>CP067997.1:1800000-2178782 GCA_015708445.2 Clitopilus hobsonii | reverse complement strand
TGATATCCTCCTCTCTTTCTTCCTCTTTACGAACAAAGGACCCAGACGCAGACTGAGAGATTGCATTGCACAGATGCAAACCCTAAAACCCTAAACCCTAAACCCTAAACCCTAAACCCTAAACCCTAAACCCTAAACCCTAAACCCTAAACCCTAAACCCTAAACCCTAAACCCTAAACCCTAAGGAACCCTAAACCCTAAACCCTAAACCCTAAACCCTAAACCCTAAACCCTAAGGTGCTGAGAAACGAACTTGACGTAGAATGAACCAGATCAGAGTTGCTTATAGCTGTTCGTTCTTGTCTCATTTGACCAGAACCAAACAAATGCGTCGCGTTTTTCGGAAGCAAAGATCTCCAAGAGGGGCATTGATTATTATCATGGTTTCCTCAGCCGAAACTAATAGTAGTACGCTTTATCTTCTTTAGGAATACAGCTTGAATTGCATATACCACACCTATCTAAAAGTACGTGACCGTTAATCCGGATGAGCTGGTGAAGACGGTCGTGAGGACAGTGGCGCCTTGCTTTACATTGGTGGTGCAGCACTGAGGTAGATTTAAGTATACCGCTGACGTTTGTAAACGTAATCTTCTGAGAGGTTCTCAAAGGTTCAAGAGGGATGAGACCACTTCCATTGTTGTACTCCTCGACAATCCATTCGGCATCTGCTTCACACAAGCGATGGAAGACGTGAGTAACTTGGAGACAGTCTTTCCCGTTGTCTTCAGTACCAGTCTTGGTAGTGGTCGCTGCAACAATGAGAGTGATCACATCGCCTGCCTGGATGGAAGATGCGGATAACTTGTATGCATAATCAGATGCCACTCGTACCAGGCCATTGGTAACGGTCAAATGATGAGCTTAAAATACTGAGCGAATAGAGCAATTTTCTCACCGTCATACGAGACACTGCTACCAGCCACAGCAAAGTCCACCCCGGTCTGTAGAGTCGCGCTCAAGTATGCATCGCCATCGATCCCAACCCACGCGGAGGGAGCAGCACACCGCTCTGACAGTCTGGACCGTAAATGTACCCCTGACTAAGTTGATCGTCCCCCTGGCAGAGTCGGTATAAGTGGCACGGTTCATGTATGAGTACCTACGTTGGGGTAGTTACAAATTATACCCGCCCAATCCGTGTCGAATGGGTCCCTCGCAGCTACCTGGAAGTCGCTGGATGCTTGTTGATTGGGATGAAAGTGGCGGTCAGGGCGACGGCGCTCCAGATAGATCATGTACAATACTTATAGATCATATGCTTTATTCTTGAGCATAGCTTATTGTACGATTCTCTCGAAGACGACGAGGATAACGCTCGGCTTTTCAGAACATAGGTTCAAAATTAGCGATCTATCACTTCCGAACATAAATAGCGCCCCAATAGTATCAAGCAAAGGTCACAGCTGCCAGAGAATCATATGTATTCTATGCTTGAAGTTGATTGAGGCGAGAAATCCACGCTGTGTCGCTGCCAAGTATGGTAGCCATGCCACAGCCCGACCACGGCCGAGGAACGACAAAGCCTGGATTGTATAGATGAATACTAATACACCCAGAGATGCCTTGTGAAGTGTTAGGAGGCTCCTCGCCATTTACAACGTAAATTTCACGCCAAGCCGAGCGTCGGCATCCAGTGGTGGAAGGCGATAACGAGGATCATATGACTCCCGCGAGATAAGAGAATCTTATGTATAATACGCCATATCTTACTACACAAAATATTATTGGCGTGGTTCAGAAGATACCTGGAAAGTGGTGAAGCCCACCAGAGGATATGAAGTGAAAGATCTCGTCCAGGATCTCCATCTCGTCCAGGACTGAGAATCATCGGAAGCCACAGCCTCTAAGACGACTCTTCGGAAATTGAGGCAGATATCAGATGGTGCTTATCCCAGCACGGTTTGAGGTGGAGGCAATACCTATCTAGGTGGAGACTTGGAACAACGTCGGAATTCGGACGGTAAATGTCGACGTCAACCCTCAATACTGATTCGTATTTTTCTCCACTACGAATCGATAAGGAACCACACATAAATAGAGCGGAACCCTTCCTTAGACGAAGACAATTCAAACTACCCACGTCGACAGGATCTGAAGGAAATGCGGCCAGAAACCAATCGAACATAGTTACAGCTAGTATTAAGCTTGGCGCCGTAGCGACCACCCACGCCTATCTTGAAGTATCATGGGGAGGCAAACTTGGCGAAACGGAGGGAATTTGCAGGCTATCCTGTACAGTTCTCTTCTTCACCTTTTCCGCCAAACTTAGTCGTTATTTTGACCATTTTGCCCACGAAACGTTCGATTTCTGCCCTGGGTTGTCGCATTCTGCCTCACAGAACCCATTCTCGATTCAGATCCCCGTATCCTCATTGTGATGATTCAACTTCACTCCTGAGGCAATGTTCAAATAACAGCTCAGATTCCAAAAATTACCCATTGACAGGCCCATCAAGTGTGTTAAGATTTGCTAGAGGTTACTTGGCAAGGCTCCTCTAGCGCGCTTAGCACTTAACCGAGCTCAGCCGATGCCAACCACCCTCCAGATCTGAGGCAGGATGGCCTAACAGAAACAGGAAATGAAGAAGCACGCAAGAATGAGTAAATTCCTTGGGAATTTGCGGCTCTCCAGATAGTTAGCGAGCACGAGATTCCTCCAGATAAACTATCTCTCCGAACAATCATGAAGGCGGCCTGTGGTGACGCGGGCCTACGAGCTATCTTAGCCAGCTCCGAGGCAAATTGGAGGTAATAGAGCATGTATTCGCGGCTTGCAGTCAATCGGAATTCGAAGGCAAGGAAATAGGGAATCTATCAGCGAGGAGCTCTTGATAATTCTCTTCTAGAATCGACAGCAGAAGATATCGGAGTTGTGGCGTCGTTCACTGAAACGGAAGCTTCGTGGACAGTATTTGCCAAGACAGTCCGTGGTATCCTCTACATCCGAATCAACGCCAGTCAAGTATCAAGGCAGGGAAGATAGGAGGCGAATTTGTAGAAACATCGAACTTTCGTTGGACGCACATGCGATTGATATATCATCGCGGTCGTCTGTGCATATAGCGGCGTGGATTAGTCTCGGTCGAATAACCCAATATTACCGGCAAGCCGCTACGGGCGTCATCGAATCGTGAGGCGTTTTCAAGCGAGGTTCTTCTTCTACCCGAGCGTGAATAGTTGTTTCAGTGTGAATAAAACGAAAAGTAGTTTCCCAGAGACTGTGGCTCCACGATACTAGCGCTTTTTTTTTATCTACAATAGATGGCTAGACGCCAAGCCAGACATGGAGATCGCTACAGAGATTGACTAATAGTCCCTTCGGCCAATTGGTGTGAGCATCGTGGTTATTCAGAAATCGAACCATCCTAGTTATCTCTTGGCGGAACTCATCTTGAACACGAGAACGAACACGAGACCAAGCCCCAGAAGCATGTGAGCATTGGCAACTTCCTCCTTCAGCGAAGCCTTGGCTTACAGTCCCCGGAGCTCTACACTACAAATGCGGCAGAGAAAGCTTCGTGTCAAGCAGGCGATGTCGGGTCAGATCGCATCCGTTGGGAAATAGGATGGAGGACATCCCATGAGACGATCCTCGTCGTAGAGTCGTACGAGGTTGCAAGCGTCAACGACGGAATCCAGGAGAAGCGGAAGACAAAAATTACCGGACAGACCGAAGTGTAAAGCCGGCATTAATGCCACGTTTTGGAGGTGATAATTAACTTGGCGCCCATACCATACTGCTCCAACCCAATCCGGAAGGATGCAATCCGCCTAACAACCGATGACTATGTGGGCTTAATGCTCTTACCGAACAGACCGGAAGGAAGTCGCAACTTGTGGACCTTGGAAGATTGGCGCGAATTGCTTGAGTATTTCAACCAGAGTCACAACAAACGAGCTGCTCCGTGAATTGACGAGTTACACGAAAGGAGAGTTCAAAGTGGGCGAGACTGTCAGACCGTAGTCGTTGTCAGTGCTGTCCGTCAGCTGAGAGGACGTAAGACTTCATTTAGTCTCTGTAGCGTATCTGAACCTCGTGATGGCGGGCGGAACATCTTGCATCCAGACGCCTGGATCAAAGTCGATGATGTTCTTTGAACGAGCCGATCACTTCAAGCTGAAGTGCATTCTACCCAAAAGACATCACTAATGACTCCTTAGTAGCCAGAGAGAACAGGTCCAGGCAGAGCGGCGGATGTCGAGATAGTGAGCAGAGGAATTCGTCGCGGCGGGAGGAGCTTCCTTCGTCAAGTTACACAGACCCAGCACTGGCAGGATGTCGTATTGCTGCTACACTACTTGGGTAACCACGCAATGCCACGGTCGAGGTCAAAGCACTTTCGCTGAGCAAGTTTGTAGCCATAGGCGTGGGGTAGAAATCGGCGACCAAGGATGCGAGATTTGAATCAATGAAAGGGGCAGGGAAATATGTAGAGGCGCTCAGAGGGGCCAGACGATCGATTGTGAGGGAATGCGTCTTGCAAACATGTTTGCAATCGTCACCTGGGGATTTCTATCAGGATTTCTCTCCCCGCCTGCCCTGCAAAATCATGATTCCCAAAGACCATGGAGCTCGAGACTCAATTCATGTGTCATCAAACCGGTGATAAGTCAGCTAGATGGGGATAAGACTGACCAGCTGACTTGCTCCATGCCGTTTCCAAATTTAAGCGTGCAGGGTTCATGGATCACACTGGTCAGGCTAAGCGAGAACGGACAGCCGAAGAGGGAGGTGGGAATCTGGGCGACACCAACTTCTCGCCAACGACCACAGTGTGGGCTCCAGGTACCTCCCTCCTATAAGTAGCTGCCAAGGACAGAAGAAGATACCAAGCAGTTCGTTCTCCCCTTCTCCAACGACTGTTCTTCGCCCTCCACGTCTCTGACATGGCGCCATACTTCCTACGAAATCTTGTTCCACGGAAGGATCGACGTGTCCATTCACGGCCTCTTCTCACTGTTTTGAAGGAAGTAACATGGACGCAGTGGGCGTTGTTTTGGTCTGGGTGCGTACCAAGACTTTTTATGTCTCCTGAATTCCTTCGATCAGTCGTGATGATTCACGCCGATACGCCTCCTTGTTCCTCTTTTCTCGTCACCGCTAACAACTCTTCTCATCTCCTCCGTCCATAGGTGGCTCGCATGGGCTTGTGATGCAATCGACTTCTTCTCCGTCTCTCTCGTGGTCCCGAGATTGGAGGTACAGTTCAACAGATCCGCCCACGACATCGTATGTTTCTCCTCTTCGAGCGCCAAGCCGTGCCTAATAACACTTGTCAGACGACGGCTATAACTCTAACCCTATTGTTCCGAACCGTTGGCGCAGTAAGTTAACATACCATCCGGCGCGTTCTTCGACGGTAATAATGACATTCGCCATAGATCATCTTCGGTATCATTTCTGACCGTTATGGCCGGAAATGGCCTCTCGTTGGCAATCTCCTCCTTATCGCGATCCTTCAACTTGGCGGTGGCTTTGTACAGACCTATCGACAATTCCTCGCGCTCCGCTCTCTCTTCGGGATTGGCATGGGTGGTGTTTGGGGATTGGCTGCTTCCACTGCTCTCGAGAATCTTCCCGTCGAGGCTCGCGGACTGGCCAGCGGCGTCCTTCAACAAGGTTACGCAGCTGGTTACCTGTTCGCAGCCTGCATCAACCTTCGCCTTGTTCCAGAGACGAAAGAGACCTGGAGAAGTTTGTTCTGGACCGCTTCCGGTATATCGGCATTCGCTGCAGTGTTGAGGGCTCTTCTTCCGGAGAGCGAGTTGTTCATCAAGGCGAAGGAACATGAACGTGCCAGCGGGGTCACCACCAGGAACAAGACGAAGATTTTCTTGCATGAGACGAAGGAGATGCTCAAAAAGCACTGGCTCTTGTGCATCTACGCCGTACTTTTGATGACAGGTGTGTTCAATTCGGACCACGTCAACCCTCCGCTGACCGAACCCTAAGGCTTCAACTTCCTCTCGCATGGTTCTCAGGTGAGTCCGTCCGAATACTCAATCTCAAGCAACTCTAACATCCCTCCAGGATCTTTACCCAACTTACTTGCAAACCACCAAGAACTTTACGGCCTATAACGCCACCGTTGCCACTATCATCGGAAACTGTGTATGTCGCGCTCTAACTCGTTACTGGTTGTTCATTGATGAGTTTTATCTAGGGAGCGATTGCGTAAGCCCTCTCGACTCGAGCACGAAATGATGGGTAACTAACCTAAGCTAACAGTGGTGGTCTCTTCGCTGGTTTGATAAGCCAGCACATCGGACGTCGGCTTACGATCATGTACGCAAGGACTTTTCCGCCTTGCTTTCTTCTGCTGATCCTGTCATTTCTAGCCTCTTTGTTCTACTTGTCGGAGGTTTGTCTACATCCATTCATATTAGGCCGTCGGTTAACCGAAGCTTATCATAGCTTTCATCCCACTTTGGATCCTTCCAAATTCATTCAGCGCTCTTTCCGCTGGCGCTTTCTGCATCCAATTCGGCGTCCAAGGTGCTTGGGGAGTTGTATGTGCAACATATTGAGGGTGATTTCGTCGAGCTCATCTGAATGTCTTAGATTCCCATTCAACTCGCAGAGCTCTCACCTCCTGCGTTCCGAGCAACTTTCCCTGGAGTTGCCTATCAACTAGGAAACGTGAGTTCCTGTTCCGCCATGAGCTACCCGACGAAGTTAAAACTCATGTGATTCATAGATGGTGTCATCTGCGTCAGCCCAGATTGAAGCGAGTACGTTCTTATTTCTCCGCCTCGAGATACCAACCTCTAATAAATCGGATCAGCTGGAGGTGATCATTTGAGAACGACGGTTGTCAAAGACGGGAAAGTGACCGATGTTCCGGACTACGCGACGGTATGCAGCTCTCCTTCGAAACTCGGATTCCCAACTAAATTTCTGTACCATAGGTTCAAGGAATTCTCATTGGGGTGGTCGCTGCCTTTATCATCATTGTCACTATCATTGGTCCTGAGTAAGTCCCATCGTTCGCCGAGTCTGCCTCAACCGTGCTGAGCGTATTTGTAGAAACCATGGATCCCACTTTGAAAAGGCTAAAGTTGCCTTCGAGGAGGGCGCTGGAGCAGAGCGTGCTATCATCGATGATAGCGACGACGATCCGTCCTCTACCAACTCACACGACGAGAAGCACGAGGCTAGACTTTCCACAGAGAAGGCCATCGCCTGAGCCTGCTCATGGCGTAATAGCTCCGTGAACACTCACGATCTACTTATCGAATAGTGTACGATTACGATACGATGTCTGTACTTTCATGCCATATCATTTTGTTACGCAAAGTTCGCTTGTCAACGCCGAGAACAACTGGGGTGTCTATGTGTCCGATGGGAATGCATTCAAGGCACATCCATATATACCGGATGCCAGGGAGAAGCCGGCCCGCTGCATTCAAAGCAGTGGAAATCCAGAATACTAAGGCACCAAGCACCCCCACACCGAAAACCCCGCAAATCGTTCCCCAGATATGGAGGCTTTGTGTCCATCGTCAATCTCAGTCGTCTCCCTCCACACCTGCAATCAAGATGACTCTCGTTGAGAAAGTGTGCCTTTTTGAGAATGTTTCGACCTGTCCTCTTAAGACAGCTCGAGAATGTAGGTTCGCCCTCGATAACGACGTTACTTGGCATCGCTGTCTTCCCCACCATGACGGTCCGGGGCTTTGCGTCTCCACTTGATGATCGTCAAGCGGGGTACACTGATGTTACGGTTCTCCTGAGACCATAAGCTGGCCGCACTTCCCACTTCTCCAGTACCTGATACACGTAAATCACCAAAGAGAAAGACGAGAACTTGGAGGTGGGCCACAACGCGCCCTAGCGGTCCGGGCGGTCCGCCGCGTTCCTCAACGTCGACCAGTTTTCCGAATCAAAGGAAAGCCAAAGCTAGCTCAAAGCTAAGCCCAGAGGCGTCGGTCATCCAAGATCACCAACCACAATACGTTACCCAGAAGTTTAAGAGTCAAAAGCTCAAAGCAACGGGTAGGAACTTGAGCATCGAGCGACCTCTGCTAAGAATCTTTGCACGTACTTCCGTTTTCTGTCTTCATTTCGAGTGTGATATGTCTAGATTAGCTGTCCCTGTGCCTAGATCTACACACTCTAGTCCCACGCGGAGAAACACCCTTTTGCGTCCATGGAACTGCTACATACAGCAGGCAATTGAAGGAGTGGACAGCGCAGCCGACAGGACTAATCAATGGAGTCGGTCTGTCCCGCAAATACGCACTAAACCTTGACACTGCAGGCTGTCAATCTCAGCCCAGCTGTTTAAAGGAATTATCTACGAGATTTGACGATTTGACTGAGGACCTTTATCTCATACTCGCGTCGTACTTTAGTTGACTGCTCAATGCAGTATCACCTGAACTGGTTGATACGGAGCCTTCCTCATTCGTCGAAGTTGAAAAAAGATTCTTACAGTGCTCTCAAAGCATTGGTATCCCTTCTCAAATATTCGCCTGGAGAGTCCCCATACCCCAAACTTTGCCGTCGCCAAAGTTCCACCCGGCGTGATCTCAAATTCGGGATGGAAGATTTTCCTGATGTTTGCCAACGACGCCGTTATGGGAACGTCGTCTAATGATGTTCTTGTCAGGCGGTAATGAACATCCCGACGGTCGTGCGAGCATCATGCGAAAGGTTTCATGCAATATCATCCCTGAGACGAGGGAAGACGCTCAGACGACCTCACTTCGGCGCGAATGAACTGAAGCCTTCGAATGAAGTATATGAAGACGAGTATTGTTTGCTGAGCCTTCGAAATGAAAATATTGGCGTCTATATTGAGCAATGAAATGCCGCGTAAAACTTTGACGAGTCCCAACCTCTGTATACATGGGAAGGCATGCTTACGCCGATCTTTCGGGAATCCACGATATATGAACGGCCACGGCGTGCTTTTTCCCTCGCCGCGTTTCAATACTTGAATTCATCACGTTAGGCTACTTTCTGCCACCTCCTCTACCTGAAACTGCCCACCTTTTGACGAGTACATTCAAAACAGGCTCAAAGGCGATGCAAGAAGAGATAACAGGCTGTTCTAATTCGGCAGCGGACTCGGCGGGCCGTCGAAGCCGCCAGAATTGCGTGGCGATCAGAAACTGGGGAGCGTGATTTAGGGCAAGTAACCCCATGTGGTTACCGTGTACCTTGGAATCCTTTTACACGACACGGGGAAACAACGGCTTGTTCGTTCCATATAAGCACCCCGCATCCATTTGGTCGCTTTCGTTGCCCTCCCTCTCGTCTCTCTTGGACCAACTCTCCAGCGACAGCAAGAGAATCGAAATGGGCATCAGTTCGCAGGCGCTCCTCAAGAACATTCGGGTCTATTGTAAGAACTCGCCTGGATGAAGCCGTTCAAATTTTCATCTGACGACTCGACTCGCAGGGCTCGCGTTCATTGCCTACTGGGGTATCGTTCTCTTCGGATACGACACGTACGTATACTCCAGCGCCTGGCTTTCCTTTCTTTGCTGATTTTTTCTCTATAGTGGTATCGCGTATGTCTCTGCATTCATATCTACATGTTCCGGATCAAGCTCACCTTTTGGTCAACAGTGGTGGTGTCGTCTCGGTTCCCTACTTCCAACAGCAGTTCGATCTCTTTGGTCCTGATGGAAAACTCGATGTGAAGAAGTCGAACGATGTTTCGTCCAACGTAGTTTCAGTTCTTCAGGCGGGAGCATTCTTTGGTGCTTTGGGAAGTGCACCCATCTCTGGTACGTCTAGTCTTCTCTAATCGTGCCCACGACCTCTTCCCACCATCCATCATATCTTCCCGGGCTTCTCAGTCCACATGTCCCACTGCCGTTGGCGCCCGTTCCCTTGTTCTCTCAACTTCTTTTCGACCATGTCTCATTCCCTCCCTTAGCTAAAATCGGTCGCAGAATGACCCTGATCGGGTTCACTCTCATCTTCCTTGTTGGCGCTGTACGTACTTGCCATCGCTTTTAGCTGGATCCCGCTGACCCAAACCACTAGATCCTGACCACTGTTGCGGATGGTGGATCCAAGGGCTTGTCCGAAATCTATGCCGGCCGTGTCATCTCTGGTCTCGGTATTGGTGGCATTTCTGCGGTCGCACCAGCGTATGTCGCCGAATGTTCACCAAAGGAGGTTCGTGGTCGTATCACGGGTCTCTTCCAGATCATGGTGCGTGTGCTCCCCAATTCAATAACCCTCGACCAGCTGACCGACCCGGGATCTCGGCATCTATCTAGGTGGCTGCTGGCGTTATGATCTCGTATTTCATCAACTGTGCGTTCCATTTTCTTCACACAACCATAACGTTAACTAATACGTAAATTTTCTAGACGGTGTCAACCTTCACATCACCGAAGGCTCGAAGATCTGGAGGATTCCTTTCGGCTTCCAGCTCGTCCCAGCTGGCATCATGGCCCTCGGTCTCATCACTGTCAAGGTAACTCCTTCTTTTTCTACCAGCACGCCATGTAGAAGCTTATTTACCATTGCAGGAGTCGCCACGTTGGCTCGCCTCTGTTGGGCGCCACGATGAAGCGATTAAGAACCTGGCATACCTGCGCAAGGAGACTGTCGACTCACCTGACGTTGTCCACGAAATGGCCGAAATTGAAGCAGCTATCGCTGAAGAACGCGAAGCTCGTGCTGGTCTTGGATGGAAGGAAGCTTTCTTCGGAAAGGGCAACGGCATTCGGTTCGGTATTGCCTTTGTCATCTTCCTGCTCCAGCAATGGTGTGGTCAGAACTCCGTCAAGTATGTCCTACCCCCGCCCTTTCCTTCGTACACTTTACTAACGACTTCACTCCAGCTACTACGGCCCCCAAATCTTTGCTGCTATTGGATACACTGGAACTGTTCCCAAGCTCCTCGCCACTGGTATCTATGGTATGTCTCTAACCCTAACCCTACTCTACCCAATATATTGACATTTTCTCCAGGTGTCGTCAAATTCGTCGCAACTGCTCTCTTCATCTTCTTCGGTGTTGAGACTCTCGGTCGCAAGCTGTCCCTCCAGATATCTGCCCTCGGTATGGGTATCCTGTTCTTCATCATCGGTGCCGTCCTCAAGACCCACCCTCCTCCTGTCCCCGCACCTGGTGTCACCATCGACCCTCCTGCTGCTTCCCGTGCCATGGCTGGTCTCCTGTACATCTACGTCTGCTTCTACTCCATGGGTTGGGGTAAGTGCTCCCATCGTAAATGTTTTTCTTCGATGCTGACCCCTATCCGACCCCAGGTCCTCTCCCTTGGGTCTACGTCTCCGATATCTTCCCCACCCGCACAAGGCATTACGGTCTCGCCCTTGCCAGCTCTTCTCAGTGGCTGTGGAGTACGTTACCCCTCCTTGTCTCTTGACCGTCGTGCTGACCGTTCTTCTAGACTTCGTCGTCTCAAAGACTACCCCTGACATTGTCGCCAACCTCGGCTGGAAGATCTTCATCATGTTCGGTGCAGTCAACCTCGGCGGCATGTTCGTCTTCTCATGGTTCGTGTTCTTGTTACCTTGCAACTTCATCAGCTAACCTTCGTTGTCGCTAGCCTCATCCCCGAAACCAAAGGTCGTTCTCTCGAAGAGATGGATATCATCTTCGGTGCTGTTTCCGCCGACAAGCGTCAAGCCGATATTGATAAGCACGAGCACAACTTGGATAGGCACGAGGCCGACGAGAAGGCATCCTCGGAACACCACTCTGATAGCAAGGTCTGAGTACATACACCAGACCTGGACACGACGACACTCTGTTCTCATACCCGTTAATCTACCTGCCGAGATTTCACGCTAGTTATCTTTGACACGATGTATTAGTATACCACGACTTGGAATGATTCATTTATTTTGCAAACTACACTGAATCGAAGGTATCAAGTGATGGTATTGTACGTTATTAGCAGTAAGAATAACGATAGGTATACAGGACAATATGTCCCAGAAGTCCGTGGATGAAGAGTTCGAGGAGACAATATCGGTATCAACTCGTAATAGGGATATAAAGTTCGAGATAACCATGCAGAAAGGTTGATGTCCAGGGTTCACATCTAAACGACTGACTCAGACATTCTCTAACCCTTCCACGCAGAGGCCACAACTGATGCATTCGAGGCATGCTGACGATGGGATTATAATGCAGTATGAACAACTCGGCAAAAGCACGTACCGAGACCACCACAGCACGCACAAAGATAGCAGGGGCAGCACAGAGGGTTATGGAAAGCGCCTAAATACCATGAGATTATGCCGTAGGTCAGTGTGGTGTATTGTGTGAAGTGAGAATCACGGACCTCTGCAACACCAGGCACTCAACATGACCGCCAGGATGAGAACAATGAAAAGACCAACGAACACCACGATGAGATAGTCTGAACGAGGGTCCTATAAGCGAGCATTATAGAGGAGAACACAATAACGTACATCTTCTATCAATAAACGTGCTATTCCCATTGTTCCCGGTCGTTGACCCATCTCCAAACGCCCTTTTCATGAGATCAGCTGGAGCTTGTCCCCACTCGGCGAGCCAAGTAGGGTCCAGATGCCACACGCAGAAGAGAGCTAGGAGAGTGATGGCAGAGAGCACGCTGGCGATAGCGATCCACATCATGCGTCGCTTCTGAGAGGTATTGAGAGGATTGTGAGAAGAGTGACGTTCAAATCCAGCTTGACCATTTTGATACAAGCCCGAGATCTTCTCACTAAGAACGTATTCCAGGTGTAGAGGAGCGGTAGAGGTTGGCTGAGTGAAGACCTGTTTGCTCATGGTATACTTCTAACTGGGCGCAGTTCCGTCAAGCGCGATGGGAAGAGAAAGAAAGGAGAAGATACGAGAGTTCAATGGCTTGGAAGCCTTGTGACGTCTTGTGACGTCGTTAGATAGGAAGTGGCTGCGGCTTAGGGCTCCCAATCAAAGTTGACTCCACTATGCCATGCTCAACGACATCCATGGTCCATCCAGCCCTCAGGTTATTTAGGACATCATAGCTACAGCAGACAGGCCGACGATCGTGTTGAAGGAACTTCTCTCCTGGAAAGGAGAATCCCATAGAAGCTCAGTATCCCCAGATCCGAGCCACCAACCCTACAATGTCAACTTGGACTTCAGGCGATAGGAACTCTATACCCTGAGAGGAATATGTACAAGAGAGTCTAGGCTCTCGCAAGATCATCTACCTGGGAGGCTTTGGTCTACCATTTCTCTGCTAGTAAAATCTCGAGGGTCTGGGCGGCGGAGAAAAGATTGTTTGCCTACAGGCGATGTCTATCAACGACTGACCATCGGCTGCTGATGGCTCTCGTGAAGCGTCTCGACTAATCGGCATTGAAGGCCGTCTGCGAGAATTGTCTGTCAACTACCTGAACCGGGTTTCGTCGGACTACGGTTCATAGAGCCTGATATAATTCTAAGCCATCTTGGCTTCCTACTCCTCCGGAGTGATACAAACGCGGCTGGTGCATGCACGATCAATAGCTACTTGACGATTTTGGATATCAAAGGAAGGAACTGAAGCCGCATATGTGTAATTTGAATCTCATATTCGCGCTGGATACTCTGCGTCGATCAGGTGCTCGTAATAACTACCGTGGTTCCCCCGTTTGTGGACCGATTTCTTCTCATTTTTCCCTCGTGGTACCTTGTGAGCAGAGTATAAAAGCTCTATCCTCAATCAGATGCTCTCTAGACAAACGTTCTATCTCGACAACTTGATCCTGAGCAAACACGTCAGTCCCAAGAAAACTAGTAGCCAAACTACGTACTCACTCTCGTCCTCTATAGATCCTCATAGATGTTCAAAGTACTTGGACTCTTGGTCGCGACGGCCCTTTTCTCGAGCATGTCGAATGCTCTCCCCCAGATTTCAACTGGACCGTCCTCCTGCCAACGGACGGAACTTTGTCCTTGCCCACTTGTCATCGAACCAGTCTGTCCTAAAGGGCAGATTGCACAAGAGGTGGCGTTCCCTCCGTGCTGCTGTGTCACCTGGACATGCGTACCTGCGACAGCACTCTAGGACAAGGGCATACTCGTCCGAAGACATGTTTATACGATTTTGGGTGTTGATTTCGGATGCTTATACAGAGGAGCGCCTCCCGAGTTATTTCCAAGTTCTACGATTGTAACGATGTTTACGCAACAAAACCGTTTACCGAAAGGCGTTCTCTTGATATCAGGCACATTAAGGTCTGCGGCATTGATCATAACGCCAAGAATTGTTTGATAAAAATAGGCTCTGAGCATGAGGATAATTAACAGATTAAGTTTCCGAGGAACGCATGGGTAATCGCTGCGAAGTACCGTCAGCTGGGTCGATTAGCCGTGATTGTGCCGTCTCTGACCGCGTTCACGAGACGGCTATAAAGGCTTTTGTATATCTAGCGGATATGGGACAGATTATCTATCCGTATCGAAAGTAGGCACGTCCTCAGCCTAGATGTTAGTCGACTCCTCATGCTGACAGAACTAGGCTCGAATATATTCATGAAGCCCTCGCCAACAACACTTCTCGTCCTTTTTACTGTCGCCGCCGGCGTCTTTGGACGCCCCCAAGCACCGTCATCTGACTGTACTCCGATGCCGCCTCCTGGAGGACCACCCACATGTATCTGTCCACCCGTCTTCTACTTCAACTGCCCCCCAGGGCAGACGCAGATCAGAAACTACACAATATGCTGTTGCCTTTATTTTACGTGCACAGCATCAGCATGATTCAAGTTAAATCCTATATCTCGCCAGATGTCGTTCATACGGTGTCTATATATGTTGGTTCCCTGAGTAGAGGCAGCCCACTTCAGAAATTCGACCCTTCTCTCCATTGACACATATGGCGATCATCGATGGACCAAAAGTTAAATAGAATAATGTATGCTGAGAAGAACAATAACCATCAGGTCAACTTTACGGCGAATAGATCGGCAGCCAGGTTGCTGGCAAATTAACCGTGGTTGTACCGAATGGTGCCTGACTCTGGTCGAAGTATATAAAAGTAGACTTACGGAGATGAACACGTTTCGCTACTGTATACAGACGCCGTCTAGAGTCTGGAAATGTGAGTAGGCAGCCCTCAATTAATCGATGATCTATTGACCGCGACGGACACTAGCCCTTTTCCATGAAGTCTTCAATACTCTCGTGTCTCCTTGCAACTGCCGCAGGAGTCAGTGCAGTTCCACAGTCAGACCCTCCACCACCCGATTGCGATCGAGAGTTGTTCTGCCCCTGCCCAACTCAGCTCCCTTTCACCTGTCCATCAGGGCAGGTGAAAGTCGCAACTGCTAGCCCTCCCTGCTGCTGCGTTTTCTATTCATGCGTTCCTTCGTCCTGATCATTCGGCTCTTTTGGGATCTGTACGTCGTCCTTGCCACGGCTTGAATATCACTTACACGTCAACAGTAGCCATCGAATCGAACATTCGGAATATTTGCTTCGTTTGTACCTCGTGTAGACGGCCAGTAGAAGCCTTATTCACGGAAATCTGATTCCTAAGTGACATCTACAATTGAATCCCGGGTAAGCGAATGTCGATGGGCAAAGAATCATTGTTAAGGGGCGAGACACTCTGACAGGAAATAGAGTCGAATGACCAAACCATTTTGAATATCAGGTTACGCTTCGTGTCTGTTCGCCCAGCCTATTCCCGCCAATTTCCCGCTTCATGACCCGTGGTTGATGTGAGATATGTCCGTGCTAACAGATATAAAGGCCAGAGAAGGAACGCTTCTCTCCAAAAGTGACACACGAGAAGAATACGTACGTCTCCTTTCTGTTCGAGGCATCTTGTTTCTAACCGATCGCCCTGTATAGCGACCACGATGAGGCTTACAGTTGCATGTCTTGGGTTTCTAGCTGCCGTTTGCTCTACGGTGATGGCTCAAACGGTTCCAGATTGTCCTCGCACGGAGTATTGCCCGTGTGCTTTCCCTCTCCCACCAACATGCCCCACAGGGCAGATTCCCGTCAAATATGCCAATCCGCCTTGCTGCTGTGACCAATACAAATGCGTACCTGCACCTTCGACTTCGGGATAAAGAGGCCAACAGAAGACAGGGGAGAGAACATTGGGTACGGGATCGACAGCGAAGGAATAGCTTTCAAGAGCATGTAACATGTCCATATATCTTGTTGCTAAGGCTTGGTGAACATTTGTCGTGACGATATCGTGACCCAGCCCTGTCCTTCGACGATGCTTGAACGTATAAGTGAAGTAACAAGAAGGCATCGCATTGATGATGTAGGTGCGTATACATATCCGGGGTGACTTTGTGCAAATGGTACTCGATACGGTAGAAGGTAGGTATCCGTAACCGACGGGAAAAGCCAGGGATATGAAATAGTCGTGGATATCATGAATTTGCGTGCATAGCAGGGAAGGATTGTTGAATGTCATGATCGAAGGTGTGGTGACTCTGGATGATAGGGTCAAAATTGCGACGCCTTTCGCCCTTCAACGCCGTCTTCCCCTGCAACAAGTCGACGTTCAGCTTCCGTTCTACCCCCGAAGGTGGTTGCTGGCGGATTAGAAAAGTGTCGAGTTAAGGGGTAATGAGCGTGCATCGAGCATGCAAAAGGCGGTAGAAGACAGCAGGGAATGACCATTTCAAGCATTCTAAAGACAGACATAGGTCAGGCGATATTGGCAATGTCAGCTCGTCAGCAGCTCACCTTCCATGCCTGAAGACTGGCCATATCCTTAGTTGAGGCACCAGCGATGGGTAGAGCCTTCGGGTAGTGCCGAGATGCGAAAGGAACTAGCAGTGGTGAGAACTGTGTTCGAGCGAGGAGGGAACGATAACGCCTTTCGAGTGTCCTGGAGGTACAGCACCGTTACAACGACTTCAGATAGGTCGCAGCAGCATCGTTTAGAGCTATGGGAAGAAAAGATTACGATCAATACCATCTTGAAGCGGGAAGAAAAATGCGAACAGACCTTCAAGCTCAGGGCATTGAATACCGGGAAAGGATCACTTTCTCGCTGCAAGATCTTCGGCGAGGCATTTTTGAGTTTGGAAGAGAAACACTGTTGGGCCAAGAACGTCAGGTTTGGTGACCTGCAACGGCTTTCGGGATAGGGCTGACCTGAATCCGTCCAACATTAATGGAATGTCCCAGGGAGTCCCACTGTCCTTCGAGAGGTTTTGACACTTGAAGTAAAAAAGCGCAGAACCCTGCAGCTCAAGTCTTCGGGAGAAAGGTCGAGGTTGGGTTGGTGACAGTGAGAGGTCGAACAAATGGTCGCGTCAGTGCGTGATCTACAGTCGTGTTGCTGCCCTGCCCTGAAGCATTGGCTTATCACGTGAAGCTTGGGGACCACTCTGGACTCAGAATTCAGAAGAATGCACCCCATGTATCGATCGATCTCCTTCAACCTAACTGATATGTTCAAAGATTTAAATATTCACATAGGAACTATGTGAGAATTGAGAGAGTCGAGACGAGCTATACCAGCTTCTTTCACATAACACTAGAAATTCAAAGTATGTCGCTTTGTATTCAACAATAGTTCGCTGGGCCCTCTCTCCGTACAGATGTAGTACGGCCAATTCATGGTCTCCACAACTACAAACAGCAAGTCAGTTGTCGATCGGCATCAGTCAAGATAAGTGGAACGATGGACTGACTCTTGGTTGGTAATGCAGATACTACTATTCCTGACTCTTCTGCCTTCGAAAACCATTCGGGATCGAGCTTGAAATCCGGGATCACTTTAGGTGCAGTCCGCCACTCGTCAACGAACCTGAAGTCGATGGTCTCGATTTCCTTCCATTTTTTGGCGTGCTTGGTGAAGTGATCCTCTATCTTCCGCCTGGTATTCGGCAGTCACAGATTTTTTTGGTATATCAAGTTGATGTTGCGCCACAAGACAACAAACGACAGACGTCTAAGAGAAGGGGGAGGATGAATGAAGTCCAGTATTCCGATATTAAGTCCGAATTGTTCGTTGGAGCTTATGGCATCAGGGTACAAAAGTATAAGACACTCGAGTTGTTGAAATTCCATCAACGGTGCGAGTTGAATACCTAGGGAA
The DNA here is from genome assembly GCA_015708445.2 of Clitopilus hobsonii. Classification (NCBI taxonomy): domain Eukaryota; kingdom Fungi; phylum Basidiomycota; class Agaricomycetes; order Agaricales; family Entolomataceae; genus Clitopilus; species Clitopilus hobsonii. The sequence continues at coordinate 2,160,764 of CP067997.1, read as the reverse complement.
CTCATTAATCAAAGTCACAGGTGGTACAACCACTCACTATTAGCTTGTTCAACCCGTAACAAGAGAGTTCGAAGTGAACGCTTGCTGCGTCCGGCGATCATATCCAGTGGATATCGGTCGGTGCTGTTGCGCGCTTTCCAGCTTCTCCCGCTGTATTCCTTCAACTGGGACAGATCGAGAAGCGTTTCAGCAGCAAAAGTCTCATACGTTGGGTAGGAGGTTCGGAAGATCAGTCTCTCGATCTGAGGCTTCGGAGTATGAGCCTCCAGTTGCCAATCTCGGACGAAACGGGGTACGACGTCGATAATCTCCAAAACTCGCAGGCTAGGGAGATATGCCAGAAATTCGAAGTCAACATCCACTGCTTTATAGATCTGGAGATGGCGAAGCTTAGTGAACTTGGAGCGCACGTCCTCCAATGCGTCCAGTAGAAAAGGGGAAGGAGCAGGATCAATGTACTCGAAAGAGTTTCTGCGCAATGTGACCGCAAATATGTTATCCGCTGGAATGAGGTTTATAATGTCAAGGACAGCTTGTCTACGATCCTCGGTGTTAGGATCATTGGGAATGTGGTCACGGCTTCGATCGTCGAGATTCGTAAAGGCTAGTTTTTGAACATACGATCGTAATAATGCATTCTCGTGAAGCGTGGAGATAAGCCTCCTCAGACTGTTGTCACGATAGTTCACGTTCAATGATTGAAAGAGCCGTCGCTGAGCACGGTCACAGAACGCATGATCGATTAGCGCCACCTTCTTTAAGTGAACAGAGGCGGAGGAATCATTATCTCCCAGCTGGTCAAGGATATGGTCGATAACTTCTGGAGGAATTTCTTGTACGGCTGCCATGGCGAACGCGACGGTGTAGTCGAAACAATGGGACCCTGGGGTCTGGCCAACCAATTTCAACAAGGCCTCTACTTGACCGCCCCTAAATCGACCTGGAAACTCGGCCATCATGCATCAGTCCGTAATTGAGATGCCAGTACTCTGCGGAATTCTTGAGCGAAGACTTGGTCGTCCCTTCTTACTTATGATGATGAGGTCTTCGGGGACTTTCCACGTCTCTCTGCCAAGGAGAATGCAGTACCATGATCCGGTTCGCCCACATAGCCACTTGTGACCCGACCTAGGCTGTGGGATGTTTCCACATTTGCAATTAGAATCGCTACCTGACGCTGGTAAGCAATCGAAAAGATGCTCAGCGAGATAAAGTAGAGGAAACTGAGCCTCCGAGCACGTCAGCACTTGCTTCAAGCTATTGTTAGCCAGGCACAGAGTCCGCATCAGGTAGTAGGGCTTCCAAATCAAGGGTATCAGCTGCTCTTCAGAGTTCGGCATCCACCGACTTTCTTCGTTGATGACGCGGCTTTCTCTCCTCATCAGCACGTTGTTGCTCTAAATTAAAGACCTACGCTGTACAACGCTGACTACCCTTTGTCCCTCGTGTTTATTGAAACTGCAATGTCTATTGCTATAACGCTCTGTTACGTCTACGTCTATCCTAGTATACAGGTTGTTGAGCAGAAGTTGACTCACACAACTCTCAAGCCCAGTCCATGGATTTTACGACGTACTTACTTCATCGGGGCCCGCGACGTCATCAAATTTCGAGAAATAATGTGCCAACTACCAATATGGCACCTAGATCAGAACCCGAGATGACCGACTCCCTGTTTTACCCTCCCCATCAGCGCATCTTCCGTCAACAACTGTCAAACGTATACAAACGCCTTCGATCGACACAGAGGCTAACACCCGAATATGGCTGTTAATCAGCTTCGACGGTCACCCGAGCTCCCCGAGTGGCTTAGCCTTTCGACTTCACTGCCTTTGAATCAAGTAAACTGGGCAAACGGGATGACGGCGAAGGCAAACATTTCGTTAGAGTGAGCCCACTTCGCTTCCCGTCGGAGTGGAGAGTTCGATCTGGTGCCATCGACCTCTTCCGAAATGGCCGAGACACGCTTTCAATGGCTAGGCTTGAAAGTATAAAATATATGGAACAGTGAGCGAATAATCTAAACCCCAGCTCTTCCCCGACGTTTATCATTTCAAAGAGACTATGAAGTCGTTCGCTACTCTAGCTTCCATCGTTCTCGCTGCTGTTGCTGCTATCGCTTCCCCCGTCAAACGACAGTCGGGCGGTATTGACGGTATGTTCCTAATCATCCTTGATGCTTCCACGGCTGATTGGTAACCTTTAGACACCGCTGTTCTGAATTTTGCGCTTACACTCGAGCATCTTGAGTCTGCATTTTACTCTCAAGGATTGGCCAAGTTCGATCAAGCTGCGTTCGTCAACGCTGGATTCCCAGCATTTGCTCGCGGTCGGTTCCAACAGGTCGCTGACCACGAGAAAACACACGTCGATTTCCTTTCTAAGGCTCTTGGGGCTAACGCTACCAAGCCTTGTGAATACAGTTTGTAAGTTTCTTAACTCGTGGTTGAAGATCATACTAGTTCTCATGACTATATGCATCATCCTAGCCCATACACCGACGTCAAGGGTTTCGTCGCTCTAAGTCAGGCTCTCGAGGGTGTTGGTGTCACCGCCTACTCTGGTGCGGCTCGATTGATCACCAACAAGGACTACCTCACCGCTGCGGCCGTTGTGCTTACCACCGAGGCTCGTCACGCTGCTTGGATCGCCGCAGCCGTCAATAAGGTCGCTCCTTGGAGTGGTTCTCTTGATGTATGCGCCTTCATCTACCTTCTCGCTCTCATCTGCTAATTACATACCCACTTTAGGTTCCTCTAACACCGAACGAGGTCTTTACTCTGGCAGGCGCATTCATCAAGTCATGCCCTTCGACAAACCCCACTCTCCCCGTCAAAGCTTACCCTTCCCTTGCCATCGCTCCATCCTCTGGTGCAGCCAAAGCTTTACCGGGCAAGACCGCTTCCTTCGCATTCACCCCTGCTCAAGGGCAGAGTTTTGACTCGAGCTCGAAGCTATTCGTTGCGTTCTTCACTGGGTTGGACAAGGTCTTCGCTCCTCTTACCGCGAGTACGGACGGCAAAACTTGGACTGCGACCATTCCTGATGGATTGAGAGGCACTGTATATGCGGTCGTCTCGACGAGTGGAACGAGTGCTGTTGATGGTCAGGACATCGTCGCTGGACCTGGTATCTTAGACTTCGAGACTGATTCCAACGGTAACCTCATACAGTGAAGAGTTTGAAGAGGGTTTGTCGGACTTCACGGACTAGTTTTTGTTGATGTAAATCGTGCATCGTAAGCACATTCGCTTTGACCGATGCTTTGGCCATCGGTTACGCCTCATCATTCTTCATTGTTCTTCCTTGTTCTCGGTAGATACCATTGTTCTCGCTACGTATATATACATGTGGTAGTCAGAATAACAACCTGTTCGCTCTGGGATTCTTCCCAGGTGTTCCCTTCAGTGTCCACGTCGCCTTTCCGTCTCTACAGTTTTCATTCTGTCTTCATACCCTATTGAGTTGTTCAGTATATCCTGTAACGTCTGCTATCGTTAATTGCATATATATTGCTTTCAACGAGCTGATGATCAGCTTCGCTCATTTCACTTCCACAAAGGATCATATGATTGAAAACGGTGATCCGATGTCGTACGGCTGAAAACCCATTCGTACGCTTGATTAATCGGAAGTCCCAGAATATTACGAAGATAAGAATAGTGAACGCATATATGTCCGTCGGATAAGATGCTATAAATCTCGTATAAGAGAAGCACGAGTCCATTGTCCATTCGAATACGAGGATGTACATATATGGCGGATAAGCAAATGGGAGTCGAAGAAATCTACTATACTAGCATGAGAAAGGAATGTCAGCAGAGGGACACCATTGTATCAACGGATGACAGGCTAGCCTATCCGGATAGAATATTATATCGTGACCTTCAAGTGGAGTGTCTATATCATGGCTGATGGATTCCTCATCAGTAAAGGATAAAGGATTCGTCATTAGGAATGGATGGAACACGTACACAGACGAAAGATGCTCTATAACCGTTGCATGTATCTGGTAGTCTTCGAAGTCGATGTTACAATGACCACAGCCCCACTGGTCGAACAACTTGTCGTCATACATAGGAATGACTTGTTGGAGTTCTTCGTCAGTGAGACGTCTCCACGTCGGACGAGGCCTAGCATGAAGGTGATCCCAGTCCATTGAATGAATAACCTACGGAAAGGGATTAGTTAGCTTATGGCTGGGGGTGAACTTATAGAGAAAATTTACCGCTGAACGCCAGTCGTGGGCAATTTTCCTTTGGTGGCCAAGATGACAGGAAGTACAAAAGTACCTCGAGCCAGCCTGATCCATGTCCTCGATGGTGGTGAAGGCCGGATCCAAACCAGCTAGTTCAACAAGTTGGGCAGCAGCCCTCGAAGCACTTGGTGAGATTGAAAATTTGCGATTGGAATCGGAGAGTTGGCGACAGGTATGTGACATTGCTCCCTCCCATCCGAACAGAAGGCATGCATACGAGCGGCCAAATCTAATGAAGCGTTGACAACCCCGGCCTGTACAGAGAGAAACGGTGGTTGCGAGATTGACTGGATCGATAGAAGATACCATATCCTCTTCAGTAAGAGATCTTTCAAGAAGTTGTTGAGCTCCGACGAATAGTAATATCTAAAACATACACTTACAGTGTTGACTTGAAGGTTTGGACCGCTATTCGAAGTTGATCCTTACGTTCGTTTTGCCAGTCAAGGGCGGATGCCGGAATGTACTGGGTCAGCTGTCCGTATTCTTCTTCAGTCATAGCAGTATCAAAGTCTGCGGTCATCGCTGATTTGATGGATGGAAATTCAAGAACGTCGGCGACGGATGGGTGGTTCAGCCACTCCTTCGGATGTAGATTCTTGAGGTATTCGTGAAAGACTTCGCTGAATTCTTCCTTCCTCCCCAAGAGAAGCCGTTGGTTTCTAAACTTCAAGACTTCAGGCTCTAAGATCGGCCGAATGTTCCTCCAGACTGAGAGAGTAATCCGTCAGACGTCGGTAATCCTAAAGTCGGGAGTGGACTTACTTCTGTCGGTTAGATCCCTGTTCTGGTATGCTTCTTTTCTCCCGGTCACTCGCTCAATATCTTCGTCTTCGTATCCTAGCTCCTGGAATCGCCTCGTGACCCTTTTGGAGGGGTGGATGAGTATTGCTTGCAATGGATCAAGACGAATAGGTCTTACTCTTCACGGCGACGGACGCGAACCCTGTGATTGTCTGCCTTTCGTTTCAGGTTGTAGTTGTACTGCCATTTCCAACAACTAGGAGCCGACTATCGTACAAGAATTAGCTCCGATCTTGAATACGGGTACAAATGGGCCAACCTTGACAACGCCTTCTACGAAAGCCTTCCGGTGTTGAAGAAATTCGGCCGCTGCCTTCCTAGCGCCAGGAACTCGCCTATGAATGTTGTCTTGAAGCCTTGCCCATCGATGCGCGATATAGTCGACATCAGAAACCCAATATTGTCTTTGCTTGTGTATAGCTCGAGCTCGCCCTCCCACTAGGAAACCGTGAGTGTATGCATATAAAGAGTAGATCAACTGGGACATACCATAGATGTATGGTATCATCTCAAGCAACGACACGTCGTAAACAGGATACAAATCTTCGAAAAGACGACCGCGGACAATGCTATAGGAAATGCACATGAGATTTATGTCTTCAGTTTTGAAAGTGAAGAAATACCCGGCTCTCTTGCATCGATTACAGACGCGTCGAAGGAAATTGAAATCGACAAATAACACGCCATGGGTACCGCAGTCCTAAAGTATTGTAGGATGAGATCAGGTTTCACAGTAGATTAGATATTCGTACTTCACAGTTCTTCCCATTGAACAGCAGGTTAGCCCACCGAACTTCAGACCATCCAAGCGGGGGTTCTGGAACGCCTTCTCGTTCTCGAGCTACTCTCCACAGACGGACGGAACTTCGTGTCGAGACCAGTCCCCGGAAATCCGTGTTTGTCCGTGACAGGGACATGAGATCTACAGGTGCTAGCCACGACAGGACCTGTTGGGCGTGTTAGTATTACTTAGAGACCATAGGGTGATACGTACCTCAAGCTGAATATCAAGAGGCATACGTAATAGCTGCTTGAGCGTGGGCTGGCTCGCTCTCTTTACGCTAACGGTCTTGCTTCGTTTCACGTGTTTCTGTGGGCGCTTGACGGCTATGTTTGCTCGTTTGTAACACGCTACCTTTTGAAAGTGAAAAATGCTTACTTCGTTCCCAGTCGCTATCCTCATTGTCTGAGTCTTCGGTGTCCGAGATCAGGACCTTTCTTGGCACTTTACGCAATGGTGCGCGGGACATTGGAGCAGGTTGAGATGGAGGTATTTCAACAGGCCTGGAAACGGTGGTTGATTTGCTGCGAGTGCAGACCATCTTGGATTCCTCGTTGAAGGAGGATGTTGTGGATACAACGACCGTCGCCCATGGATTTATACGAAGGCGAAATTGACGTGATGGTTCCGCACAAGACACGCGTGTGAAAGGCTGTGTCAATCGAACAGAGTCAGGCGCCTCCCATTGGACACCGATGGCGCATCAGTCCTATTTTGGTATGGGTCGTCGGGGCGCACCCGACACCTGACAAAATGGGCACGTTTCAAGCATTCCAGTGCAAAAGAGCCTGACTCCACATCTTGCCCACCCAATAAGAAAAGACGACTCCTTGCACACAGACAGGCGGGCTGTACTTGTCTCCGGAAGAGGTCCATCCCGGTTTCCCAACTTAGTGTTTCCTTGACATTTCAAGTTGGCCGACTTTGGTTTGTTTGGACTTGTAGGTTTGTTTATTTCTAGAGCCAACTGCATGCGAGCCAAACATCAGTTTACTTTAGTTACGTAACCGCCTTTCTGGTCAACATTTCGAAGGCTCTGGACGACAACCAATCATCCAACCCAACGACATGGTTCAACAGGACTCAACGGATTCTACTATTGGGCGCAGGGCCTCCGAAGAACCAAAAAACGCCCCAACCAATCTCGGGTCCTCTGCCGAAGAGGATCACGATGCACAAGAAGACCAACCGCTGTTAGAGGACGAATCCGACAAGGAGGAGGAAAGCGAGCAGAACGCAGAGCTAGCAGAGAGTCAGAGGCAACTGGCTGAAGACCCGAGATTCAGCCCGCCGCCACCTTCACCATTGAAGAGGCTGATCCTTCTGGTCTTCACGTTGTTCCTGTTCTACTTGGCCTTCACACTGAAGACGAGTGTGTTCGGAAACCAGAAGCCCGAAGTCGTCTATGCTTCAAGGTACGCGACTCGCATCTTTCTGGTCTAGTAAACTGTAAGGCTGACCTCTCCCGTGCAGGTATTCGAAAGAACACAAGTTTCGCCCAGCGGCAAGCCCAATCATCACCGAAACGCTCAAGGACGGCAGGATACGCATTCGGGGTGCGCAGCCAACGGCTACCCCTGAACCCAAACCCATCACGAAACCAAAAAAGGCAAGAAACAAGAGGTCCAAGAAGACTGCGAAGCGGAATGCCGGAAACGGGAGATAAAATGAGGCGAACGAGGTCTGTCTGAACCTCCTCTTCGAACGGGGGAGGCATTAATCCTTTTCTCAGCAGAGCGATGCTGTACCCTCGACTTCCTTATGCCCACCATTACACGCCCTTATATTCATCTCATACATTCCACTATCTTACCTCTCTTTGGTCGACTATACCCACACATTGTTCGTACAGCTGTACAACCCAGACATCTTGACAGAACTTTCACTCTCGATGCAAATTAATATTCAAATATCGTTATACGCTTTACAAGGCACCATACGTACAAGAATACTACCGGGGAAGGGATGAGGTTGTCCCTCTATATGCAGGCTTCAGCCAATCGAAAGATACCCCTCTATCTTCCACCGCGTCTCCGTTCTTGGCCCATGCTCGACCTCGATGTCTCAAGAGTCGTTTAATTGCACTATGGCCTTTTCTGCCTGCATAATGCTTGGCCGTCAGGCCAGAAGCATCCTTCATCTCCACTTTCGTCTGCTTCTGTTTGATCAATAGACGCACCACCTCGATTTGCCCATGTTCAGCTGCATATGAGAGGGGTGTTCTTCCTTCGCGATCCACCTGATTGACATCGACAGATCTGTCAGCAACTAGCGCTTTGGCTATGTGAATTCTGCCATATTGGGCAGCATATGAGAGTGCAGTTCGACCATTGGCATCCTTGAAATCGAGTTTGAGATTCCTTTGCTCCAGAAGAATCCCGAAAATCCTGCGATTTCCTCCGATGACAGCATGTATAAGTGCAGCCCGACCGTCGCTGTCTGGTAAACTGACCCTATCTCGGACTGAAGGGTGTTCGAGCAGGGCGTTGACGACTTCCTTGTGTCCTTTTATGACCGCGAAGGTAAGTGGCGTACGACCACTTGAATCTCGGACGTTTGGTCGAATTTGGGGGTGTTGGAGAATTCGGCGAACAAGAGTATGATTCTCAGTCGCAGCTGCATGGGAGAGGGCTGTTCTGCCAATGTCATCCTGTATGTTCACTTGTACGTTAGCCCACTTCAGCAAAACCTTCGCAGTGTCATCGTGACCGTTGGCAGCAGCATGGAGGAGTGCAGTACGCCCTTTGTTATCTTGGATGTCTGGCTCGTTGTCCATATGGCTGAGTAAACGCTTCACTACTCGAGTATGACCTCGTTCAGCAGCGTAAGAAAGTGGAGTCCTTCCTTGTGAATCTTTTGAGTTGATCCTAACCTCACTCTTTTTCAGTAATCTTCCGACAACAAAGCGATTGCCATTAGCTGCTGCGTACGAAAGGGGCGTCCTATTTTTGTTGTCGCCCTCATCGGGAATTATGGAGAGGATCCTCGACCTCCATGCATTCTCGTTTCGGGAGCCTAAGGTGCTCTGGGACATTCTGGGCTGCGTAGAACCACTAGCCTCCACAGCTCTACAGGCTTTTTTCCGAGACAGAAGAAGGTTGAGGATGTCCTGTTGATCCTGGGATGCAGCGACCGATAATGGTGTTCTACCGTGGGCATCACGAGTGTTGAGATCAACTCGTCTATCCGCGATGAGGGATCGAACCATATGATTTTGGTTCATCTCTACCGCTAGGATCAGTGGAGTTCGATTCTGTTTGGTAGGTCCATTAGGATTGGAAGTTGAACAGAGTAGCCTAGAGAAGGAATGAGAGAGATCGAAGATGATAGCTGACATGAGGCCAGCCAGCTCTCCTTGGTTCGCGTTAACCGAGTCTAGAGCGTACATCGAGCAGAGGAGGAGATAAGAAAATGCGACAGTGCCTTGATCTTTAGCGTGGAGAAAAGCGAAAATTTCGTCCGATAGGTGGACTTCGCATGATCTAGCATGGTGACCCCAGTTTCGAGCCGCGTAATCGAAAAAAGGAAGATGGTTAACAAGATCCAGGCGCGAAGGAACATCCAGGAAGGAGGGTAAATGGGTGATGATTGCCTGATCATTCAGAGAGGGCAGCGATAAGTAACTGATGCAGGACCTAGTGATGATAGAGTCGGGGTCTGGAAGGCTTTGGCTTCTGGTCAGCTGGAAGAACTCGAGAGCGGTAAAATCTAGACAGATATCAGGGACCAGGTTTCTGAAATATGCATTATTGCGTACGCACGGATGAGACTGACACGATTTTGCGCTTCTTCAACCCTTACCAACCCAGCACAAACACTGGTAATGGTTGAAGGTGTATGAAGGTACTTCTGAATATCCAACCGCCCTGGTCCACAGGCTAGTGCATGACGTAACTCCTCCAGATTTAAGGGTCGCAAGGCAGCCGAAAGCCAAGCAAGTACCTTATACGCTAGCTCTCTTCTGGTCTCACTCTGAGCTGCTATTCTTAGCATCGTTGTCTCATATGCAGCGTGAAGATTCTGCGACAGTCCCGCCAAAGCGTCCTCGACTTCTCCCAATGTCAGATTTCTGGTAACGGAGTTCATATGAAGCTCCGCCATCAGAAAGCTAGTGAGGATAAGACCAGATTGCTCTTGAAGTATTCAGGTGGAATTACTGACCTGCTGCATGCCGCCTCCGTCACACGCCCGACGATGTAGTTGAAAGTCTCCCCGTCAGCGCTGAAGGCGAGCTCGGCTCGAAGGCGCTGCGAAATGTATTGATGAATGTCTATCTCCGAGGCGCCTTGCAGCTCTAGAACCAGAGAGGGATATTCGGCGACTATCCCATTTATACCACCAATTTCCCTGCTAGTCAGCAGTAGTTTTACGTTATCTCCAAGGGAGAGAAGCGTCGCCAAGAGTTCGCTAGCGGCTGTATCCGGATTCGAACTCGGATACACATATTCATCGAGAGCATCCAGAACAAGATACATAGTGGGAACAGCAGTGATGGCGAGTCGGATGGCTTCACAAAATTGTGAGGAGGTGGGTTGTGATCCAAATCTTAACAATTTATCCCTGAGAGCTTCCAATGGTGGACGAGACGCCGGAAAAGATCTCCATAGTTGCTGGGCGATCGCTCGCAAAGTATCGAGGAGTCCCCGAGTCTTGTTTAGATAGCTGAAGTAGATGTATGCGACTGGAGAATGAGTCTCTTCAGCTGTTGACTGAAGGAACTCGATGGCGACAGAGCTATTTGTCGGAGTCAGTAACTGTACGCATTGGAAGCAGTCTTGTCGTCACCTCAAGATTGTTTTCCCCACTCCAGCTAGGATAAGTCAGACCTCGATCAAGAGAAAGGTGACGAGAAACTTACGAGGTCCAAGACATAGAAACATACAACACTCCGATAAAGAAACCCACTCCCGAAATTCCTTCGTCTGGGTGAACCACTGGCCTGTCTGGCCAACCCGCTTTTCAAGCGCTGTGTTCTGCACATGGGCGTAATTCGGAGCGGCTATCCAGTTTTCGAACTCGCCAGCTGTATCATCTAGGCCTCACTAGTAAAATTCTCTCCTTATATTTAGGAATAAGACGAACTTGTATCTGGCTAGAGATCAGAGGGTGCTAGAATTTCGATGAGTTCCCAATCACGCACAAGTAACAGTGATCTGATCGCCTGCGACCTCATTGAATGTTCCTCCGTAGATTATCGTCTCGGAACAGGAGCTTTGGCAACCGCTATGTAGAGAGTCTCCCCCTGATGATTGTTCATTTGGTAGAAGATTTGGTAGAAGCTGACCCGCGTTCATGGTGGTGGAGCGCAGGAGAGAGTTATTGACCGCACGCTCAAGGCTGTGCATTGGTGCCTCCAATGGCACAGCAGAGCCGGGTTTCGGCCCAGAATGAACAGAGCTAGGTTTCGTGCACGAGAATCCCGAAGGATTGCGTTTGTCTTCGGATATACCGGTAGAATCACACGATGGAACCAGGCATAACTGAGTTGTCTATCCAGAGCTGACGTGGAGCCCATCCTCGAAAGGGCGACTCTACAGGGCCGTCTAGCATTCAAGAGTGGACGACTAGACAACATAGGGAGCCACAGAGTACTTTATAGCTGCTGCGTTTATATCGCTGAGCTACTGTATTCAATTTCCAAGTTTCTACATTTCTGCGAGCCTGGTTAGCTTGGTAGCGATTAACCTACTGAATTAGAATGATGGACTCGCCTGGAGGTCCCATCAAAGAGACGGAACCGTAGCAAGCCATCACTTCGGGAGGATCAGAGAGAGAGAAAGGGAGGATATATATATCCGAGCAGACGATAGCATGAACGTAAATAAAACCCTCGAGCTCCCTGAGATCCCCAACAGCATGGCAAACATCTTGCATTATCCAAAGTAGTCACATGATCGAACTAAATGCTGAGTCATCTATCTTATCGCTTTCCTTCTTATCGCACCGAAGCTCACAGTGGCCAGTGGCCACAACTTTCACTGCCATGATCAATACCCGTATTCGCTGTCCATTCCCAATTATGGTGTCGAAGCTTCAGGTACGCAGTGATAGAGGATACAGCAGCAGGGTGGATTTGAATATTCGATAGGAACTTGGCCCTCAGGACATGTTGGTGGAAAAGGAACGCAAGGGCAGGGAGGGCCTGTGGGTACACAACCTGCTGATTGGGCTGACGCGACTTGAGCGAGCACAATGATACAGCCGATTCCAAAGAGTCTTCTGTTTAGTCTGAACATGGTATCTGCTAGAGCAAGCTCCGTTAAACGCTCGATATCCCACCGAAATAGTCGAACCTACTTGAACCTGCAGGTGTTCGCAATTGCGTATTATATGGTAGAGGCGCTCCAGGCGATCGTTTATAGCAACTCACTAGCTATATATCTCTTGCCACGGATATATTCCTCACTAACTACGGATCCTGAGCAGGAAAACGGCTTTTCAAGACCGTCAAATGTATTGGTCACATCGATTGAGTGAAGTTCGATCATCGGCACCTATTATCCATTCGGGTGGGGCATCACGGTCGAATGTATCTAAATACAGAGTATGTCCCCGCTTCTTAGTTCTCATATTCTGATCGAACCACTTCGAGCAGATAACGGCGTTCGGCATCTGGGGAACACTCTGTGTCACACGCAAATTCTCCTTGTGTACACTTCCCCACCTCTGAATGAAGCTACGTTCGTGCTTCGTCCAGGATCATGTGTAATCCCTCAATATTTTCGCTTGTTCAGTTGACGAGTGATGGTGATCGATTTTGATTAACTTCAACAGACACGGCTACGTTGTGTAGATGGAGAATACGATTACGAACATCGTTCCACACTCGCAGTTCTCCTTCAGTACATCCCCCACCTGCCATTTCCCTAAGCGGACTTTGTTGGTACTGGGGCAGTTTCACATTTATATATGACACAGCAGCAGGGTGGGCTCGCGGTTTGGACTGGAACCTGACCCGTTGGACACGGCGGCGGAACCGGAAACGGGCAAGGGCAGGGAGGCCCAGTTCGAACGCAAGTCGATGATTGGGCTCCGGCTGTGGCACTGAGCGCGATCACAATGCCGATATATGCAAGGCAGACTCGTGCCATTCTGTACTGGGAAAATATATCAGATGGTTTATACCTTTATGTAGCAAATCTACTCGCCTGCTCGTTTGTATGCGGTGTGGAGGCGGCTATGCCTAGAAATATCGTTCCTTCCATGTTCTGTTTATATGGCATCACGGACATACTCCTCATCAATTACGGGTCTCGAGACGGTAAAATCGCGGTGATAGGATATTGAATTTGATACAATGGTACATTTTTATTGAGTACATGCCATTCTTTCAGAACTTCCTGATCGTTGAGGCCGCACGGAGTACTCAGGATATCAGGTGTCTTACTCGTGTGGCCTACGAGAGTGTACGTGTGAGTCTGTTTGGAGACTAGTGCGCGTTAGTCGAGATTTCTAGACTCACCGCATTGTTGGTGTGTCCACAATTCCATAAGGGATTCAAAAGCACCTCTCAGATCCGATGACCATCAGCCGTCAGCGTGATCAACCATGTGCATGATCGAAGATCAACAACCGCACAAAGCTAATCGATAATCCTTGACTGTTGGCTCAGCGATATTAGTACGATACTTCCTTCCCATCCCCATCTAACCAGTACGAAATTCGAGAGCGCTCATACCGTGTTACCAGAGGATTGCTAGAGGGAGTACTCATACCCCAAAGCAACGGTAATCCAAACTCGGAACTGTGATCCTGTTTCTGCGTTATCAGCCCCATTCCGCAACCAATGGCGGACTTGGGTAGCTGTTAGTTGTTTATCCACCATTTTATGGACGGTATGTAGTCCCTGACTCCAGTGGAACCTTTTGGCGGTGTGCCTTGCACCGCCATAGCTCGTCCTTTTCAAGCCGTGATCCATCGGTGGCGTAGCAGCTCGGGTACAGAGATTATTTCGCTAATGATTTGATAATTGGTGAGAAATACACACATGGATATTGGTCACATTCCTTGTAATTATGTTCTCCGACTGACAAACAGAATCTTGCGATATGCTACACCCAAAGCTGACGACCATATTCGACTTCGGTTGAAAAGCTGTGACTTCATATATAAACCGATTTTGTGACCTAGCGGCGATCCAACTGCACCCACGATGTCTGGCACTCAATACTCACAGACTCAAATCCCAGCTCTCATTTCGCTCATTAGCTCCGCTGCGCAATCGATCGAGAAGCTCTATGGCGAACTAGCGCCAGAGAAACCCAATGTCCCAACCCTGGATCACATCGAACCACATCCCCTTGATAAACGAATAACCCATCCAGATTTAAGGAATGCTCTCCAGGTTCTCGAAGGTGCTTGCGCTCAGCTTGTTTCTAGTGTTGCGAGGCCACAACATACCCTCATCAACGTCGGTGCTTACACCACATATCACTTGCACCTCTCATTAATCTGCTTTGCGTATACAGAAATTAATGCTCGTAGGTTTCCTTCTCATCTCAATATTCGTTCAAATTAAGTAGTTGCCAGACCTTTGAGTCCTCTGCTCTGCACGTCGTCACACGCTCTAAGATTACCGATGTTCTGGAGGAGGGTGGGAAAAGTGGAATGCATATATCAGAACTCGCAAAACGATCTGGACTAGATCAAGGTAAATTGGGGAGAGTTATGCGCCTGCTAGTCTCAAAGCATGTCTACCGTGAAGGTCAGGTTGCTACACGAATTACACCATATTAATCAACCGATGCTGACAGTATACCTGTTAGTTGAGGAAGACATTTTCGCGAATAATCGCCTCAACATGCTTCTCCACTCCAAGAATCCAATGAGCTGCGCTGCACTGCATATGTACGTTTGCCTTTGCGATCCTCATCAGATCCCCAAACTCAGAATTTACAACAGACTTGAGGAATCCAGAGATGGCACTCGCCACCTCGCGGACGTTCTGGCTGAGCCGGTCTGGGGTCCTTCCTTGGTTCCCAATCACTCCCTTATCAGTCGATCCCTTGGTGTTGATGTAGGGCTATACGACTGGTATGAAAGTCACGGTGGAGCGATGCAGGGTGCCCGGTTCGGAGTTGCAATGATTGCTTGGGGAGAGTCTATTGAAGCTGGAGCTGTCATCGACGGTATGTTCGGCTTTTCGAGAGAACACTAAGCCATACTGAATCTGGTTACCGGTATCTACATAGACTTTCCATGGGGTGACCTTCCTCAGGGAACTTCTGTTTGCGATGTCGGTGGTAGTATTGGCGCTATTACCATGCAACTTGCGAAACGCTACCCTGATCTTCTACTCAAGCTTCAGGATACGCCGAAGAGGATAGAACAAGCCAAAGAGGAGGTCTGGCCGAAACTCTGTCCAGAGGCTATGCAAACAGAAGGCCAAATCGTGTTCAAGTCGATGGATTTTCTGGTCGAGCCACCAATTCCGAACTGTGATATCTACTTCGTGAGTCTTAACTGCCAAGGAGACGAGATGATGGCTGAAAGAATCTCTCCAGCTGAAGAACATCATGTGGGTATTGACGTCCTCGAACTCCTTCAAGCGCTCATCGAGTTTTAGACTCAACTGGCAGGATGAAGAATGTATAACTATCTTAAAGAACGTCAAGGTTGCCATGAAGCCTAGCAGTCGCGTTCTCATTCGTAAGTCACGCTCGTGTACACTGCATCCAATTATCAGTTCGATAACAGACTACACTCTAGATGAATACGTTTTGGCACCAGCCGTGGCTTCTTCAAGCACGGGGACCTCATCCCTTTCCCTCGCTCCAGAACCACTGCTTCCCAACTATGGTGTTGGAGCTATTCGTCAATACAACCTAGACATGAGCGTAATGACGCTCTTCAATGCAAGGCAGAGGCGACTAGAGGAGTTCATCGAGTTGGGAGAGAAGGCTGGATTACGATTCGTCAAACTTTGGAGAGTCGGGGATGGGTTTGGTGGAATTGGCTATCAGCTGAGATCTCTAGTGGTAACCGAGCAAGTACTGGGTTTAGGGTTTGGGTGGGAATGACGATACATAAACGAATTATGTGATTTTATTGACGACCTCGTAACATGCTTCATAAAGAGCTTTGGCTTCTCATTGATCATTCCTGACTGGTAAGCCAGGTACACGTTCGACATAGGATATAGATATCTCCCGAATCCATTGATATGAGGATCGTATCTCTGGGCATTAATTACTGCGTATTTCCAATCGTCAACGCGTCACTAGCCTCTTTAGTTAGGGCACCTACCCCAACGTGGTCGACTTGTAAGGCTGAACAGCCAAGGGCTTTTCAACCCTGGCTGTAGCTTTCATTAGGAAAACTTGGTCATCGCCATTGCCCTGAGAATGGTCTATGTCAGGAACCTCATCCTCCGGGAAATGACTCCGAGAGACTCACAATAAAGTTCGAAGGAAATCCAATATTGAATTCAACGGCACTCTCCAAGTATGCGATCTGCTCAGGGCTAAGCGTTATGTCGAGTGCCTCGATGTTAGCTTTGAGGTGTTCAACCTTCCTACCACCGACGATAGGGAAGACACGAGGTGCTTTTTGAAGGACATAAGCAAGAGCAACTGTACCGAATATCCCATTAGCGTGACTACGATGAGCGTTGGGAAAAGGAGAAACTGACTTGTGGTTAAGTTGCCATCATTCCTCCCAAGCTCCTTGGCGACCTTCTCCAGAGCGGCAGAGACCCTCCTCTCCTTCTCATTACGCTTCCAGTCCTGGCCGCCCATGGAGCGTCCGCGTTCACCTGATGCCTCGCGGCGCTCTTCTTCAGCGTCGGTATAGAATTTTCCACCGCCAACCGCCGACCAGGGAGACAGTGCCATTCCTGCGACGCTCAATGGTGAGTACACACATATATGGTCAAAGTCAATCGGAATGCCCACCTTGATTCTTAGCCATGGGGATGATCTCCCTCTCGAAATCCCTCTCCATGATGTTCCATTTGCCCTGATAGATTGAGAAAGGTGTAAGAGCATGGTCGCGAGCATATTGGTTGGCCATTGAGACGACCCAAGCTGGTGCATCAGAGATCCCCTTTATATGATACGTCAGCTCTATTTGCCTAGGTAGAGAGGGAAACGACCTACAAGATAGAGCACTTGGCCCTTTTGGACGAAGCTATGCAGGTTCCTCATGACCTCTTCAACGCCAGTATCCCAATCCCACCAATGGACATACAGGAGGTCGATATATTCAGTACGAAGCTTCTTCAACGATTCCGGATAGAGATGGTCATCGACTTGTGGTTGTTACCCGCGTACATGATCTTCTGAGGGAATTCTTCGGAAGAACTGAACTGCTTGTAATTCGTCGTGTACTGGAGAAGATAAGGATACTCATAGTCCTCTGAGGGAGGAGTGTAGAGGAACCGACCTTCGTAGCGATGAAGAGCTGATCACGAATGCCACGTTTCTCAGCCCACTCGCCAATGAGTTTCTCTGATGTCTCGTCCTGACTGTAAGCGACCAGACCTTCAGCAAGCACTTCGTTCCTCGGATACATATACGTACTAGTTATTCGCAGTATCGATGAAATTCCCTCCAGCGTCGAAGTATGCGTCGAGGAGCTTGAAACTTGCTTCTTTGTCCATATGGCCAAGCATATCCTTCCATGCTTGACCATTGACAGAGGGGTCTCCGATGCTCATGGCACCAAGCTGGAGGGGCGATACATGGACTCCAGCAGTGGTAGAGAGCTGGCGGTAGACACCGAGCTTTGTAGGTGGTGCAGGTGCAGGAGGGAACATTTTGGTGCTTCTTGATGCTTGGGAGGCAGCTGCTAGTGAGGTTCGTCAAGCCATTCTTCGATGGCTTTATATCGTTGTGGCCACCAGCTCTTAAAACGGTGAGCAATTTGGTCTCAGAAAAAGCCGATGCAGCATGCTGAGTAACGTTGTGGGTTTCGTCTCAGATGCTGGCAGCTATCAAGACGCCCACTGGCTGCCAGTGGCAGTGAGCAAATGAACGTCGGTTACCTCGGGCCGCCGACCATTTTTGGTAGAGGATGACTAAAATCTGACTTACCCAGCAAAAAAATGGCTATTCCGGGCAAATTCGCGCTGATTTGCCCCACATTCTCAACAAGACATCAGGAGGGCGCTATCAAGAAAGGCGGCCGAAGGAGAGCTATTACTCAGATAGCATACGCCATGTCCACGTATTCTCCTTTGTAGACCATCTGTGGGCGTCAAGATTTGTGAGCATTAGGAGCCAGGTGGATAACTCCTCGACAACTTATCGACCATGGCGTGGCGAGCACCTAGAAGACCACTTACAAAGATATCGGCTGTACCAATCATTATTATTATTATTTTCGAAATCTGGATGACAGACAGGATAACGACGACACAAGGCATTTCCGATCATAGTACGGTACCCATTGAAACGGGTATAAGCATCCATGAGGAAACCTTCCCTTGGCACTGTTGATTTATGCAATACCTGGTTCAAGTGGATTGACGCTGAGACGTTCAAACCAGGTCTCCTGCTTTATTGGTCCATGTCGGATCCAACAACTCTCGTGGATGAGAATGCGATGGGACTTCGAGATGGAAAAGATGTGCAACAGCGACTACCTTGGGTGCTCTAAAGCTAACAAAGGAAGAGAGATCCAGGTTTAATGTATTTGCTTCGACGAGGCCTTGTGTCGAGTATGAGGTGAGATATGTATCAAGGCGTACATAGGTATGGACGCGGGTACCGCATCTATTGCCAAAGAAGCTGTCGTATATGATGCGCTGAAAGGAAGTAGAATGATTCCATTCCGAAGTGATCAACTCCACGACCATCACGTCGGCGTCTACTCGATGATTTCGATAGTCCTTCTCAGGACTATGACTGCACAGAGTGTCAGAGCACGCAGCGATGAAGCTCGAGCATGCCTAGGGTCTCACTGATACTGTATCTCCAAGAATGCACCTATCAGTGGACGAATAACTGGCCAATGCAAATGTGTCGAACAACGCCTGATATTGGTGAACATACATAATTTCGTCACGTACAGACAGGTAGAGCGAAACAGTAAAAAACCTTCCCAGTTAAGCAATCCATCTCGAATCGAACTCCAACCTGATAACACCAGGACCAGCGACGAGTCTGTCCTCCGGAACGGCTCTCTCCTTGTCCTTCTCTACGCCACCGCCTTCACCAACGACGAAGACATAAACAACACCAGCCAACCCTTTCGGTAGTTCAAGGTTCATTGAAACCCTTCTATCGTCCTGCTTCGCAGCAGTCCCAAGATCACTCTCCGGACGAGATGAGAGTGGGACCAAGACAGTTCCGGTGCCGAGAACCAGGGCGGCAGTGAGACGTTTACCCTCGTACGCCTTGGGTAGGTCAAAGGAGAGAATAGCTTGGGCAGTCTCAGTGCTCGACGAATTGATGGCTCTCGTGATCGCGGACCCAGATCCAAGGAACTTGATTTCGAGGGGAGGGAAAGTTTTGAGAGTGGGGCGAGGATCGTATGGTGATGGGCAAGACTTGACGTATTTAGAAAGAAGAGTGTAGGCTTGATTCATAGTCACGGGTGTCTGTTGGTCATGTTAGTGCTATGGACTCGATGGATGGGTAGGAAGAAAGGCGAACCTCAAATGCAGAGCTCCAAGGCGACCCATTCTTCACGCTTGAGCTGATCCAGGCAGCATGGCGTCCTCGAACGCTCATGATAGAAGCAAGGACGGATGTGTATGCCTTCGATGATGAGGTCAGACCTCACATTCCCAAATAAACAGAAGAAACTGACCTTGTTGTTCATGATGCCAACCAGCCCATCCAACGCGCTTACGACCACAGTCTCGAGCACAAAGATCTCATCCACGAATGACTTGACATCGGTGAACTGAAAACCGCTAAAATCACATCCCTTTATGGGTACGATGATCCCCTTGTCGCGGGCTTTGTTGCCGTTCAGACCTTTCTTCCCCAATTCGAGAGCAGTTCCAAGGAACTTGTCGTGGGTCTTGGAAGTTTCTTTCATCTGCTGGAGCCGACCGTATACCCAGTCGGGATAGCTGGCATGCTGGAAGCTGGTGGCGGAGAACTTGGACAGGCCCGTGATATATGACGAAGTCAGGAGCGTGGTGAGGAAGTGGGCATGCGTCAGGGTCTGGAGGTCTGCAAGACAGGAGAATAAGTCACTATATGCGCAGGATTTAGATGAAATGATGGTGTGGAACGAACCTTGGGTATCGGGATCCTTCCTCATAGCTTCCGACCGACGTCGTGGAGTAGCAGCAGGACCACCAGGAGCAGGAGGTACTGGTAGAGTTGGTGTACGAGGCGCACCAGCTGCACCACCTGACGGCGATGCATTGTTGTTAGACACTTCAGCCGCATTGTTAACCAAACCGACTTGAAAGACAAGACACCAAGGTAAGTAACGTTATCAACGATGGATAAGGTCAGATAGCTACCTTGGCTCTGACGCCTCTCCAGCGACCTCCGACGAGGCGGTAAGGCTGGGGAAGGCGGAGTAACAGGAAGAGCTTGTGGTTGGCGAGCAGGCGATGGTCCATTACCACGAGCACTAGGTCCATCAGCCCGATTGTTGACGACGCCGACTGAAGGGGAGGAAAGTTAGCATCGCTTTGAAGATAGAACGAAAATCAAAGAAAAGTCGCCTACTTTGATTCTGTCTCTTCGCCTTCGCACCTTTAGCCTTTCCACCATTATTCTTGGTGCCAACCACCGGCTTCGCCGCCCTTGGGCCTTCGATAGCAGGTCCCCTTAACGCCGACTTGAGAGGTGTCTCCGAGACAACGACAAAATCTTTGGGATCTTGGTCAACTTCTACAACGCTCTGGTCGGTTGGTTGCTGGGCCTGTCTTCGCTGGATGCTGGCAGACTGATGTTGGGGAAGTTGGTCGAGAATACCCCTAGTAACGAAAGGCGAGTGATTATAGGCAGTTGCAGCGAATTTGGCATCCCCGCCTTTGTTATATGCATGTGAGGCAGGGCGAGCAACCGTGAGGGAAGGAAGAGCTGACACGGCGAGAAGAGCGAGCGGGGTGAAATGAAACTTCATGGCGATATTTTTCTGGAGTTCGGCGCTGTCGTGTGTCGTGAATTACGTGATGTAGTTGAACAGTAGTGACCGTAATAGTGGCGGGTAGCCTGGTGTGCACCACGCTCAGGGCGGGTGTATAGGATGTGTGAGGCAAGATGGTGGACGAAGGGAGAGGGAAGTTCCGCCCGGATGGGTTCTTATAGGTGTTCAGGGATGAGGCTGACAGCGACCAGACCAGAACACAATGAGGTTGAATTTAATCTACAAGGGGGCTCCCCAGACGATGTTCGGTGGTTCGATTGGTGTTGCGACGCACTACAGCTCTCGGTCGAGCCTAAGCTAGATGGAACATGATGCATGAGTAAGAGAACAGGGTTTACTTTCGCCGGACGTACGTTCGGAATTGTTGACCATCAGTGTGCACTACACGATGAAGACCGACAGCAACTTGGGTGATAATGCTACCTCCATCGTTACTGGAACACCTGTACCCATATTCGGAGGTTCTTTGCATTCGTGCGGGTGCTAGAAACCCTGTAGAAAGCGTCAGTTAGAGAACCATAAAGACTAAGACATTGACAGACCTTTGTGAGTATGAAGAATATCAGGTCAGCCGCATCGTTATATTTCCAGCAGCTTCCGCTTTTAATTGTGCGTAAGAATAGTGAGAGCTTGGCCATAAGGAAAGAGACTCATGGAACGTGATGACGATCCAGCATGAAAGGGTGCCCACTGCCGTTCCGAACTCCGACGGTCGATTAGATCCGATGATCAGATGTCAACATTTCAACACTCTACGCTCTCTAATTGATGTAGGGAGGTAGGGCCACTCCAGGATAGCTGGCCGGCAGTTACGAGTCTTCCGTTCGGATGTATGTATGAACAAGGTAGAGTGCACTTCACCTACATTTTCTACGACTTCATCATCCTCAGCCCTAGGCGGGTCGATTTTCTGAACCCTAGTCTACTCTTCTACCTCTCACGCCTCAAACGCGAACTTCTTCTGGTTGACAAGAAAATAGGCTGTTTGGGTGAGAGTTAGATGGATGCCAAGAACAAGAGGCTGAGACGAGATAATTGACTCTCAACTCCGAACCCTCGTCTAATGATCCCGTCTAAAGCTGTCTGGTATCTCTAGCTCTCAGATTCAAAGGCTCAATCTCCCGACACGAACTCTCGGCTGCTTATAAAACGAGGATCTTCAAGGGAGAGTGCGTCTACATCCCCAGCTGGCCTTTCTCTGTGAATTCCAGTAATGCTTGGTAAACCAGAGCGCCAAACCTTCCCTTATCCGCTTAGTCGTGGCCACTTAATTTACGAAGACTTCTGTTTGAATTGGGCTAACTCCACAATGGAGATGGGTGACCATGATCAGACCTCGTGTATTCAATGCGTCAAGGATATGCAAAGCCATGTATGATCAACCTATCGTATCGTGCTCGGTAACGCACGTTCGCCGAGAACGTCTCTCATAAAGGAGTCTCCACCTCATGTCCATCTCCCCTCCCCAAACGCAAACACTGAGAAGGACAAGGCTCTTAGAAGATACAGAGTTATGTTTGCGATGCTTGATATTTGGGAAGGCCATGGGATGGTGATCATGCGTCTAGGCAGGACCTCAAGGCGCCCTTAGTACTTGCGCATACGCGAGCGGGTGGTTCTTACTCTTCTATTCGGCTTCGGTATTCAGTCAATCAAATTGTCAAAATCAATGATAATGATAATCCAATCCGTCAAAATACTAACAATTGATTCTGGTATGTCCTTTGAGGCTGCCTTCAATCGTCTGATTCCTGAAACTGAAAGAGCAAAGTTGATCTATCATCTCCTGGGCTTCTTTCTCAAATTCTGACCCTCGGAAATCTTCTCGGAGTCAAGATAAATATCTCCGCCGACGCCGCCTGAGCATGCCTACACCGAAGTTGTCGATCGAGGATAGGATTCATTTCCCTTTCTTTCAAGCTACTTTGGGCATGGCACGGGCATCACTGGGGCGTCGTGATCCAGGGATATTACGGCCTAGAACACGGTGACATGGTATTGAGTAGCCAGGCGCCCAACGACGAGCATGAAGTCAGGTGTTTCTCACCTTCCTTGTATCGTAGATATAACCCTAGGAAACTAGTCC
This sequence comes from Clitopilus hobsonii, assembly GCA_015708445.2. Classification (NCBI taxonomy): domain Eukaryota; kingdom Fungi; phylum Basidiomycota; class Agaricomycetes; order Agaricales; family Entolomataceae; genus Clitopilus; species Clitopilus hobsonii. Next base: position 2,137,778 of record CP067997.1, on the reverse strand, counting down.
TAGTTGTCGGCACACCATCTAGGCTACGTGACGAGAGGCAGGCAAGTATTTGTGGGCTCTCTTTGAGAAAGTTGTGATGCAGCTGGAAGGTCTGGACGGAACAATAACTTGGCTCGAAATGGATACCATCCAACCCTGAGTCGTGGCTCATCATGGCTTCTAGCACTCCTCGTGCATTCACCATGCCTGTCTATGAAAAGACCCCCAGAAAACGATCAACCTATAAAATACCTACTTGACCAACGATAGAACTCATCCCTCGGGTTACACCCTAGTCACTCTCGAGCTACTTGATTACTCCAAACATCTTCACAATGCAGGCCAAGCTCATCCTATCCAACGTCATCCTTGCTTTGGCTTTGACAACCTCCGCTGCCGTCATTGACGTTCGTAGCGAAGACGCACCAGCCAACGTCAACGGTCCAAGCAGCCTCGTCACTGAGGCTAATGCTCAATCTGCTCAATGCATCGAGAAAGGCCATGCCTGCTTCAGTACTCCTTGCTGCCAGGACCTTTACTGCTTCGTGAGCTGTTCAAGCTTTTTCAGAAAGACGAGATACTAATGCCAATTATTATCAGTTCTTTGTGTGCACCCCTTTCTAAAGACGCCGCCCGCTATACAATTATACGATACACATAACGACTATACATGTAAGTGTCTCTCAACCTCTACTCCCAGCACTTTCACCCACATCTTCATCGTTTCTGTAGGGCAACGAATATCCACAACCGAACCTCCCACACCTGAATTTCCGTCCAGATCTCCGACGTCATAGCTTTCTCCTTCATTGGCACTTTGAAATATAAAATAATCATATCACTTCCTCACCCAAGTCTCTCCTTAGTCAGTAAAATCGTTTACCCTGCTTCTTCTCCGTTCGCTAGCATGATCATGTAACAACCGCCACTCCTTGAATTCATATTTCTCTTCATACCACTTAATAATTCTGGCTTTATGAGACTTAATGTGAGTTACTCAGACTTGCAACCACATCGAGGGTCAACTCGTCCCTCCTAGTTCCCCCATAAATTGAGTTTATCATCCGAGCCGACATGTGTATTACAGAACCAGGAATATCGATATTCTAATACATAAGCTCAGAGATTAGGGTGCATTCACAAAGAACTCGACCGAGGCACCATCAACCCCAAGCTCTTTGAGGCTTGCTTTCACGGCACCATCCGGATCCACCACAATCGTAATCTGCACGGTCGTCGTCCATTTCCCAGCATCCGCCGTCTTTCCCTTAATCTGAATGCCAAGTTTCGCATCCGCTTGCAGCGATCCAAGGTAGTTCAGCTTCTTCAGGTCCAAATGCTTAACCTCCTCCTCTTCTGGCTGTTCTTCGTCTTCATCTTCCTCACCCTCAACAGGCTCAGGTTTAGGCGGGATGACCTTCTCGACTCGGATGGACTCCTCCAACTCCCAAACCTCAAACGCCAGCTTCTTCTGATCCTCGGCAAGTTCGACCTCGAACTGCATGCTCCTCCTAGCGGGTAACGCCGTCTCCTTGTGGATGATGGGTATACACACCCCACCGAGATCCTTGTCGTCCGCCTCCGAATTGGGTGCAATGATGCTGATGGTACGAGTGGTAGCCCGAACCTGGTTCTTATCAGAACCTCCATGCGCATACGCAGCCTTCAATTCCCTTCCTTGCTCGTCATCTGGAATACCAGCGATGATGGCAGCTTGGATAGCGCAGCCACGAGCGAGAATGGTGGTTGGGTCACCAACGCCACCTCCAACGACGGTACCACGAGCGAAAGGAGTTTCGACCTCCTCCGTGAATCCACAGCCGACGCAAATCTGTTCGTCCAGACCTGGGAGGGAACCAGATCCACCGACGTAGACGACCTCGTCGACGAAATGAGGATCAAGGTTGGCAGCAGTGAGGAGGTCAGCGATGGCAGTGGCGATGGAGTTGTATACATCGCGAACGACAAGGTCGAACCTCATGCGGTTGATGGAACCAGTATAGTCCATACCATCCTTGAGTGACTCAACGGAGCAGGTGGCAGCGCCAGGGGAAGCACTGATAGTACGTTTGGTATGTTCGATGGCAAGGCGAAGCTTGGCCTCAGCACGCTGATCCTGGACGTCGGTAGAGGGGCAGACTGACAGAGCAGTCTTGGTTTTCTTGGTGAAGTCGCTGGCGAAGAACTTGATCAACTTGTCGTCGATCTGGTCTCCACCAATACCCGGGGTAGTGGAAGATGCCAAGATAAAGGCAAGTCCTGAACGGATTGAGAGGAGGGAAAGGGTCAAGGAGGAAGATCCAACATCGACGATAAGCTGGGTGCGATCAGGGTGAAGCTGAACATCACCAGAGCCTTGCCAGAGATCTGAGGTGGTGGTGATGGCGGCAGCGCCAGCCTCATCAATGAGCTGCAGGACGTGGATGCCGGCCTCGGTGGCGGCTTTTTCAAGGGCTTCTTTCTGAACAGAGTCAAAGAAAGAGGGGACGGTGATAACGGCGCCCTCGACTTTTCGTCCCAGGTAATCTTCAGCAGACTTGACCAAGGAAGCGATGAACATGGTCGTGACCTCAGATACAGTGAGGAAACGATCCACGGGTATGGGCTCCGAACGAGGGGTAGCGACATGCGAAGCGAGTGGCGTGTTCACGTTCGAGGTCAGAGTACTCCGGGGAAGAGGGCTAGGTGCAGGTTGAAGAACTTGGACTTTATAGGCAGGGGTATCCGGGATATCCGGGTGCTGGATGACAGGAGCCGATTTTGTGGCCTGAGACTGAGGAATCTCAGAGAACCTGTGGGAGGGTGATCAATAGACGGCGAATTGACGATTCGAGATCGTACACATACTTCTTGCCCAACAAGTTCCTGAAGCCAGTGATAGTGTTTTTGGAGTTTTTGACGAGTTGTTGGGTCGCCTGGTTGCCGATGTACTGTTACTGATCCAGGTAAGCGATCGAGGTCATGATGTCCAGCAGGGTGATTACGCACGATTTCCTCGCCAGAAAACGAGATAGCACAAGCAATTTGACGTTCTCCATCTTCATTGGCTATACAATCTGCGACACCATCCTAAGAAACGCGTGTTTCAGTAAAATATCACTATCAGGAAGATTTACTTGTCATACTTTTACAAAAACGGCGATCGAAGCAAAAGAGTTTCCGAAGTTGATTCCAACAAGAGGTGGTAGCGAAGAAACCTCGATAGGAGCTTCTGCGGTGCCGTTGGGCACGGTTTTGGCGGCAGGCATGATGGCAGCGAGACGGTTGAAAAAGACGAACGCGATTACAGAAAATTGTCAAGTCTGATGGCCATCAGTTCCGAGTTCCGACGAACCCAGCATCCGAGGTCCAGAGCGGCGTGACCAGTTCAGTGACGTCACGAGGTTTGTTTGCCTTCATCGAAGAAACCTAACAAACAGGAATGTCGTTGATGGTTAGCCCACAAAAGTCCGAGCCTCTCTAGTTCGTCAACGACCAATTCACCAGTTCGACACACATGGCTAACACCAAGGATCAACTTTTACAATGAAGAAACAGTAACATTTATCAGAAGGATGATCCTAGGCCGAGTTATCACCCATAGTGTTGGATGCCATCTGGCGAAAGCATAGCCTTGTCAATACCAAGTCAATACATGGCGCCATAGAAACATACCAGCGACTCTGGTACTCTGCTTCAGAAGCGACGACACAGACAACCATCCTCATACCTCCACTTGATGCCGATAAAAGAACAAGGCCACTGTCATGTGCCTGCTCTTGGAGCTCCTACTCGAACAGCTCCTCTACATCTTCGAAGTGTATCATAACGCTCCCATCACTTCTGAACGCGACGATGTATCTGGATGGTCCAGTATAAAAGCAGCCATAGCTGCTTCCACCGTTCTTCAGCTGGTCTCACTCTACCGATCCAACCAATCCTCTTCTCCAACACAACTACTTGACTTCGTTGTACGAAGCTTCTCTCACATCTACATCTTATAAAATCAAACATGGTTTCTTCTAAAGTCTCTGTCGCCGCCATCGCTGCTGCTGCTGCTTTGGCCGTCAATGCTACTGCTACCGAATCGAACATCGAGAACGTCGCAGAACGTGCTATCAACCCAGCCCTCCTTGGCCTCAAGACTGGCGAATCCACCATCCCCATCCCCAAGCGACCAACTGGTCTCGCCCCTCATCCTCGGTAAGTGTAAAATCTACCCAAAATCAAGTCTTCTCTAATATCTATTACATAGCCCTCGAGATGTCGAAGGTGACCTCGTCGAACGCATGGTCCTTTCCGGCATCCCCAAGCGACCCATGCTCGGTCACGGCCCAGTCGTCCATCCCAACCGAGCCCCACTGAACAAAATTTCTGCCACCCCCGCTGTTGCACGCGATCTTGAGGAATCAGAGACTCTCGCTGCACGCAAGCTTGTCACCAATCCCCTTTTACTCTCCAACAAAGTCCCCGTTCACCGCCCTGTCAGTAAAATCCCCGTTCACGACTTCACAAAGGCCACTCGTGATCTCGAAGACACTCTCGAGGCTAGACGCGGAGGAGGTGGACATGGCGGAGGTGCTCACTTCGCCCACAACCGTCGAGAAATCGACGATAGCCTCGAAGCACGATTCCCCCATGGAGGTCGCCGTGGCGGATTCGGCGGTCGCTTCCGAGGTGGCCCACCTGCTGCTCAGGACAATGCCTCTCGCGACTTTGATGAGTCTCTCGAGACTCGTCATCCTCATGGCTTTGGTGGAGGTCGTCGTGGCGGATTCGGTGGTCGTCGTGGTGGTCCACCTGCTGCTCAAGATAACGCCTCTCGCGATCTTGAAGAGACTATTGAGGCTAGGTTCCCTCATGGTTTCGGTGGCGGTCGCCGAGGTGGTTTTGGCGGTCGCCGTGGTCCAGCTCCCGCTCAAGACAACGCATCTCGCGATCTTGAGGATACCCTTGAGACCAGGCGTGGAGGAGGTGGACACGGCTCCGGTGCTCACTTTAGCCACAACCGCCGCGATCTTGACGATACTCTTGAGGCTCGTTTCCCTCATGGTGGTCGCCGTGGTGGATTTGGTGGACACTTCCGAGGCCCACCACCTGCTCAAGATAACGCTTCCCGTGATCTAGACGAATCTTTGGAAGCTCGTCACCCTCATGGGTTCGGCGGAGGTCGTCGTGGTGGATTCGGCGGTCGTCGAGGTGGCCCTCCCGCTCAGGACAATGCTTCTCGTGATCTAGATGAATCACTTGAGGCTCGTCACCCTCACGGCTTTGGCGGAGGACGTCGTGGTGGATTCGGTGGTCGCCGAGGTCCCCCTCCTGCAGCGCAAGACAATGCTTCTCGTGATCTCGAAGACACCCTTGAGGCTCGACGTGGAGGTGGTGGACATGGTTCAGGTGCTCACTTCAGCCACAACCGTCGCGAGCTCGATGATACTCTCGAGGCACGCTTCCCTCACGGCGGTCGCCACGGTGGATTCGGTGGACGATTCCGAGGTGGCCCACCTGCTGCTCAAGATAACGCTTCTCGTGATATTGAGGAAACTCTCGAAGCTCGCCGCCCACACGGATTTGGAGGAGGTCGTGGTGGATTCCGCGGAGGACAAGGTATGCAAAGCAGGAGCTTGGGTGAGCAGGTATTGGAGGAGTTGGAGCGAAGGGGATTGGAATTGGATGATCTGGAGTGAATCTAAATTATTCAATTAATTACACTGTATTGAATGCATAGCTACCACCAATGAAATTCTTGGTGGGTCTACCTTGTAGCGATCAACACAACCCGTAGGAGGCAGCGTCGAAGAACGAAACTACTACGATATGTACCAGCAGGCGCCTATATAGCAAATCGTCACTTGCTCAAATCTCAGACACTCAGTTCACTCAAGGTCTATCCCCCAATGTTGATGTTGAATAAACATATCATTAACGCAGACTTTATGCGCGTCGAGACATAAGATACCACTCTAATCAAGTTTCCTCAAAGCCTTGAGACCTTGACCTTTCCCGACAGCTGCTGAGGTACGTTCAACCTTACCTCCCCTTCACCTCATTCTGGCTCGTCTCTAACAACTGATTGTACAGTTGGCTCCAATAACACTATGATGACTTTTTCTCTAGAGCGTACTCTCTGAACTTGCTGAGGAGCCCGTGTAGCAGTTTTGTAATATGGTCAGTAATTGGTGGGCAAAGGCGTTATAGTATCCCCTACAACACCCTTTAGGAAATCGAATTAAAATGGAAGACGCTCGAGATCGTGCATTGTAATGCGATTCTGGGCGAAACGGTTCGGTATTCTATCGTCAATCAAGGCACACAGTTTGTAGATCCATGTAAATCTGCGTGAGCAAGCGCTGTAGCGGCGGATCAGCCTGGTGGTATTGACTCCAGTCGTCTTGCAGACCTTGGGACTCCCTTGGGAGTTCGATTCCCGGCAGTTACACTGTCCCAGGCCTTTTTACATCGTGGGCGACCCATTCATTGTAAAGACAGAAAATCCAATCCTTCCACCTACGTGAACAGTAACTCACGGAATAAAGAAGGGATGACCGCTAGAAACAATCGGAGTCATGCTCCTGTCAGGAGGATACGGAATGAGCCCTTCTTTTCCTCTGGGATCAGGATATCATGTTCGCTCACGGAATGCTAGACCACAACGTGTAGATCATTGCGTATCTCTCGTACCATGTTGCTTCCCGATCAAGTACCGAGAACGACCTTCCAAAAGACAATCAGAAAGTCGCTAGGCGAACTTGCAAAGCGTCCACTTGAAGCCGTCGAACAGGTGGTGCGTTCCAATACAGAATCCCGGAGTTGAAATCAAGCTTTATGCAGCAACTCCAACTGAACAGTTTTATCGAAAGAGATATCACCAACTTTCAATACAGAGACGAACTCCGTCACTGTGAAAGGCAGGGTTATGGCGAGCATTTAATGGATCCACTGGTTTGGAGACTCATGGATGCGAAGACTCGTGACCTGCCCTCAAGCACCTTGTTGACGCGTGAAGGACCCGAGTCCAGTCATCGACCACGATCATGAGGAGTCCGTCGAGTTGCTTGCTTACTGCGCGTAGAAATGTGGCTATGTTTTCGCAAAAATGTGGCTTAAAATCTTTTTCTTCAATCAAGGAAACGGTCACGAAATACCAGCTGGTTCGCCATGTGATGTGGAGGCAGCAGCGTCCTGTGGTCTTCGCCCACACCATCTGTCAAGGACCGTACGGCCGAGAAACTGGCAGATGACCTCCTCGGAAACCAGCTAATGGACTACACGCAACTACATAAAGAGCTCACAATTTTCAACGTTTCCTTTCCGTAACTCGCAACCATGATGCTACGCGCCGCTCTCCTAGCGTCTCTGGCGGCTTTCTCTTTGGCCGCCCCAGAGGTTCAAATCGGAGATACGACGCTGGTTGGACAAGAATTCACCGGATACGGCTTGACGCAGGATTTCTTCGGTGGTATGTCCCTCGTATTATAATAAAATCGTCATTCAACTGACCATGGGCGAATACAGGTATTCCTTTTGCAGAAGCCCCCGTCGGTGCGCTTAGGCTTCAACCACCTGTATTGAAGACGAGGTTGGATGGCCCTACTTTTGATGCGTCAAATTCTAAAAACGCATGTCTTCAACCAGTACGTGTGCCCTGTTCTCAGATTTAGCTGCTTCGCTGATCGTGCTCGCATGCAGGGATTACCTTTTTCGATAATCTCTGAGGATTGCCTGTTCCTCAACATATTCCGACCGTCGAATCTGCCAAAGAATGCATCCCTTCCTATTCTGTTCTGGACGTGGGTAGACCTGTCTGCATGATGCGCAGCTAGCTGATCAGCTTCCACGATAGTTACGGTGGTGGGTTCACAACTGGGAACGGTGCATGGTACAACGGCAGTGCAATCGTTGCACAAAGCGCTTCTCGGGTAAGTCTCTACGCTCAGTCAACGAAGAATGAATGGTAAATCCATGTTTCAGGGCACGCCTCTCATCTACGTCAGTTTCAACTATAGGATGGGCCCTCTAGGGTACCCTCAAGGACGTGAAGGTTGGCACAAACTGTGACAGTCTTCGCGATAGCCAGGCCTGATATTGCATTCTACCTCAGCCGGTCAAAAAGGCGCTCTCAACTTGGCTCTAAGGGACGAGCTTGCAGCCCTTGCATGGGTTCACGAGAATATCGGGTACTTCGGTGGCGACAACACCAAGGTTAGTACGCATAGAATCATATTCCCGCATGTGATCACATCCTCGCAGGTTACCCTCCTGGGAGAAAGCGCTGGAGCAATAATGAATTCTATTCTGTACCTCAACTCCCCTCTCGCTAAATACGCAAGAGCTGCTGTAGGAAGACTTCCTTTCATTCTCATCGGATACATGTTAACATTTTACCCAGATCTTCGAATCAGGTTCGCCAGCCACTTCCTTGACCTACGGCTCAGAACGCCGGGAGAACGTCTGGCAAGGCTTCGTTGGCGGTGTTCCTAGCTGTGCATCACTGGCCACGAGTGGATCAACCTTTGACTGCTTGAAGAAGGCCAACACGACAGAAATATACCAGGCCCTGCTTAACTCCCTTGCTACAGCCCCAGTAGACTCTCCCTATGTTCCCAACCTCGATGGACCTGGTGGCTTATATCCAGATCACGCCTCCGCCATATTTGCTAGTGGTAAATTCGCCAGGTTGCCATTCATCGCTGGTACCAATCTTGACGAAGGTGAGTATCTTTCGATGTTTTATCAAGGTCACCAGAGATTGATGTTGAAACTCGAGGTACTACCTTCATCCCGTCGTATATCACCTCCAGCGATCAACTAAAGAGCTGGCTTGCTGCCAACTATACGTCTCCGGAAGTAAACCCTCAACTGCTCAACAATTCTATGAACAAGATCTTCGAGTTGTACCCCGACGACCCATCTGTGAACTCGCCATTCGGGACTGGTAACGATACCTTTGGCCATCCCTTAGCGTGGAAGCAAGGAAACACCATCCGTCAGTCTTTCTTTCCTAACGTCGTTGTGCCGGTGTACTCATCAGTATACAGAGGGTGACATCATTTTCACATCTCTACGACGTGCCTTCCAGCAGGCAGCCACTCGTTTCGGGCTCAAGAGTTACGGCTATCTTTTCACCGAGCCAATTCCCGAGAATATCCAAGAAGGTGTTGGAGGTATAACCCGATCACTATTTCCCGTCACCCTCTTGTTCACTAATCGTGTTTTTCGTTAGTATGTCATGGATCCGATGTTCCTTTCATCTTTGGAGGTCCTCCCGAAACCACTGGCACCTCTGGGCAGACTATCAGTGCACTTATGATCGATTATTGGATCTCTTTCACCACCAGCCTGGATCCCAATGACGGCAAGGGTTTGGCTCGTGCGTGTTTCTCCACTTCTACATTTTGACTCCAACCTGATGTCTGCTTCTGATAGGCCCTCATTGGGACCAGTATGCCTCGAGAAACGCGAAGGTCATTCAGCTCAATGGGGCGAATGTGACGATGATCCCGGATGACTTCAGGAAGAAGCAGATTGACTACCTGAACTCGATTCCATCGGTCTTGCACCATTGAGAACGTAAAAACTACCGCCTAGGTAGAATATTCAATCCCGTTGCATGTTATATGCAGTATCAATATATCCATCTTCCTCTTTCGAGCCTTCGTATTGATAGTTTCGCTACCACGAATGAAATTCTTAGTGAATCTACTTTGTAACGATCCGTGCTAAGCAAGGGCGACCGATTATCGTCCATATCAAACTTTTATTGAAAGCGGGTCGACGAACACAGTGAGAACACGATTAGACAGTATATCGCAGGTGTATTTCACTCAGTGTATATGCCCAAGGTCGGTAGCGAATGAAAATAAGGATTGATGTAGACTGTATGCGCAACGTTAAGACATAAAACACTACTCTGAGCATTCTCTAAAGCCCTGGAACCTTGAGCTTTCCCGACAACTCCTGAGGGACGTTCAATCCCATTGGAACCCCTGAACCGCCTCCAACCACTCCTAAAAGCCCGTTCGCAAGACCATCCGTCTTTGATCCTAAAACGCTTTTGAGAGGTCTTGAAGCTGGAGTATTCGACACTGCGCCGTTTTTTCCACGAATGGGATCAGTGGGAGTGCTGTTGCTAGAAGGTTGCTTGGTGTTCGTATTGGGCTGAGCGTCGGACTTGGCGTTCGTATTGGTGTTTTTGGGTGCAGATGTGTCTTGTCTCTTCTCAAGACCGGTAGCAGGTCCAACAAGATCGATATTCCTCCTCTCTATAGACCTTCGGGAGAGTGTAGACCAGTCTTCAACAAGGAGAACACGGTTGGCATCGTCGCGGTCAACATCAACGACAGGACCAGGAGCGCCGTCCAGCTCAAGGTCACGTCTGTTGATGGGGTTGTTGTATGGGGTTGCCCGTCTCTCAACACGAGCGACACGACGGAGGGTATCTTCGTCAACTTCTGCGATAGGACCTGGTTCGCCATCAACATCAACATCCCTCTTAGCAGGAGAGGTTCTCGGGGACTGCCCTCCTACGCGGACATAGTGGCGAGTATCATCTCTCGCAACATCAACATCCCGCCTTTGCTTGACCATTCTAGCACCGACTTTGTTGAGTGGGGTGAAGCGAAGCGGCCCAATAGGTGTTGGGCGATCCAGGGGAGTGGCAGCCTGGGGCGTCTGGTAGAATGCTGGAGGTGCAGCGGCGTCGATGATTGGGAGAGGTGCAGTCTCGATGACCAGGATATCGAATACGACGATCTCGGGTAGGTCATCACCGCCCAAGGCACGGGGAAGGCGCCATGGCCCCTCCTTGGCTCTTGCAGACGACGCCGGGATATTGGTAGGTGCAGCCAGCCCAGATACCAAGAGGTAGGAAAGAACGGTGATAAGGGAGAGAAGACAGGCGTTGAAGCGTTTCATGGTAGACGAACAGTGTAGGCTGTGGATAGATTGTCTTGTGAATGATCGTGTTTGAAAGAACGTATGTGGCGAGGAACGCCTAGTGTGAATGATGGTGGCACAGAAAGAGTTGCGAGAAGAGAAATATGACGCGATGTTATCGAAGGTGATTTATATATCCCGTAAAGGTGGCTGACGATGGCGACCTGGAAAGTAGAAGAGTCAGCACAGCAGGTTGACCACCGAATTTCATCACATACCTGCAGTGCTTCCCTTTTGGACCTGTATCGATATAGATCGTGTGCACGTTGATGTTCCTTCTGCTATATTGCTCTTTGAACAGATGTCCTAGGGAGCAAAGTATCTTCCCAAAAAAAGGTGTTCTTGCATCGGTTTAGCGACACAGCGTTCGACGCTCTCCAGCATTTGCAGAGGGATGCAGGAGAGAGAAAGAGTCTCTGTAAGAGCTATAGTTGAAAACCATTAATAATTGCTCGCGTCTTGGACCAAGAGAATTCGAAGACTCGAGACATGGAGACATGAGTATGGTAAGGCAAGGACTCGGAGGCAGAGGATTGAGGATGGGTTTGCCGAAATGCCGCTTACCAAATAATGGCCATAGCCGATGACGATGATGGCAAACTGTCAACGCACCTCAGATTAGGCACCCAGAATTCGAACTCTACACTTTCCAGATGGCCTATGAATCGACCACGGCACCGAATGGGCAAACCCGGCAGCGAGCCTTTCTTCTTGTTTCGGCTCCAGTATCGAGATGCGCCTCTCCATGGTTCCTTTGCAAGGAAGGAAGTCTCTCACAGCTTTCGGACAGCACCAAGACTATCTCGCTCAGCGACATAGCCATGGGTGACAATTCTTCACTTTCGTAACTCATGTCATGAAACGCCTGGCCTCCCAATCTCCGAACCCGGGCTGCTCGTATCTTCTCCACTCTTCAAAGGATGGTCTTCAGCGTCTTCTAAATCTACAGAAGTGCTAATCTGGCATGAGATCTCCACGTACAAGCCATTAGGGTGACAGTTTTACCGCTGTACTACTCAACTAAGTACAACTTGAATGACATGACCTGCCATCGCTGATCAGTCCTCTTGCCGGCTCATTCTACTCTCACCCTCAAAATCCGCTAGACCTCCACAAAGATGAGATCGACATGGGATCGACAGCATCCTCACACCGGCTTTCTTTAGCTCCGGGATTGACGCCCATGCACACCTTTAAACGCCATATCTCTCCTTGATGAGACTTCATAAAACATATAGCAATGAAAGATTGCATTGTCATGTCGTTGTTTTTTTACCGACAGAATGTATATCTTTGTTCCTGGTGATCACGTTCCATTGTGATAGGATCTCTACATTACAGCAGGGCCTGTTTGGGGCCTGTTCACCCCCTGAAAAGTTAAGCTTCAACCTCTCAGACAGATAACGACTAACCAAGCTTAGTACTAAGAGATGGGCGTCCGTTATGCGACAAGAATTGTGTCGTCGCTCGCCACCTCAACTAGCTGGAATTTCCCGCGTCGGGGTCGGATACTTCGTTCAGGCGCTACGTCTGTATATGTGTACAGAGATCTCTTCGGAAGATGCCTTCAGAGAACCTGTCATAGATGATATGCCCCCTCCACTTACACATGGAAGCAATTTTTGCATGAGCGACGTCTAAAAACTATAAGAGGAGACAGCAAGAAATCATATCGACACTAAACCATCATATCTTCCTTCCCACCAAGTACAAGATGGGCTCCTCCTCAGACTTGAAATTGCTTCACCCTCTACCTATTAACTCAACCACTCAGTACGTAGGTCATAATATTGACTTTGAACGGGATGGAGCGAAGTACTTACTGACACTTTGAAACTAGGCCATGGTTGTCGCCCCGCAAATACCTGTGTTCCCGAACACCATCGTTCTCGGGCTTCTACTTGTCTATTTATTCTCCTTCACAATTCGTAAGAATCTCAAGGACAAAGATGGCTACCCAATTCCTCCTGGACCTCCGTTCCGTTACCCGTTCCTTCTTAAATATCCCGAACGAATACTACACCGTTGGACACAGAAATACGGACCTATCTTCTCTGTCTGGATGGGAAATCAACTCTTTGTAGTCCTCAATGACCCAGTTGTGGCTCGTGACCTTCTCGTCGTCCATGGTGCCAACTTCTCGAGTCGGCATAACTACTTCATCAAGAATCAGACGATTCTCGAAGGCGGCGCTATTACTGCCACACCATACAATGAAACCTGGTGAGCCTAAGTTGTCACTCGAGCTGTTGGTGTTTCTCTCATGACTTACCATAGGAGAAAGCATCGAAGAATTGCAAGTTCAATCTTGGCACCTAAATCCGTTGAAGGGTACTCCGGAACGCTGGAATACGAAGCTCATATGTTGATCAAGTCACTTTATGACGACACCCAGCAAGGCAAAGTTCCCGTCAACCCTGCTCGTTACATTGGGCGGTATGTCCTGAAGTGAGTTCCATCGCTGAATTTCTTGGATGAGCTCTGATGTATCCGAACAGCAACTTGTTCTCTATCACCTTCGGCACGCGTACTGGATCTGTAGCGGATCCAGTCCTCAAACGAGCTGTACATCTTGGTAACGAATTCATGAAAGTGACTGGTGAGTTATCTTCCTTGGTATCACCTGCGATCCGCGCTGAACAAATTCAATCAGGTCCATGGTCAAATGCAGTTGACTTTATTGAACCACTTCAATGGATACCTACTCGCACTCGCGAACGAGCACGTAGGCTACACAACGACTTTTCAGACGTCTACGGAACCATAGTCAATTCAATCAAGGATCGTATGTCTACCGGAGAGCACGTTCCAGATTGCTTCGTCAAGTCTCTCTTAGAGTCTCAAGAAAAGGAACAACTCAGTTGGACCGACGTATGCCTTCTTGCTACTGCATTTGCCACGGGAGGCTCGCATTCTGTGAGTAAAACATTGTTCATCTCATCGTACAACTAGGAGCTCATAACATGGGCTTCAGACATCGGGCACGATCCAATGGTTCCTGGCATTGATGCCTTCGCATCCAGAGATCCAAGCAAAGGCTCACGAAGAACTTGATCGGGTACTTGGCCCAGAGAATTGGCCTACTCATGAGGACGAAAATCGCCTCCCATATATTCGGGCAATCATCAAAGAGGTCAGTTCTCCTTTCTTTAGCCGGTGGTGAATCAGCTTAGGGTTGAAACTTACAGGTTCTGCGATGCCAAACTCCCTTCTGGATGGGGACTCCTCACGCTTCTGACCGCGATTTCGTTTATCGTGGGATGTTCATTCCTGCGAAAACGGTCGTCGTACTAAACTGCTATTCCCTTCACCACCATGAAGCACGCTACAAAGACTCGTGAGTTCTCACCTTCTGTGATGGCATAACGTGTCAGCGATGGAAGCTTACTTCACTGACGATGCTTAGGTTTACTTTCAACCCCGATCGATATCTCGGCGATAACCTTTCCAGCATGGAGTCATCCAGACTCCCTGATCCCATGGATCGTGATCATTGGGCGTTTGGTGCAGGGTAAGCTCTGAACCAATTAATTACCTCTCTAATACTATGTCAGTGATCACTAACGAGGAATATATTCTATAGACGTCGTATCTGTCCAGGCATGTCGATTGCGGAGGGGGAAATATTTCTAGCTATTTCTCGCCTCCTCTGGGCATTCAGGATCAACGCCGTCCCTGGAGAACCTCCTTGTCTGGAGGATTACGAAGGAAGCTCCGGTCGTACTCCCATTCCATACCAAGTCAGTTTGGATCCACGACACGAACACGTCCACTCTGTTCTGGGTACCAAAGATGAGGTGCAAGGAAACTTTGAGCTGGCGGACGAGTTTCTGGGCCATTGATATTATGTCGAGGATTTTTGCTTTACCAGAAGTTTTACACATTTTTCGGGCTGTATCTATCAGCTAGGTCTTTCTTTCTTATGTCAGAAGTCAGTTTATTGGTATGAGACGACTTGGTGTAGGAAATTGAGCCGTTGGTAGAATGATGTTACGTATCTGGTGGCAAGTAAGGTCTCCGCAGCCAGACGCTGACCAGCGGAAACGTACCCCTGAGCGCTTCCTTCCACACTCTTTGAGCCAGGAAACCCAAAGCATGTCGGGGTCCTTCCTATTGCCCATATATTTCGACACGTCGGGTCCTTTTTGGTATCTGATTCCAAGGACACGCAAGATCACGTAGCGTAACGTGGATCCATAGCACATCCGCAGCTCGGTCAAGATTGGCCGATCAGCGCTCAGCTGTTGAGACTGGTACAAATACTCCGTCACAACTCAAATCTTCACACCATCTTGACCAATGCCTATCAAGCTCCCAGAGACACCTGAAGAAGTTAGCTTGCCGGACTTCCAGGTCAACAAAAGCCCTCGAACTAGACGCATCAAGGTAGTTAGTGTCTTGGGTTTCGTTTCTCTTGCTGTTATTGGCTGCGTTTTTACGAACATCCTCACTGGCCAAAAGGTATGTTCCCTATCGGTCTGTAGGCGAACAGCTACTGAGGGTAGTACTCAGGCCTCGAGCTCTACTAACTGGCCTGTCCCATCCGATATCTCCTTGGAATCATGCGACACCTGGACCAAGCACCCTGGTTGGTTCTGGCAACGTTCTTCGGCAGAGACTACATTCTCCATCCCTATTGACCTCAACAACTTATTGATCCTCTCTCGTGGTACCAAGATCGGAAGGTTCCGTGTCATTGGAGAACACGATGGAGACGATATCCAGGTTGATGTTCGTGCCACTTATCCACACGGTATCGTCCTCGAGGAGTCCATTAGGGTTTGCAAAATCAACCGAGGTGATGGAGAACACGGCTTGGGTCTCTTCGTAGGTCCTCTTATGCCAGTGAGGTCATACGCACGACTAAAATCCCGTTTAGACTGAAGGGTCGCGCACAATGCTACCTGATATTGACTTTGTGGCAGATATCCGCCTTCCATTGTCCCTTAATAATACTCTTCGACTCCCGAAACTTGAAACTGATCTGCTCACGCAGCCTGATGTCTGGTTGTCACTTCCCACTGATAAGGTCGAATTTGACGAGGTCATCCTGAGGAGTAACTCCGGTCATGTTAGAGCCCTCGGGGTGAGTCAATGACCCTCAACCACCAACTATCGTTCTGACTTTCACTCCTCTAGTCCATTCGCACGAAACGAGCCCAGCTAGAAGTCACCGACCACTATGTCGCTGGTAGCCTTCAGGTGCTCTCAAACTACACCCATGAGTACCACCTCAAGAATGGCCCCATCGAGTACGCCGACGCGAAGGTCTACGTTGAGCCTTCTTCTAAAGAACCGTCCTTTGACGACCACGGTCATGGACCGAACAAGTGCGTTCTGCTATGAAAATATCACCTCAAACTCTCATGATCGGTTGGAACAGAACTTTCGCTCATACAATCAGGCTCGCGAGTGGAAGCTCACATAAACTAGCAAGGCTTCAGGGAAATACTAATGGTCCCTTCACATTCGAGGTCTCGTCACCAGAGCTTCTTTTGCTCGACTTGGCATATGATTTCCCTTCTCCCTATTATTATCCGTTTACGTGCTATCCACGCTCATTCAACATCCCATGCAAAGAGCTTGACATCACTCCACCTGTTACTTTTGTTGGAGGCTTCAATCTTACCTCCGTACTGGTTCCCGCTGAAGTACGCATGGACGGATTACCCGATCCCATGGGAATCGGTAGGAAGAGGAATATCAAGCTTGAGGGTATTGGCTCGGAGAAGACGACTGGCGTCGTTGGCTGGGAGGACAATAAGTTCAATGACGGTTTTGATACGATCGAATTTAATCTTATCACGAGTCTTATGCCCAGTCTTCGGCTACGTTGATTTTTTCTGCGCAGAGATGATTTCTTATACTCCTCGTAGCTGCCCATCACCTCGGCGATCCTCGTTGTATCTTTCTACCTAGCTGGTTCTTCTAGAATATCAAATCGTTCTATACTTCTTTTCAGTATTGTCTATATTGACTATACGTGTATATGGAGGCTTGCCTCCGTGAACGTCGGTTGCCTTTGCTAATACACACCATATCTATTGTACGCCACTGGAAGGCATCCTCCGTCAGCGTATGCTTGGCGATTTCGACGAAGCTCCCACGTGAGATCATCGTTGATAAGAGCTACATTTCCCTTCTAGATGTATTTCACTGCAACAGAGGCGGAGACGTATGACCGTCGGATAGCAAGTTGCAAGTGCGTTAACTGATGCGAGTCGCTGTCACCTCACTGATACAACACAAAACACAAATGTTGTACGGAGGATGGCAGGGAAAATATTCTATTCGTATTAACTGTCTATATAACGATCATTCGCAAAGAAAGTATGACTCTACTGGACCGAAACGGAAACGGGAACCTTTTCAGGCTCATCGGAACTGCTTGCCGAAGATTTAACATATTCCTGATGAGGATGAACGTGGTCAGCCTCGCGTGCACCGCCGACTGCGCCAACACCAGTATTGACAGTATACCCCAGCTCCGCCTCTAGACCGACGTAATCATACGCAAACTCGCCCATCTCAGCATCGTCGATACCGAGGATTTCTGATTCCTCGTCAACGCGCATAGAGAGACCAGGGATATAGTGCATGACATAGAGGATAATCAGCTAAAGAAATGCTTTAGTATAAGTCATGGGAAAGGAATAGGGGCTTACAGTCATTACGAGAGAATAGCTGAAACTGGCGCAAGAACCAGCAAGTTGGTACCCGATTTGGACCCAGTGATGATCTATCCAGCCACCTTTGATGACAGTCAGGCCATCGAATCCAGCAACGCTAGATTGTGCGAAAAATGCAGTCAAGATGTTGCCAGCGATACCACCGACAGTATGTGAGGCAAAGATCTAGAATAGAGTTGGCGAGTGAGCGGGTAGGACAAAGGGAGGGGAGGTACGAACATCGAGAGCGTCATCAAAGCCAAAGATAAACTTGAGTTGAGTGGCGAAGTTACAGACAGTACCTGCAACAAAGCCAAAAGCGACAGCAGCGGCTGAATGCGATACAGTCAGCTATGCAGTCAGGGGAGAGGTAGAGATATAAACATACGCGAGCCGACGAAACCAGCAGCAGGTGTGATCGCAACGAGCCCAGCGATCGCACCGGAGCAGAAACCAACGATCGACCACTTCTGTTGATGCCTGTAGTCCCATAGCATCCAGGTTAATCCCCCACAGCTGGCCGCGAGATTAGTGACGAAACATGTCTGCGCGGCTCTCAGATTGGCAGAAAGCGTCGATCCACCATTGAATCCGAACCAACCGAACCAAATGAACACGGTCCCCAGAACGACGTATGAGGCATTTTGTGGCTTGTATGCTAACCGTTCGGTACCGTATCCACGTCGTTTGCCGAGGTAGATAGAAATGGCCAGAGCAGCGGTACCCGACGAGATATGGACGGGCGAACCACCCGAAAAGTCAAGTCCACCGAGTACGAACGACCATCCATTGGAGTTCCAGGTCCAGCAGGCGATAGGATCGTAGACCAGGGTGGACCAGGCGAAGACGAATACCATCAGAGGGCCGAGTTTGCCACGTTCTGCCACAGCGCCAATTGCGATAATCGGTCTGGACGCAAGTCAAAATAAGGTTTAAGACGGGTAAGAGTAGAGTTGTAGAGACTCACGTCACGGCCGCAAACATCAACTGATAGACGCAATAGACAATCGAAGGGATACGCGGACTACCAATAGAAGGTTGTTCCAGAACGCCTCTGAGACCAAAGTACTCTGACGGGAAACGTCAGCGACTGATCGTTGAAAGAAAATGTCGCGCTTACTCAGATCGCCAATGAAGGGACTGCCAGTTTCACTAAACGCCAGAGAAAAGCCCCAGAAGAACCACTGCAAATAAAAGGAAATTAGCAATGATTATTGGAAATAGGATGGGGAAAAACAGGCGGCGAACGCACCTGGAAAGCCACCATCGCGCCTGTCATCATCGAAACCCATATCATCGATAGGGCGTTCTTCCGTCGCAGTAGGCCCGAATAGAAGAATCCAAGACCAGGAATCATAATCCAGACGAATGCGGTCGAAGCAAGCACCCATGAGATATCGCCGAGGTTGTAGACCACAGCCTGGCCATCGGGCGTTGTGACAGACAGGTCGCCAGCTGCAATGCAATGGTAAAGATGTAGTCGCATTGAAAGGCGTCGAGAGGCTCACATTCCGTGTAGTTGACGTTGACCATGGCTCTTCGAAGATGAAAGCGAAACGACTTTCAGGAAGAAGTGCAGCTCAGGCTACGAAGAAGTTGGAGATTATTCGAGCAGTATAAAAGGGCTGAATCTACCGTTCGGCAAAGGCGCCCATTCGAGTATGTAATTGACAGTTTGTGCTCGAGAGAATGACCACGGCATGGATGAACGCCATAGATAACGAGTGATTGACAGGTCTGTCACCCGGACGTGGGCCATCACTTTAATCACCCAATCAGCGCTCTCCCGTTTCTTATCTTTCTGTGGAGTTCGGAGAAGTCAACAACTGAATTGGGACCATGAGAACGATCTTCAACGATTCAATTCCATGGAGGAGTCACCGCGTACCTTTCGCATCGAAAAAAGGACCCGGAGAAAAACAGTCGCTAGCAACCGTTTTTAGGCTTTGATCCTCTGCGGAATGTGGTGCTTGAGATACCAGAAAGCAGAGCGACATCGCTAGCTATCTCTTACAACACCATCCGACAGCGGGAGTATATATTCTCTTGGCAGGACAATTTCTGTCTGGTGATCGTTCAGGACAGAATAGATAGGCGGCGGATGTGGGTTCCCTGTCAAACGATTATAGATGAGTGAACGTTCTTATCAACAGCAATAGATAAGTAGAAGGGCAAGTACCATGAGCTTGGGGTGCTTAGAGTGGCATCCACGTGTACTTTCAATAGAATATGTTCAGGCTTCTCTGATTTTGCTCGGCCACGCATAGTGGCGCCTCTTCGATCACCGAGCTCTTCTTGCAGCATATCATCGACGCTTGGAACTCCTGACCTGGACTAGCCTGGAAATAAGGTTAATCAAGAGGTGGCTGCGCTATCTTATGACGATCACAGGATCCGTTTCGGCATGCCTCCTTGACGGCAAGAAAAGAAAAGACAGCCCTTTGAGCAAGCAAGCCGAATCTGGCTGTTCAAAGCCGAAGGGATGATCCCCAAGAGCATTCCACATTGTGACGTATTTGACGTATGGAGCGAAGACCCATCGCAAAAGGGATATTGAGTACCGGTAATGTCATATCGAGGGTCCCAAGGGACAAAGAGTCGACCGAGAAAAATACGCGATGGTGGGTTCTGATAAACAAGAGGTTCCCCAATGACGTTTCCGGCACTGCCTTCCAAAACATTCTTATTTGACTTTATTTGTTCTTCATAGACCGCGATTCGGCTTCGATAGTTATCTCAGTATAGCCCCCTCGAGCATGCATAAACTGTTAAAAATATATGCAGGGCATACGAGGAGTTACGTCGATTGTCCTTCCCCTTGTCGACCCAGGTGCAACATCGGTAAAATCGATGGGACAACCTGGATCAACTCTGTAGTTGGTGCAGACCTTCTGGTACAGACTTTCCCTCGGAGATTCATACCACTAGCAAATAAAAGCCAAAGACCCCAAGTGCTGGATTAGACGTGATGGTAAAAGATAGCAGACTGGTCGTGGGATGCATTATAAAACTATCGAGTAATAATATACACGAAATGCCAAATTAAAGACTCTGTACAGTAGAAAGTACACGTATACACCTACGGATCCATGGATATATCGAGCGAAGAGGATAAGAATATAGTACACAAAGAAGGGCCTTGAGTTTCCTGGTGGCATCAAGTATGTTCCTTATCATCGCCATCCTGCATGAAGAGATGGGTATTCTTGAACGCGCTTGCAGAATTCAGCCTGACGAGCTGGACTTCGACATTTTCTGAACGCCTTCCCTCTGGACGATCTTCGTTGACCTGTATTGAGGATGTATAAGAGGAGGGAAAACGAGAAAGAGAGTACATCTACATACGATAAGAGAGATGTTGGTGTTCTTCATTCCTTGGCGAAGCTCCGTTCGTACGAGCAGGGTATCGAGGAGAGTCTATCGATCATGTCAGGAAATCAAAGTTCCGTGATCAAGCAAGAAACACGAGCTGACCAGTGTGTAGACACGTCCATGAGGGAATGAGAATACCGCGAAGAGGTTGCTCGTCCGCGTCCCGAATTGCACTATAATGCGATTGAATGAGGAGGATACGAAGTAGGCAGAAGAAAGCACATACCATACGTGAACAGCACCAGGAGCGCGACGATGGCGGCGGGCATACCAGTTTGCAAAGCCCTACGGAAGAGGGTGTTCATAGCCCAGTCCGTTTGGCGATTCCCGGTGCGTGTGTGCCAGAACGAGTACGAGAGGGTTGCTAGTTCATCGCCTCAGCTACAAACTTGACAAGATAGGCGACGTGCTCACCGGATATCACTATGTCGGCGGTAGCTTGGAAAACTAGCCAAGGAACACAGAGATACCTAATATCTGACGCCTGTGCCAAACTGGAGATGATGTCAGAACCACTCTTGTCCGGAACCACATGAACATACGAAGGCAACCACCAAACCCTATGCGAGATGATTAGCCAAGCCACATAGTACGAGAGCGTAGACATTACCTGATGCCGACGGCAACTCCAAAGATGAAGCTGATACCAATCAAGGCTCCAATTACACCGAAGAGGTAACGATTTCGAACAAGCTTGTAAACCCTGAGGTGAGGTAGCTTAACCCTTATAGAGGTAACCCAATATCGTTATCGAGCCCACCTGATAGCCAGGAATACCTGCGTAATGACGGCGGAGAAGCTATCAAGGGTAGGTGTCAGAAGATACGCCCAAAGAGGATCTACAAAGGCATTAGAGGCCCAGGATGGATTATAAGTTATCATGAACGCGTACATGCCAGCATAGAGGGATTGTTGAAGTTTTTGACACTGCAAGAACTGAGTCACTCGTCGACATGAACCGTGTCAGAAACGTACCACATGAACCAAGGGATATAGATCATCCTATCGACGTGTCAGATCGATGAAGGAAGATGAAGGCCATCAGAGGCAAGAAATCTGCTTACGTGCAAGAATGAAAAACATCGACTACAAGGAGAGCGAAGACAAAGGCTCTGCTACCTTCATGTCAGTGGATAGGGAGAATGATATTTTGTGTAACGGACTTGATCCAAAAACGATCCTGAAAGTCTAGAGCCTCGAGCGTGAGTGACATGGAAAAAGAAGAGCAAATGTTCTGAAACCGACCTGTCGTGTAGTAGCACAGGAACTGGTACGACGTGACGCCGAAGAGATAGGTGTTAACTGCACGACTATCAGGCTCAATTGCTGCTCGACGACCTTGGAATGACTCACTCATCACGCCCATAAGCGTGGCACCTAGAGCAAGACGGTCAGCAAGAGACCGATTTTGGCATGGTACATTCAATCTTACCAACCGTCCATCCATATCCGATCTCCTCGACGGCCATAGTAAATCAGGTAAGCTTCACGGAATGGGCCAAGCTTGCAGTGATAGAGTGGGAGGCGGGGAAGGCCTTCGAAAAAGCTTCCGCTTCCTAATCATCATATAAGTACGATGCTGGCATGGAGGTTCTTGGGTAAGCCGCCTCCTGGTGACAAGGCTAATCACGGCCCTGAAGATTTTATTGCGAGCCTGGACCCTGTGTATAATCGAATGAGACTATACTCGGACAGGCAGGACAGGCTACTGAGAGGCAAGGTTCTCGGATACCGTCGTAGAAAATACTAGGAGACTATTGCGGAGAGTCGGAGTAGCTCGAGGACATCGAGGAAAGAGACCCTGGTCACTGATACTGAGAGGAAGGATGCTGAGACCAGGGCTGAGACGAGGAGCCGAGAGCCGAGCGTCGCGGCCTTGCCGGTCCAAAAATAGATCGGGGGGACCCGAGGCGTGCAAAGCCCTTCAAAACAAACAAACCGTTGATAAAATTAGCTCGATTTCTCGCCCAACCGTGATCGCCGCCGCCACTGAGGAGATCGGGTTACTCATTACTCAGGCCATTACTACAACCTGAGGAATTTGTAGGTGCTGGACGCAAATTCATTCACGAGATGTTGAAGATAACCAATAGATAGGATGTTGTCATATCGTACCCAAATCCAATTGAAATCCTCAGAAAAAAAGAGAAAACGCCATGAAAGACTGAGAATAATCATCGTGCACGAGCTCAAGTCTTCGGAAGGCTAGGCTATGGAATGCCCGACAGCATACAACTTTGACGAGGCGAGTAGCTATCAAGATGATCAGCAATCTTCGAATGCGCCAGCGGCGGAAGAGGTTAATTATGATGGAGATTTTCGTCGAAAAGGAGCTAGGATGAGCGCTTCGCGACCCGTCGCAACCCCCAATGGCAGGGGCATGACATACAGGGCCCAAAAGACTACCTCAGTGGCGTTGGCGGTCAACTCCTGGCGAATCATTATGTTTGAGCCCTGATATGTATTCTATCCAAGCCAGGAACGGATATCGGGCTTTTCCTCACAGGAAGAGGGTACTTTTTCACCAGTGTTAGCCCTCGCACGTTCGTGGTTACAGAGTCTTGGCGAAGATCTCTTCATCCAGCCCTTATCCAAGGATGGAGGTAAGTTCCTCAATCCGGTGACCCCTAGAGCAGACTCGTTGTGGCAACGCTGGAATTGCTGCTTTGTCCCTTATACTGTCGGCATTTCAGAACCATTCTAGTCGCAAGATTGAGCGCAAGTAGATTCTTCACAACGATACACGATTATGAACAAGACAGAACAGAAGATGGATTCAAGATCGAATAGAACATCAATCATGCGTATGTTGCCTCGGTATTCGCAAAATTCGCGTCAATACGACCACGAAGATCTGTCCCATAGGCAACAAGGTCTGGCTGTATGGCTTCATGAGTTAAAATCCCGATAGGAAATGACTACAATACTTACAGGCGCAATGGCCAGTAATGCTGTCGCGAAGGCAAATGTCGTCGAACGAAGACTTGCTAGATCATCCTTAGTTATATGGAGGACGATAGAAGGGAATTTCGTCAATAACCCCTTGTTCGCAGCGAGCTGAACGAGGGCGCCTTCGATGACGGGTTGGAAGGAACTAAGGCTCTGGACTACATCTTCAGCTTCGACCTCGTCCACGGGAGCTGGGATTGACTACACGACGCCTCCTCAGATCGGTTGTACAAATTAGAATTCACTGGGACATACGTTAAGCACCACTGTGGCCGTCTTGATGGTGCCAACGAGGTCGATGGCTGAACCGTGGATGACCTGGTAACGACGTTGCAGAACACCTCGAGTACGGAGCTTTTGGACGACCTACGAATGCATCCGCCAAGGTTGATTTATCAGAGAAGCCGTCAATCGCTTGTTCAAGCCCTGTAACCTCTTTATAGATCTGGGCGATGTCATTTTTGACATCGCTAATAGTAGCACAAAGGGCAGAGGTGATGCAAGAAACAAGAACAAATGCCAAAGAGAAGCGCATGTCGAAAGGAGTCACGGTATTGAGGCTGGGAGAGCACTGGCAAGGGAGATTCTGAGTAGCTCGTTGAGATCATGGAAACGACTGTTTGCCAAGTTTTATACTCAAAAGTGGGAAGTACATTCGGAAAATGAAAGACATATGACGCCTTGAAGCTACGAGCTTGCTGTCCGCCAACGGCTTCTAGCGTGGTGGTGAATATGATGGACGATGGCACCTGACAGGTTCATCTAAGGTAAACCGAAGATGCACTGATCACTTTGACTAGAGGGGTATACCGTATCCTTGACCTCCCACCTATCCTAGAGTTCAGGATGTTCGCTACCGGTAGATAAGATGAGGATTAGCTACGGCATCTGAGTCAAATCACTTGACGAACGACGAGTTTCCCAGAGAGCACCCTCGTAGTTTCCACCACTTACCACGGTAGGTCATATTAAAAGAAGTCGTTCCAAGCTTCTAGCACAGAAATTTTGACACGGAATTGTAGTTGGACCAGAACTCAAGGCAATGTGACCCACCATGACAGAGAGCATGGCGAAAATTTTACTTGATAGCTAGAACTGTTCAGCCATTGTTGCTCTCTATTGTTGCTCCGAGCTTGGTTTATCAGACCGTAGAGCTAGAGATAATAAGGAGTGAAGGAGTTCATTCGATGTCGAGTGCTCGAAGGCGAGTTCGGCAACTAGTGGAGGCCTTGGATTTGATAGGAATACATGATCATGGCGTCATACCCCGAAGTCCCCAAGCCACAGAACCTACTCTATCTTATGATCGAGGTTATGTACTTTGTCAAACTCATTGCCGACATGGAGAGCTTTGTATGAGAATAGATCATGACCGATCGCGTTTCTCGGAGCCAGGAATCGGAACTCCTCTCGAAGATTTGCGTGATCATCTGCGCAGCGTAAATCCAAAGGAGCACTCGAGGGAGCTATCCAAGAGCCGGAGCTTTGGGTACTTCTCCGCCCTCGGGCCGGACTTTGCAAGAGGAGAAGCTAACAGTTCGAAGAATGCGGACTTTAGGAACCAGGTAGGTGGGCCACACGCTCAAATACCCTAATCAAGAGCGAAGGGGCTATAAAAGTACTGATTTGAAGAAGGCAGAGAAGACAAAGTAGGAGGACATCGAAATCGTGTGCTCAATATGAAGTTTATACAGATCCTCAGGTATTGCTTGATCCGGATGTCACCAGAGCTTAAGGATATCCTGCTTGAGCGACGGCGAAGTCGTTATCAATCTGGGTGCGGAGGGCAGTAGCAGTGGCAACAAGGTCGGACTGGAATATCGCGTTAGCGAAGGATCGCCAGATATAGCGCCATTACTCACAGGAGCAGCACCAATCAAAGCAGTGGCGAAAGCGTAGGTATCAGCACGGAGGTTGGCGAGATCTTGCTTGACAAGGGCTGAGACGCCACCGAGAGGGAGAGCATCGAAGGCGGGTTTCTTCTGGACGATCTTGATGAGGGCATCTTCAATGGTAGGTACGAAGGCGGTGACAGAAGCGAGAATAGTTTGGCCATCGGACTCGGAGACGGGCTTTGGAGAAACACCCTATGGTACAGGGTATATGAGCATTACTCGGAAAGTTACGAAGTAGAATGCACCAACATTGACATCAGTGGTTGCACTCTTAAGAGTCGAATCTAGCTTAGTTGCGGCGGTGTGAATAGCCTAATCAAGCAGTCAGTACATCAGAGCGTGTACCGTCCTGTGGTAGACTCACCAATGCCTGAGCCAAGGTTCCTCCAGTGTTGGGGAAAGAGTTAATAGCGTTGTCGAGAGATGTGACCTGGCTGCTGATATTGGCGATGTCAGCTTCGACTGTGGCTACAGTCGTGGCAAGACTTGAGACGACCCACTGTGGACCCAGGAGCTTCGGGTTTTCAGCGCTTTGGGGGCTGAAAGATGATTTTCAGCCCGAAAGACGTGGAATTCAGGGCGGCTGAAAATTCTACGGAATTTTACCGTCCGAGATTCCGTACAAAGAACAATGAATTTTATTCGCACTATTATCAGTGCTAGCAGAGGCTCGGAAATTCGTTACATAAACAGCCTATGTTTTTCGTCGTGTAAAAAACCAGCCCTAGTTTACCGAATTTCATCGTTCCCTTGCCCAACTGACAGGTCAAACTCGGACGCATAAATAAGATGAATAATGATTTGGTATAGTCTGTTATTGGTGTAATGCGTCAAAATATGATTCCTATATTTTCTATAAATGATTGTTAGCATCAACATGAATAGTGGTTTAAAGTGTTCACCTCAGGCCATTCCTTCTCAGTCTGTCTCAAGATCGACAACCCGGGAAGAAGATAACGATGTGCTTAGAGCCCGCCACGGGTAACCCTCGGGTGATTCGAGGCTACCCGCACCCGTACCCGTCGCTTAGCAAACCCGTCGGCTAAGGTAGGGGTACCCGCAGGATAGCGGAGGGGTGAGCGAAGGGTGTAAGGGTAATGTATACCCGTTGAGGGTAGGGGTATAAACGCGAATGTATTTGTTGTATCTAAGTACATGAACTATAACCAATGTTCAAGTACAAATTGAGTGTCGAAGGGGTGTTAAATGGTGTTCGGAGGTGATGTTGGGTTTAGTTCTGCGTGGGTAGTGTTCAATTTTCTTAGCTACAGTGCATTATCAGCTTCAAAAGTACGACGGGAAAGAATTTGAACGCACCTATCGGGTCTCCCGCCTACACCGGGTCTCCCTCTTGCCCTCGTCATGCATATCCATGCATAAGAAAAGAGTTTTGCTCTTTTAAGTACCCAGAAATGAGAAAACTTTGCACCAGAGACCTCGGATGAGGTATCGGAGGGATCCTACGCGATGCGCCGCGATTGTGACCGTTGGGTCAGTTTTCGGGAAGTTCTTTCGCGTTAGAAACTCGGCGATAGTATATTAGATGTTCTAGTATGGTTTTTAGCATTCTCGAGGCAGATTGAGTTGAGAACACGTCACCTGTGTATTCTCCAGCATGCATGAATCCAACGTTGACCTTTCATCCTCATTCTAGCCTTATTTCTCCTCCGTACGCGTCTTCCCCTCGTCTAGCGCTTCCTATGCATCTTCATGACAATTCTTGATGTATAAAACGCGTCTAACGCGAAGGCGGGATGGTGGTGAGAGGCGTTGATCATCGAAAATCGTTGACTCGAAAGGATTCGGTTGACGGACAGCCACATTCCCACGGCATCAAACTCAAAGCCAAGGCGCGTTTTAGCGTCCCACCGTAAATTCCACCTCTACAACTATGATTTGAAGACTATTTGGACAACAAAGATATGTTTAGAGGGACTAGAGGGTAGGTAAAAGATGTCGGGGTGGCTCATACCCCTGAAAAAGTCAAGGGTAGAACTGAGGGTGCCAAATCCATACCCCTACCCCTACCCGCCACATACCCTTGGTTCTACCCCGGGGGTAAGGCCTACCCTTGGCGGACTCTAGATGTGCTGCGATCCACGATGGCCCAACCATTCTCGAAAGGTATACGGCCAACCACACACTTGATCTGGTCAAGGTGGATGAGCTGCGGTTGATCGTAGAATTTATAGATTGGTATGGTCATTCGACCAGGCAAGTGACGAAGAATTTTGACAGGCTTGACAACGGCGTAGATCACTGTACATTCGGAAATGGGTGTGTGAGGTATTTCAGGCACTGGAACAATGAGAATGCGCTGGAGTTGACCGTAAAAGATATGTTCCTCATATTCGGGTGGAACATTCCTCCGCCGAGCATGTTTGTCAACCAATAGATGATACTGTGATGTTGGTTAATTGGAGTGTTGTCACTCGTAATAAAGGAATGGCTCACACAGACAAAGGTCATATCGCGGCTGTCTGGGAGAGAAGCGGCGAGCTCAGAGGCATGAAAAGTATCACCACCGCCTAAGCGTCGAAGACGACCGTACTGAGTAAAAACAGCTTCCTTCGGCACAGCACTTCTGAAAATGTCTGCTCGTTGGCCGAAATGGGTGCCTAAAGTGGCACGGAGAGGCAACCAAAGGGACAAATCCAGAATCTTGACGGCGTGCCTCTTCTCCGATAGCGCAAAGTCAGGATCTGGATGAGATTACCAACGAGTCAGCTTTCCTTAAGTCCAACACAAGTTCAGGGAATAGGGAATGAGAGCTTACAGTCGGGGTATGTATGCTCGTGGTGGTTCTCTGGCTTTCGCTTCAAGTTGAGAGTATCATGAAGGTTGTACAGGTTCTTGATTTGCGCAAGCTGAGCCCTTGACGTGACATATTGGTTGATGCTTGCATAGGGATAACGCCGACTTCGAATATTACGAAGAATGTCACCACAATAGCGTTCCATTGGAAACGCCCAATAAGCCCAAACCGGGCCCATAGATCGTATGCTTGGAGCAATATGCAGTAGGGCATGGACTGTCACGGGACAGCAACTTGCGCGAAGGGGATCATACTTGTAATACATCCTGTAGGAGGCACAGTTTGAGACCGAAATATCATCAGCATCGCATAAATCACTCACCTCTCATACTTGAGAACCCACTCTACAAATCCTTCTTCAAGATCGCGGACTTGATCTGCTTTGATCTCGTATTCAAGACAGAGAAGCAGGAGACGGACCAGCTCGACAAAGTGGTCATAGACAGCACGATTTGAGAATCGGCCATGCAAGAGTGTTGGTGCGACATAGAATGACCACACGGAATAGCTCTCTGCTGTCATTTGAGACTTCTCGAGAGCAATATTGGGTACTCGTGAGCCAAACGCAGACGGAATGGTGTCACCAGCTTGGGCTGTTGCTTCCCCAATGGCTTCCCAGACTGTTGGAGGAAGAACATAACCTTCACCTTCGTGGCTGATATCCTTGAATTTTCCGGTCCACAGTGAAATGAGGTTGACAAGCAGGTTTGACCAGATAAGATGCATAAAGTCGTAGGGAAATGAAGTCGGGAATGATAATGAAGACAGGGCAGAAAGAAGGGGAACACCCTTGATCCCGTAACGAGTCGCCAGCTGCTTGGATTCTGCTGCTGTTGCTGCAAAATCTACTTCTCTCGCTTGAGATAAGAACACATTGTGAGTGCGAAGTGGGAGTGCACGTGGATTATAGGATGATAGTTGGAGGTTGTCGGGGAACTTTGAGCGGTCCAATGGGACGTAATGCGTTGTAGCTCTACTCCCCGGGACACGTACACCTCGGATTTCACACATTCGGCATGGTAGGACAGCATTGTGGCCTTTCATGTTAATGAGCATTGAGACAGCGGGGATGTCACCAAAGACAAGAATAAGAAATGCTCGTAGCATGAACATCTGCCTCGAAATTGCATCAAATGCAGCGACTCCAATCGCCAGCTGAACCATCTCTTGTACAAACGGCCAGAGGAACGAGTCGATATCTGCTGGCTTCTTGGGACCAGGAATTGTTCCTAGAGAAATAATATTGTCCTTGCTGAACCGTTCGTCGGGTGGAAGATTATAGTTAAAGAGAATGATGGGCCATGCGGTCTTATTTCGATGCTTAAAGGGACCAAACCCGTCGGTGGATAGGCCAAGGGCTACATCGCGTGGATCGGAGAAGAAGTAGTGTGGAAGGTGCTGACCAGCGACTTCGACGGGTTGATGTAGCAATCCTTGATAGTGGGATCCGTCAAATACATCTGTATAGAGGTTGGGATCGTGCTGATGCATAGAACGATATCGCATTTTTTCTGCGAACGTTGAGTTTGAGGCCAAGGATGTGAGACGAGGGATAAGGGGAAGATATTCGAAGCAGGCATATGGTTTCCCGTCTGGCCTTAATCGAGCATGATGACACTTGGGGCATTCTTGAAGTTCTTCATAGGGCCCTGTGTAGCAGAGACACGACGAAGGACAGCAGTGATAACGCACTGGCTGAAAACCAGAGAGCGCCTGAATTCTGGCCTCAGTGACTTTCAGAGTGGGAATTGAGGCCTTCTTGAATGCGTGACGCATCATCTCAAAGGTTTCGTTCGTGAGCCTTTGCTCAACCTTGAGCGTGTAGGCACTGAGTAGATCGGTATCCGTATCATCAAGCAGATTCCCGTCTTGAGAAGCGCCATGAGAATAGAATCAAGATTGGGCATTTGAAGCATGAACGTACCTATCTCAGCCAATCGCTGCATGAAACCTTCGGTCTGAAGTTCCCATAGCGAAATTCCTTCCTGTCCAGGAGCAGCAACCGGATAGTCTTGCAGGTCGCTTTCTTGAAGAGTGGGGTCATCATTGATCAATGATTCCTCCCAAGAGGCGTCACCACTACGCCCAGGATCCATTGCGCCATCTTCTTCAGCGTCAGATATTTGATGATTCCGAGTTTGAGTTCCCAACCAACGAGATTGGCTGATTGAGTTTACACTGGCGGCGAGGCGAACAGACCGGCGTTGCGTTGCGAGAGCCGAAGTCGAAGTAACGGGCATGGTGCCTTCGCATTCTTCGGTTTCCACAACGAGACTCTCTGGATGTGGTTGAGGAGAGATATCATTGGCTGGCGGTTCCATTTGAATGTCTTCGTTGTTCAGAACACCAGCTTGGTTGGCGAGTTCCATTGCATGGCAGGTTTGTTGCGCAGTCTCCAACTCATCGAAGCTGAGCACCATTGGCTCTAGCTCGTCAGTTGGCCCGCCTGAAGGGCAGGAAAGAATGTTGCTCTGAGTAGCCATCTGTCCAGCGTTCGATATTGCTTCTTGCAGCAGATCTTCATCCTGTCTGACCTGCAATACTGAGGCTAGAGCCGTTTCCTCCTGCTGGCCAAATGTACTTGAATTTGGTGAAGTAACGGCCATATCATCCCTTGCAAGAGGATTCGCTGTTTTGGCTTGTCCGAGGCGATGCCGACCAATAAGACGGGCATTCCGCCTCACCCGCGATTGGGAGGGCGGGGTTGGTGCAAGAGGACCTGTTATGTCGCGCAGGTGGTCTTGCAGCCAGGTGGTTCGAGTGAGTATAGTTGCGGCCACTCGCAAGGGGCCAAGCCCTTTGCTGTGTCGCCACCGTGTAGATTTCGAGGCAGGTCGACACCCACAGGGACATAGACGTTTTTCGCTACAAGTAGTAGCCCGTCGAGTGCGTGGCATGATGTATTAGGCAACTAGGGTACGTGTATGAGGGTACAATATGATAAAACAAATGTTGAGGGGAGTTGTCCAGAGTTAGTTTGAGAGCTAACGAGCAAAAATAGTGCTCAATACTTGCAGAAAATAATTGGCCGCCGTTGACACCTAACACCGAAAAAAATACCGAAAAGGGGCTGGATTGTTGACCTCAGGTGTCTATAAAGTGGGGATTCAGTTCGTCGAGCTCTAACTTCAGGCGAATAAGATAGATTCAAATAAGATTGGCACCTTTTGACAACAGGAAAGCGACTATCAAGAAGTCAAATAACGACTCCAAGGCCGACAACAAACGGTCAAAACCAACGACGCAAAGTCGAGTTGGTTATGGTCCTATGGACGCAAAGTCAACACAGGAGGTGAGAGGCGACGCAAAGTCAAGCCTCGGTAACCGATAAGTGTCAGCAACGGGGAAAATTGAGACCGAGTCGCGGTTGAGTATGATGATTCTTGAGTCTTCGTTGCTGATGGAAAGCTTCGTATTCGAGTTCTAGATGATATTGATACATATCAGTTTGTACGCTATCTGTAAGAACATATTACTTACCTGAGTGCCTCGAATCCTGTAATTTGAGCCTGAGCCTGACTGCCAATGTCGAAGGGAAGGTGGAGAATGTACCACAAATCTTCCCTGGATCGTAGTTGATTTGTGCGGTCAGCAAGTCAGCGCAAGAGTATCAGAGGATGCTCCTCTAATCCAACCGGCGCTGAATGAAGGGCTGTTGGGGGTTGCTTGTGAGAGTTGAGAATACAGGACGGAGATGAACTCAAGGCAGAGAAATCGCGCGTCGCGTCGTTTGCCCTGGTAAACAAAACCACGTGACCTCGGCAACGAACTTGTTCAATTCTTGCCATCCTCAGGCTTGTTCGAGTTCGACATCGTTCATCGGCGGCTTCCCGGACAAAAACGAAGGATTTCAGGCCTCAAGGTACGTTTCCCCTATCTCCTCCATCTACGCAGCATCTAACGCCAAAACTCTGTGACCAGCAAGAATCGCCTTCCCTCAAGTTCCATCTTCGTCAAAGTCCTCGCTACGAGGCAATTACTTCAAGAATTGCCTAAGTCTTCGGAAACGCAAACGTGCTTGACTTTGCGTCGCACTTCAATCTGGACATTGACTTTGCGTCTGTCCAATTTTCTCGGGATTTGACTTTGCGTCATCCTAGTTTTTTCTTGCGTTCACCCCGAACTCTCGGTCATGCCATTACAAGCCAACGCCCTTCCAACGAAGGAGGATCTTCTAGCTCACCAGCGCCTTGATATCGCACTCACGGCTGCTGATGCACTTTCGGCTGCTATAGAAGGTGAGTCGCTAGATTTCTCGTTGTTTACCACTACTGATAATCCTCCTATCATTGTCAAAGGTGAGTCGCTTGTTTTCTCTCCTTTTACTGCTACTGATGGTTTCTGCGATTGTTCGAAGGCACTTGGCTTATCACCTCTCCTAATTGTTCTTCCATTCCCCAGCCACAATGGGGTTTGCGTCGGGTTCGTCTTCGTGACGACTGCCGCTATGGATTTGATGACTTCACGCTGTGGCCGCAGGCCTACGTCCACGAGTTTCGTCATCTGGCTGCTATACCCAAGAAACCTCTCAATTCCAATGATCCTCTAGCGTTCATGTGGTGGAATATGACCACCAGCGATTTCATTGAAGATGTCGACGGCCCCATATCTGGCTTGGGTCAACTTACACCGACTCGACTCGACGAACTGAATGGCTTCCGTACCCGCATTGCCACGAGGTTTCATAACCTCATTTCAAACTCTGAATCTCTCTCCCCGAAGGCATGGCCGCTCTTCAAGGCTCTCAACCACTCCGCCGCTCGTTTGGGCGCGTTTCCTGCCACGTTCCAAGAGACGAAATTTGGCGTTACGGAGTTCCAGAGGCTCTACCTTGAGCTTCATGGGCTCCTCGACTTTCTGGAGGTGTATGTTCCACGCATTGAAGGGCCGCCATCTGTTGACCGCCCTGACACTGGGAGATGCATAGGCGCATTCACGTCAGACGCTCGCGTTGCTGAGGAGTTTTACGATGCGGGTCTTCCTGTTTACCTCATTCGCCAGCTATCGCATATTGGCGGTACCTGGCCAAACATACAAACTTTCGTTTCTGCAACAATCCCTGATCATCTCATCTCCCTTGGCGATGCTTCTCCCCCGTTTCCAACAATCTTTGAAGGTTACACGAACACAAATGCAAAGCACATTGCTGTTCATTCATTCTCTCGCTCAAGAATGGTGCACAAGGATCCTTTCGGAGAAGCTGTTCCTGTTAATGTGGCAGCAGCATCAACAACATCGCATGTTCCCAACTGCTCGGAAACAGTGGACATGTCTGACCTCCTGAGTCGACGAGTTGAGCCAGCACGTAGCTCGGCTCAGCAAACTCCACCGCCTTCACGTAGTTCTTTCCAAGATAACTCAGGGGGGAAACGGTCTCGTAAGGACACCCAAACCCATAATAGTAAGTCAGATGCATGGACACTGGAATTGCCGATCTAATTTATCCCTTCAGAGCCCAGTAAACGCGCCAAGAAAGGAAATGTTGACCCAGCGTCGGCTTCTCGAGAAGATGTCTCGTCCCCGCTCCTCCCT
Organism: Clitopilus hobsonii; assembly: GCA_015708445.2. NCBI lineage: Eukaryota > Fungi > Basidiomycota > Agaricomycetes > Agaricales > Entolomataceae > Clitopilus > Clitopilus hobsonii. The sequence continues at coordinate 2,103,654 of CP067997.1, read as the reverse complement.
CCAAATATACCAGCATGGGCTGAAGCCCTTGAGGCCGTCATTTCGAGTCGCCCTTCAGGTCATCATCGAAGCACGCAATATCGGCAGCATGTACTCCCCAAACCACAGATGTTCGTCACTCCGCAGACCAACGAAAAGAAGGTCATTTATCTCCGCACCTGGGTGCAGGCACGGCCTGCACTCAAATACGCATTGCAGAAGTCGTGCCTTAAGCCAGTCTCTACTCAAACCTGGCGAACATTTTTAGACTATGCGCGTCTCAACAACAACAGCAACGACCTGACAACACAAGCAGCTGCACATCGCCATTCTGTTGAGGATGTTTTTGGAAAACTCCTCCAAAATTCGGCAATGTCTCTGAGCCGACTTGGTGGCACCAGTAAAGTATCATGGAGGGGTCATGAACTGGTACCAGGACAACTCCCTCCAACCACAGTCATTCATGAAATCCTTTGGGAGTTGTCGGAGCTGAATTTCCGGACCGAGCTCTTTTCCCTTGACAAGACTCTATCCCGGCTCTCCATGAGTGACAACGAACGTGAGGAGGCGTTACTGAAATGTTTCCCGGGAGATCCATCATTCCTGCTTGATGTGAAAAAATCTGCAACTAGAAATCTGGGATTGGCCGCTTCAACAGTCAGGGAGCGTCGTCCGTATTTGACAGCGCTTGCAAAGGTTCTTCGCCACTGGCCCGAGTGTCCTGGAATTGCGGATGGTGTACTTCAAAGTGGTCCATCAACATCTGATACACTTTACGAAAATCTCGAGGATAATTTGGCCAAGTTCTATATACAATCATCTTTTGATCAATTTGGCCGTGCTCCCATTCTTCCAGTTCGTTATCTTTGATATCCTTGTCCTCTTGTATATGTTTGCCCGTTGTATTTCTTGAACCTCACAATTCACCGCCTTTTTGGAACAAAGGAATATTTATTCAAACAACTAGTTATCGAGCGCGACTACTTTACTCTCCCCTCTTCTGCTTTTTGACCTGCTGACCAATGTTCTCAGATTCTCCAAGCCCAGACGAAGCATGAAGATGAAGGTTGAAGACTGGGACATTCAAGGTGCTGTCGTTGATGGTTATATTGATCGCAACATTATCCTGAGGTCCGTCAGAGCGAGCAACAGTGACATTCAAACGTGAGTTTACCTTTCCAGACACCTCATAGGCACTGAAGTCACGTTTCTTGGTAGTCGTGCAATTGTTGCCCTTCTCTGCCGGCGCCACTTTGGTGGACTTAGCCTTTGCCTGGCGAAGGTTGGCCCGGGGTCGGAAACGCACAGATTCAGGGACTACATTCGGTTCGTCAGTATAATAGAATGTCTCATTGCAACTAAGACTTACCAATTTCAACACCAGGACTTGACTCCCGAGATACATTGCCAGGCCCTTCGGTATGGTTGGCACCTACGCCATCCGTGGTGCTAGCTAGTTCAGTCGGAACGGTGTTACTGGCGGCTTCTGGGAGAGCGTCAGCAAGAGCCGTTTGACCTGCTAACACAGAAGGTTAGAATCATTCAATTCATCTGCAATAGCATTCTTTTAAAGTCACTCACCAGTTGCAACGTCTTCTTGAGTTTCCGGAACCTCTTCGCCGTAGTCATGGACAACCGAGGAACGAGGCTGAGCTTGCTGGACAAACTCTATCTCGTCATCATCGAACATGTCATCGTCGTTGTCTTGAGCAGGTTCGTCAACGCTCTCAGGCTCAGTCACACTAGACTGTGTGGCCTGCACCACCTGCGTAGCGCGCTTGCCACGGGCATTGGAACGGGTAGTCACCGAGAGCGGCAGTGAAGGCGAGCGAGGAGCTACATATCTGCGAGGAGTGGAAGCACTAGCAGATGTTGAGGCAGGCTGGTAACGATTGGACTGCATGGTACGAGTGGTGGACGTCATGGTAAGTGAGGGACAATGGTTGCGTTCATGCTCCTGGTATTTAACGGTGCAAGCCAGCTTCGCCATCGGGCCACCTTCGACCAATCGCATTAAACATCCTCAGCCAGATGAAGTTGATGTTCACAACCACACCCATGATTACTTGCCTAAGTCCTTCATTTCGTCACTGTTGAATCATACATCGCTCAACAAATGTATTACAGGCCTGATTCTCGAAAAGATCTCAAGATAAGCGAACATCAATGTTCAAACGACCCTGGAAATTCAGCCAGAAGCCTTACAAAAGTCAGTGAAAATTTTATTTCCGTGATCTTCGTATCCTCAGCATGGGTTTTCAGGTTGCCTCACCACAATGCAATTACTCATATCTGACGAAAGCAACACGTCAATTTTGAAGCTGTGGTGTATCGGCGTGTCCAAGTCATTGAGTAGGATGCATGCTGGCGGCTTCTCAATGTGCGAAAATCGGTAAGAATTCCATTTCCGTCATTTTCGTATTCTCAGCATGGGTTTTCAGGCTGTTTCACCACCAATGTATTTGCTCATATCTGACGAAAGTAACTCTTCGTTACTGAAGTCCTGGGACGTCGGCACGTTCAAGTTATTGAGTTGGATACGCCATGGTGGCTTCTCAATGCGAAAATCGGTGAATGTTTCGCTTCTCCAACCCTCATATTCTCAGCATGGATTTTCAGGCTGTCTCGCCAACAATGCAATTGCTCATATCTGACGAAAGCGACACGTTGATGTTTGAAGTCATGGGATTTTAGCGCTTCAAGTCATCACGTTGGATGCGCCACCATGGCTTCTTAAAGTGCAACTGAGATATTACACGTCTTCAACCCATCCCAACTTCACCCGGCTTTAGGTGCTATGGCTAGTCGCTCGACAACAACTAGAAGCGGCCCAGCACCAAACCTAAGGCGTTCAGGCCGACACCGCGCCGATGCGCAAGACACCGAGATTGGTGCCGTTGTCGACCAAACCCCTGATGGCGACACTCAAGCAACTATGGACACAGATCAAGATGCTCTCCCTCCGACTTCAATGACTAATTCAAGAGCTGGTATGAGTTCTATGCTGCTTGGTGTCGAGCTTACTTGCTAACAACAAAATTAGAATCACCCCATGCAGAAGCTCAAGATCCTGGTGACACCTCGGAAGACGAAGCTAACACGCCTCCTGGAACCTCGCCCTCAACTGAAGCGCAGACCTCCCAGCAGCTTCGAGATGAAATTGCAAGCTTGCGCGGTGAGTCCTTACGAGGCTAATTCTACATGTGTTCTCAGATCTACTACGTTTAGCACAGCTTCAAGTAGCGCAAAACACCCATGCCAGCTCTGCTGTGAACACAAACATTGCTCGTCCCATTGGAGCAGTAGGCCGCACCTTCAATCTTCGGGATGCGATGGGCTTGGCGAACAATCCCTCCCTATTCAAATTACTTCGCGTCAGTAGCATTTGAGTACTGTTGTTGTTCATCAACTGATGGATTTACTTTAGCAAATTACTCGCGAGCTTGCCGGTGCCGCAGGAATGACGTGCGAGACCTTGTGGAAGCGACAGCCAGCCGCTGCCGTCGCAAGGATTGGGGTTCTGGTAGGTTGTTTTGCACCTAATTATTTCTTCAACTCAACTGTATTTCTAGGCTCGTCAGAAGCATGATCATTTCAAACGATATCCTCAGGATTGGCCTATCGAAGAGTTTCTCAAGGTCTACTTCAAGAATCAGCGTGCCTATCGTAACAAATGCGATAGAATTGCTCGTGGCATACCTGCAAGGCCTCGTCCAGGAGGGCGTCGCAACGGTCGAGCCCTGGCTTCTGGTGGTGAGGGAGATCCTGTATCTGTTCCTGCTCGTCCACCTGCATCACCTCGCCAGGGATGAAGTGTTCTGGGTCCTCTCGCCTTAAATTCATTCACGTATACGTATTATTTGTGTATCTATGCGTCTGAAATTCAGCCTATGTTTCTCCAAAAAAAGTACTGAAATTCATGAGTCTCTCTGCTGTAAACCAACCATTATTTCTCCAGAAAGGTACTGAAATAGGTCAGTTTTTCTGCTGTAATTCATGCCAGCAAATCGTGGAATTCAGTGCATAGGGGAGCTGGATTTTACATGCAACGTGTCGGAAAATGATACCAGTGCCCAAAAAGGCAACCACTGAAAGGTTTCATATTCTTTATCAATTTCAGTCCATTTAAACCCCCTCCTGGCGGCTGAAATTCAGTTGATGTTCAGCCACCAAGGTACTGAATTTTGTTACACAAGTTTCCAATCTGTATGCTGTATTCCTACCTTAGAGCACTGAAATTCACCCATCCACCGCAGGAAATTCGTCATCTCAGGCACTGAATTCCGGTGTCTACAACGATCAAATATGTCGATTCCTTACATGAAATTCAGACAACTAACAGAGGAAACGGTCGCGTTATTTCACTGTTTCACGTATAAAATTCAGTGATTTTTCCACCACTTTAAAGAGGAATTTTGCGATGAAATTCCTACACCCCTTGACCCACAGTGACCGCGGCAGCAAGCACGAAGAGAGAAGTGAAACGCATGATGAGAGACTATACGAGGTTGAGGATGCGCAGTACTCGAGAGTTTTGTTGGAGTGCTTGGAGGAGAACGAACAACCTTATATACTGAGAGAAGCACCCAGACCCTTAAATGGGATTTGATAGAATTTTGAGCTTGCTGGTATGGAGAAGAACAGGTGACATGTACCCCGCAATGGTGCATAGTAGGATGGAACGTCTTACATTCCGTCATGGCATTTTCATGCGGGGTGAGCTAGAGACCGAAAGAGAACCTATGACCGTCGGTTAACCGTCGGGTTGTCAGAAGATGCCGTCCGGGTGCTTTCAACGAGAGGATCACGCCAGATCCCTATAACCTGTCGGTGAAAATGGCGAAAATTTCGAACGTTGTTGACGCACATGGTGCAGATCCTGCGAAAGATGGAGGCGAGCAGACCTGATGAGACCATTGGAGGTTACAAGATCTTCTCGGTGGGGCTGTACTGAATATCATAGGTTCTGACACACTCCAAAGATTGACACTCTAGCCTCGAGAAATCGAAGGGGCTGGGCATGGGAATACTAACAGTGGCCTTGGCCATCCAGACGAACCACGACCTCCGATCGGAGAGAATCACAAGCACCTTACTGTAAGTCCTCCGTAACACCGCTAGCGGGCAAGAAGAAACCAAGTAAACGACATCTGTCACGGTCATCTTCTGGTCACTCTATCAGCCCGGGGCGTCTGAGCTGATCGTGTCCGGCTGCTATGTCTCCAGATCTTACCAACTGTTCCATACGAGTGGCTAACACTCACATTCTTGCCTTTGCATCACTGAGGGAAGACGGTTCCGCGAAGTCTGAGTTGTATGAGCGAATGCATAAATTAGATCCCATGAGCGATGACAAGAGGTAATAATCGATGAAAGACGTTCAGAATTGACTCTAAGGGCCAAGAAGAGGCTGACCAGGTCGGTGGGCAAACGATCAAGGTCATACAACTCCAATTTTAGATCGACATCGCTTTCGAGGGGTAATTGGTACCACTCCAGGGTTTGAGAAGCTGTCAAGGCTGGAATCCGCAAGTTTGCATCCGGAAAGATGCTGTCCAGATGACCCAAGAAATGCCAGAGACAACGTGTCCAGCGGGCTTAGTGCTGGCGCAGTGCAGGAATTGAAGGTGAAGGCGGAAACGCAAGAAGTTGGCTTTCACGTGAATATTTGACCTCGTGGTATGTGCGCGATTGGGACTCGATCAACCTGACGGCTGATTTACGTCCTATCCTTTGCCTCCGACGTTGATTGTACGAGGGATTTGCGAGGAATAGCAATGTAGCCACCCACAACCGATTTGCCCCCGCGATACCAGTAAGAAATTATGAGAGTGAATTAAGCTTACAACTAGGGTTAATCTCAGCTGGGTGCTCCATTACGAACCAGGAGCATGCCAAAAGTACGACAGGGTACTGCTGCTGCATAGACTGAGTCAAGTCCATTCTTTTGGTAATCGAAGAACTCCTTCGTAACAAGACCTCTACAGTATATATACGAGTAGCAAAATATAAGACCAATGCTCCAGAGAGCTGGTCTCCGAGTCGAACGAAGCTTTCCACCAGAAGTCCGGGTTGGGCGATCGGATGGAGGTGATAACCGCTACACTACCAGCGCTTTTGAGCTATTGAGATCTTTGATGGGTGAATGACACTGGTCGGTTATGGTTCCTTGATCAGTATCAGCGGGGCCGTGTACAGGTTTCGACGCCATGCCCAGCATCACCGTTGGTTCTGGGTTGCGCATTTTCCGTGTACGTAGATATTTTCAGTCTCACAAGTAGGGTACCACTATATTGCCCTTATATACGAAATCCCGCCAAAAGAGAAATTCGTCGTGGCCAGTCTCTGAGTCGAACAGAGCTATCGAGATATTCGCCCTGTTAATAGGGGATCAATCCCGAGGTGATAACCGCTACACTACCAGCCCATTTTAGGCATTGAGGAATTTGAGGTACGGACACCTCATAAAATGCCAGCTTCAGCTAAGAAAAAGATAAGGAAAATACGGATGATGTTCGAATAGATTTTTAGAATCTAACAGCGAACGATCAACCACTTTGGGTGAGGTGTGGGTGATATAAGATGAAACGGAATCCATCAAAGGGTCAGTAGTGTAGCGGTTATCACCCTCGCTGGGAGTTCTTGGTGAACTACCCGGCGAGTAGCTCTGTTCGACTCAGAGACTGACCAATGTCAAACTTAACCCTCAGGGTCTGGCCCTGGTTTTTAAGAGACGCCAGTTTCTCGAACATGAATAGAAAAAGATACTGGGAGAAAAAGTACAACAGTAACGCCATGTACAATTACGAAGACTGAGAGCCATATAATACTTCAGCGAGCCTCTACGATCTTCCAACATCCAACCCCACAAACTCCCCTCTCCAAATCCTTCACAAGCCTGTACTTCGCCTTATTCCCACAACCCTCCTTGGCACAGGTTCCTGATAGTGGTCCCAGCTTCTTCGGAGAGGCTGCAGTGACAGCAGGCACTCCATCCGTGATGGTGGTAGGAGCAACGGGCGTGGTAGGAGGCGAAGCAGGAGGTGTAGGCAGCGCACATATCGGAACGGAGAAATATATCTTCATCTCCCTCTTCTGTTCCTCCTTCTCTTTTTCTTTCTCCTTCGACTCCTGTTCAGTCGGTGGAGGCGCCATATCCACATCTCCGTCCACCCCCGCCTTCTCCTTCTCTGGTTCCTCCTTAGATGTTTCAACCACCGACACCGCAGGAGACGCAGGTGCCCGACTAGTCGACACCCATCTGAACATCTTCGGAATCCTAACCTTTCTCTCTTCCTCCATTTCTTCTTCCTCCCCTTCTTCTTCATCAACGTCCATCTCTTCACCATCTTCACCCTCCTCCCCTTCTTCGCCATCTTCACCACCTTCTCCCTCTTCAGCACCATCCTCAGCCGTAGTGGCAGATTTGAGCTTGGATCCCTTCTTGGCAGCGGCGGTGGAGGGTGTGCCAGCCTTGGCTTTTCCTTTCCCTCGAGCAACGGAGGAAGCTCGGGTACCAGTGGTTGAGTTTGGTAGAGTGGAGTCATCTCCCGGGTCTTGACGGTTGAGGGCAGTGGTGCGTTTGTTTCTGGGTTTTGATTGTTTCTTGAGGAGACGGTTGATAGTTTCAGCCTAGAGGGAAGACAGATCGTCAGCATAGGTTCAGGTAGCAGAGAGATAACTTCAAGGGGGAAAAAAGAAAGAAAAGAAGGAAGCAAAGGGAAGTTGAAAAGGAAAGTAGATCGTGGAGGGGCAGTACGTCATAGCCAAGATGGTGCGGATAACGGGGAACGGAGAATGGGCGAGGTGGTAGTAGGAAATGCGACTAAATAGAAGGAAAGAGGGTGGCCCAATAGCTGCAAGAACCAGGGTCTGTAGCACGAAGCAGATGAACACGATAGAAACAGACGCCAAGGGGGCCAAGTGTGGATATCTGCTGGCGCAGGAAAAGAGAGGAGCGGACAGGGTAACACCGCACCGAAGAACAGATGAGGAAGAAAGGAAAGCGGAAGGAAAGCGGTAACGACAGAGTCCATGTATACGTAGATTGGCCATGGGTAGGTAGGGTACGAAGAGATACCAAACAGCAACAAGTCCATGTCCAAGGTATACACAACGAAAGAAAAGTCCACATCAACAAAATGAAACTCTTGCCTACCTTTTCATCCTCCAACCGTCTCTCACTCAAATTCTTCCTCTTCCTCGCCGTCTCCTCCCTCCTCAACCTCATCTCTTCCTCATTCAACACTTTCTTCTTCTTCCTCCCACCCAACCCTATACCACTGCCATCTGGTAGATCTCCATCGTCTAAGGTGACATGTGATGAGTCCAGAACGGAGGCGAGAACAGCTTGACGAGTCGTCATAGGGCGAGCAGATTTACCTCCTGTACCAGGGGCAGTAGCAGAAGCGGAGAATTTGCCTTTGCCTTTAGCAGAGGCAGCTCCAGCGCCGGAAGCAGGTGCAGTGGTAGAGGTGGTGTTGGTAGACGCCGAAGTCGAGGCAGTCAGAGTCTGTGCTCCGACCTTTCCTCTTGCTTTCGCCTTAGGCAGCACTTCCCGGAAATCTTCATCATCTTCATCATTATCCTCTTCCTCACTCTCCAGGTCTTCATCGTCATCGTCTTCCTCTCCTTCAGCATCTTCTTCAGCTCCAGGTGCATCGCTTTCAGCACCGTCACCCTCAGCTTCGTCAGGGGATTCATACCCGCTACGAGACGCTGAAGCAGAGGAATTGGTAGTCGTTGGGGCAGTGCTGGGCATCTTAAGCGTGATCTTCAACTTGGAAGAAGAGGAAGCAAGGGAAGGTCTGCGGGCAGGGGGCTTCCTGACATTAGGCACTTTATTCTTCAGAGCAGGTTTAGGCGGCGAGGAGGGTTTGACTGGGGAAGATGATTTGGCAGGAGAGGAGAGACCTTGGACGGTGTTAGTCTCTTCCTCGTCTTCTTCCTCTTCCTCTTCAACGTCAATATCTTCAGCTTCTCCATCCTCGTCCTCCGCGTCTCCTTCCACGTCTACGTCACCCTCACCATCTTCTTCCTCTTCCTCCTCCTCCTCATCTTCGTCGTCGTCGACAATGATCTTTCTGCCTCGAGGGCTAGGCTTTGGGTGTGCTCTGGCGCTGGCACGAGACTTGCCCTTTGCAGGGCTGGAGGCTGCGGAGGGAGCAGCAGACGTAGGCGCTGGAGTATCATCCTCCATGTCGTCCATGTCCACGTCAGAGTCTTCATCAATGATAGCAGGACGTTTGTTAGGTGAGGTTTGAATTCGCGAGGAACGACGAAGCGACATGGTTGTTGCAGTTTGAGGTGTCAATTCAGTGAAACGTCGAGGAACAGGTCAAGCAGGACAAAATAAGCGCAGGAGGGAGAAACACAGCGTTCGTCAGTATAAGTTCTGTAACGTAAGAAGGAAGAAAGGCAAAGGCGACGAGTTTGAACGTAATGTGAACTGCCAAATGGATCATTTCCCACCGCCCAAACCATTGACAACGTCAACAATTCCTTTGGCTTTGGTCCAATGATACTGATCCTCATGATCCATTCAGAAGATTCCCATCACTCAACGGGTGGAGTGCCTGAGGCATGCTATGACCACACCATTTCTCGATGGAACAGTCAGTCGTCGTTAGACGCCCTGTTCTCGCCAGCACGTAAAGCATCCGAAAGGCAAATTGACGGATCTAAGAGGGAAAATGAAGGAGATACTCACTTGGAGCAGAGTCACTTTGAGACTCGCTGTAGATTCGTCGGATACCACGAGGTGCTTGAGGCATAGCTAGCTCGTTACTGCTGTTGTGAGTGCGGAGAACGTGCTGGCAGCGGTGAACACAGGGTGAACACAACGCGCGACACCGTGAGCAAGCCGGTATTGCCGTCGATCAAGGGTCTGGGCAGAATGGGGTTATCCTTCCCGAGTGGCCAAATGGGAAGTCCCGGGGGCGCCTTTCTAGAAATCCCAATGGCAGAAATCGAAAATGCCCTTCCGCTTATTCCTTTGGCTTGGCTATGCATCCAGCGAATTTAGCTTCTACAAGTTTATTGGATAATGCCGATAGACCTGCTTCGTCAACGCTTTGGTCAACGCTCAAGATTTTCCTTCCCATGACGGCTTGACCATTGATCAAAATAATGTGGACTAGCCTCAAAACGAGTATTCGAGGACGCGTCTTTCGCATCTAATCACTCACAAAAAGGAGCTGTAGCTACGTGTGCTAGATCGTCGTTCTTATGAGCGGTAGTTCGCTTATAATGAATAATATTTGAAGGAACAAGTCTTCGGAACAGGAGACAGTATACGCTGGTCGGTCAGTAAAAAGAACTACGATCTGGTTTTCCAAATCACCATAGTGCGAAACTCAGCGTCGAATCCACTAGACCACGGTGCTTTGAATTCGATGTGTCCGAGAAGCTGATTGATCCAACCCCGCGATAACTAATCTCGGACGGACCGGCTGGTGAGTTCCACCGTGATTGAGAAGGATTCATTCAAAACTGTGCTTGGCTTGGAAAGATACGACGGGTCTGCTCAACCGAGTGACCATAAAAGTCCCTGCAGAAAATATGAAAAAAGCCACAAATCTGTTTCCGTATCACGTTTTCGCTTGAGGCTCGAACTCGGAGCGACACATTTGTTCCATCAATGAGCGTAGGGTCGACTCCCACTCAGCTATGGCCGCTTAAGCTCTAGAGACGACTTGGCATTGATTGAGGTCCAGACGCAAGAAGCAGTAAGAATGAGGATCTATGTTAGTAGAGAAGGGCGACTCATGGGTGGTGGTTTCTTGCTTTGACTCTCAACGTAGAGGTACGCGAGGCAAAATAACTTCCGATGGGCTTATTAACGCGTACCTCTATATCCCGGATTTTATGAATCAAAGAAAGATGTATTATAGTTCAAGCATTCAATGTGGCTGGTCTCCGAGTCGAACGGAGCTATCCACATAAAATCATCCTCTGAAGGGTATGACGTCCCCTCCCGCTCTGAGGGCTGGGAGAGTCTAGGCGAAGGTGATAACCGCTACACTACCAGCCTGTACGAAAACGGGAACTCATCATCAGAATACCCTTATGGTGGCGATTAATCAAGCGCGAGGTCTGCACGAGGTGTCTAGGGTTCGACGAAGCTCTGGGAGAACTTCGAGTAACGCTCCCGACTGAGGCATGGAAAGCAAAAGTTTACATGGTTTTTGTGCTTTGAGAGGGCTGGTCTCTGAGTCGAACAGAGCTATCCGCCTAGATATTATCCTCAGTTGGGATAACGTCGACGATCACTCCGATGGTGACCGCAATCAGGCAGAGGTGATAACCGCTACACTACCAGCCCGTCACTGAACAACGCATGTCTGGTGCCAAGACGATCTCTCACGTAGACCAACCCAGAATATTTTGTGCAGTTCATGGTTGATTCGTGATCGGACTGGTGGTATCTCGCAACGACTAGATTATTTTGGACGAAGGAGTCCCTGAGAGACCCTTCTTACGGAATCTTACAAAAAATGGATAAAAAGCTCACACCCGCTTCGACTGGCCAGTCTCCGAGTCGAACGAAGCTATCCAACTTTGGTCGGTTGAAATGTCAACCTCACTCAAAGTCAGACGTGATAACCGCTACACTACCAGCCTGCCGAGTGTCCCTGCCTCTTTCGCATAAGCACCGGGAAGGGATTTGAAAAACTCGAGAGGAACCACGAGGCAGTCATCGGACCGATAACCCTTATGTGCAAATACCAGTTATGACGTTCGTGACCAGGTTATCTCAAAAGGGCCAGTAGTGTAGCGGTTATCACCTTGTTAGCTGACGCTTTGTGCATAGGGCTTAAATTGCGTGTCTCCACGAAGTTCACGTCAATGGGCCTATAATATCATAGCGCTACCTTTCAATAGCTCCGTTCGACTCGGAGACTGGCCAACTGTAGATCAGCAATCTACTAGGTCATATTTTTTAGAAGCAAGGCAACAAGTTGAAAGCATTTCAAAAAGTATCCCAGTTCGATCCCAGTGCGAATTTAAATCACGAGAAGGCAGAATCCAGAAGTCCTGCGGTCGAGAAAATTGGGGACTGGGTCGATCAGTTCACTGTTATACCTGAGTCATTTCTATGTTTCTCTCAGTCCCCACTACAGAACGGAAGAGTAGGAGAGAATGTGAAGTAGCCTGGTAAGAATTGCAGAAAACCCACTAGTCGTTCTGCGCCGCGGAAGGGCAGGTGGACTTTAGGGCAGGCTCACAGCTCCTTGGATCGCCATCATGGAACCCATCAACAGTTTTCGGCCACTGGCATACAAACTCAAACCTTGTGTTTAAAACCTTGCGATTCCCTCTCCCGCCGAAAGTATTACTGGCGTGAAAAACAAGCCAGGTAAGCACATAAAGTTCTACAATGAGCTCCAGGGCTGACATCTCTGCAGATGACGGACACCCACCAGGTCACAGAGTCTCATCAAAAAGCGACAAAATTACGATTCCACAGGTCAAGCGGAACTTGCTGAAGCCCTTCCAGGGTGCGGTCATGGCTTGCTCAAGATGACGACTTCATAAAAACGTGCCGTGCCCAGGCGGAATATCTGTGTGGTCGGGTGATTGCTGGGTTGAGCGTCGCATAGGTATGGCTATATTTGTCTCTTACAACTCGGTCATTAACTCTTCAATCTTAGCACGGACGCTACTCTATGCACCTTCGTATATGTTCTGCTACCATGTCTGAGGACGGCCCCGTTTGCGATGACGTTATTTGGCTTGGACGCTTTCGACCGCTTTGGCCGTCTATACCATTCTATGTTCGGGTTGGTTCGGGCTTGAACGCAACCCGAACTGCCAGTTGAAGCTTGGTTCTACAATGGCTAAGTGCCAATTGAATGGCTGGTGGCAATTCACTGGTTCTGTTTGATATGACTCCGGAGTTAGTCGTCTTCTGGATGTCAACCGTACGTCTCCAGTCCAGGTTGCTTTCTCCTTCCCTCCCTCTAACCACACTTTCCAGAACCTGATCCTCAACCTAATCCGGTTGCCATCCCTTTCTCGAACGAAACTCGAGATCAAGAAACCCGAACACGGCCTTTACCCGACCGACGCCACACTCCTCACAGGATGACTGACGTTCGTTCTTCTTTCACCCCTTTCGTCCCAGATGGGTCACCTAATAAAACCTTCCACAGTCTATAAAATATCACGCTGCGAGTCCGCTAGCAATGAACAGGGAGTCTGTTGAAATAATGGAGAGAATGCCAAAAGTTCTGCAGTCCCCGTTTCAAAATCCTGCGGCTGGGGATCTGCTGAAAAGTGTCGAAAGTGATATAACTTGGAAGGTGTGTAGCAGGTCGGATGTCGTGAAATTGAGACTAACAGAACATCTGCAGGTATTTGATGTGGCGAATACCAGTGGTGGTTTCCAGGTCAAAGTCGCCTCGTTTACTCCAAAACCCGCTGCCGATGCCGCGAGTTCATGCCGGCGTCTACGGCAACATCCCTTACCTGCAGCAGCCTCCGAGGTCGACCAGGAATCGACATTTGACTTCTTGAACGAGGATACTGTTGAAAACGTATGTCTGCTTCATCCTCCACAGTGCAACTAGCCATTCATCTACCTATTTCCAGATCTATACGGGCTATGCGTTCGACGACGACGATCGAGACGGGAGTGGCACCGAGGATGGAACGCCTCAAACAATATCTACTCCTCCTGAAGACTCGTTTTACTCTCTCCATTTGCCCTATTATATCGAAGGAGCCGAGGAATTGTATTTGGATCATCCTCGCCCAGATTCTCCCACCCTTGGTTACCTGAACTATCCTGTCGATCTCGTGAGTCTTTCCCGCTTGCTAATGATGTAGCATTTATCTAACGACTTTCCTAGGACACCCGAGATGATTTCCCGCCACCAGTACCCTCGTCTGCGAATACCTTCAAGACTGCTGGACCACCCAATGCACCAGAGCCTGCAGCCCAAATCTCTCTGGACGACCTTGTCATCATCCAAGCCATCGGCCAGGGAACCACTGGAGGTGTCTTCCACGTCCTCCACAGGAAGAAGCAAACTCGTCACGCGCTCAAGGTTGTTATGGACGTGTACCGGGAAGATGGCAAGGAGAGAAAATCAGGGATGACGAGATGGTTGGTGGAGGAACTGTCAGCTTTAAAGAGTGTCCAGACTATAAAGGGTTTTGTTGGGCTGGAAGCGTCGTGGAGCGACACCAAGAACTTCTATTTCTTATCCGTAAGTTGAAGTTGCTAGTGCAGTCATATCCACGGAGCTAATGGTACCCTCTCAGCCACTCTATGCGACAGATTTGGAGTGTGAAATTCGAGACTGTGGTCGCCTTTCCAGGGACCGTTATACCTTCTATTTCGCCCAACTGGTGAGTTCCTTACCGAAAAACATTCCAAATACGCCCTCACGCCTCTCTCTAGGTCATTGCGTTGCAAGGTCTTCATTCGCTTGGTATCATCCACCGCGACGTCAAACCCGCCAACCTCATGCTCGACTTCTCCGGGCATCTGATCATCGGCGATTTTGGGCTCTCACATGAATTCCGCATGAAACCTTCCCCGGAAGAACGAACGACCCAGCCTTACTACCCATACTGGCGCACGGACCATGTTGGCCTCAGTCGAAAAGAAGATACTCAGAAGAGGCCAGTCTATGTGCTGAAAGGCAACTGTGGATCTCCTGCGCATATGGCGCCTGAGATGTGGCTGCAAGAGCCGTATTCGTTCCCTGTGGATTGGTGGTCTGCTGGGACAGTGTTGTATGTTATGGCTACTGGACGGGTAAGTTTGCTGGCGTGCACTTCATTAGAGCGAAACTGATCCTGTTGCACTAGCTTCCGTTTATGGTCCCGCATTTGGAGTCAGAAGCTGCGTTTGGTTTGAGAGTGATTCATGAAGAACTGGAGTTTGAACCTGACGAGGTCGATATAGAGACCAAGCACATCATTCAACAGGTAATACCTGTCTCATCTCATTTCTTTCTCGAGCCAGATCTAACACATTTTCCCTCTAGATGTTACGCAAGAAACCAGAAGATCGTCTTCCGATACTTGAGATTGAGAAGCATCCTTTCTTCCTCGGAGTGTAAGTCGCGCATATATTCGCGTTGTCCTCAAAGCTAATTCATATTCTTGTCCAGAGACTGGCCTGCACTGAGAACCCGAGAAGTCACCCCTCCCTACATCCCGCCCCAGGACCCAACGCACGCGCTCAATGGGTGCTCTCGCCCTCTCACCGTTGGACGCCCCTATGAACAGGGTACCAACCCCTGTCCCGAATTCGATTACATTGCCCCTAATTTCCTCCAAGACACTCAAGGGGTGCAAACTCCTGTTGTAGAGGAGACGCAAGGAGGCTCTCCTAGGAAGAGGAGTACATTCTCCTCTGTGTGGAGTCGACTCCTGGCAGCGCGAAAGGAGGCGGCTTTCACGGATACACGGCAGGATACACGGGACTCTCATCCGTTCGTGGTACTCAGGGATTATGACGAACATTTGGCGGAGGGAGAGGTCCCAGCGACGTTCCTTCCTGCTTACGGAAAGTCGGGAAACGGAATCAGGGAGAAAGTCCTTCGGATCGACATTCCCGTTACCAAGTCAGTTGGACACCAGACCGCTGACAGCCCCAGGATGCAGTACTTCAAGGATCGAATGAGACGGATTTTCTGATTCCTGGAACGTTACCTTCTCCCTCCCGTAGATTTAGTGCATTCTTTCCTTGTATATTTGATACCAGTAATCCCAGTTTTAATTCTACAATTTCCACACTATTGCAAAGCATGGCTTCTCGGAAACCTTGTACAGTACCAAGTCGATGAGCTAACCCAATGCTAGGGTTCGCTTACATTCTGACTGTCATGATGTTTCCCCTTGGTGAACGAACACCATGAACCTCTACTACCTTGAGATCCATTCATCTCTTCGGCAAAGTCTCGAGCAAATGGCACATAAACGTCTTATGCGTTGACTAAATGCTCCCGCCAGGCGGCTGGGTGGAATTGACCAGGTCAATGAACGCCACATGCTTGACCACGAAAAGGCACTAAGCTGTCCTGGGTCGTTCAGCAGGAACATGAACAACCTCAGCATTCTCCAAGGAAACCTTTGATGGAGGATGCGTGGAACTAAGGAAACAATTTCTTGTATGTTTTCCTTGTTCTATGGAATTCAAAGGCTAATACAGTTTCCTGCAATAGCGCAGGACCATGATGGCCAAGTCGACCAGAGAAACGTCCAATTATTCCAATACCGACCGTCATGGCCTCTACTTTCATGCAGTTTGGGCGAGAAGCTGACACATGCCTGATTACTGGGATGCTTGGCCCATGGTCGTGGTCGTTAGCGAGGTTAGACAAGGTGCGTGTAGCCCACCGTGTCGATTATCCAGATTCTGACAAACTCTACTTCTGCTGTCTACAGAATGGTTTCAATGCTCTCTATGCTCTTCCTTGCACTCGGTCCGAGGGATATTGGCTACCCAGATGGCGTTTCGTTATCCCGCTGCATGGCGGTGCACGGACCAGCTGCTTGAGCCAGGACTGCAAAGACACTTCTCTTCACGCGCAACGACGTGATACGTCTCCATAGACTCTACATCTGCAGTCTTGGGTCAAGCGCCCTGTGCCAAGTAGTGCCACCTTGTCCTTCCTGCGTAAGCCACCCTCCCATGCTTCTTTTCCGCCTTCCAAATAACACCTTTTCAAGGCTACCCTTCCCACCCCACGATTCCTGTACTGAAGGACGGCCGTTAAAGTGACCTCGCCAAAATGTGATCATTTTTGACGAACTCGCCACCCAGCTAGCCACCCTCACAACAGCTGGAAATTATCGTACGTAACTGAATGCTCATGTGCTTCTCTAGCGTCTAATGGCCCAATCTAGGTCTTGATTTTGGGGTCACGCCGAATGCGATACTTTCCTCACGCCGAAGGTGCTACTCTGTATCAAATGCTGATGAACGAGTATTATCTGGACCTCTTAGAGCGGAGGAAGCGATCGCAGCTCTGCCCAAGAACTGGCACGCTCCCACTCGGAGAGGCTCCACAAACAGAGATCCCGATATCTCTTCATATAGCCGATGTCTGGAATCGCCTAATGAGCAAAAATACCTTTACAACATTCATGGATTTCATTCCGATATCCCACCATCTTCGCTCTTTTCCTGGTCCCTTCTTACCTACTCAATTAAGCTGCTAGAACCCCACAATGAATTCGGCTTTGATGCTCTGATCTCATTGGAGTGGAGTTGTTTCGTTTGAAATCAGAAGCCGCCACCTCGAAGACTGAAGATATCCGCTTGAGAGCCTGTGACGATAAACGCGCTTTCGGCAGGTGTATCAGGACACCATAATGGACCAACGGCACCTCTACGGATCGCCCACTAGGTCATCGGATCGAGCATATATTTAGCTCTCTGCAGTGGAGACCTTTGGGAGGCCTGGTGATTGAAGGAGCCAGAGCGGCGAGAGCCTGACAGGTCTCTTGAATTCATTCAAGCTTGGAGTACACCACAACGCCTCATGCTTACACCTGGCGTCGGGTTTCTTTGTACGGTTCCATTTCAACTTGCGCGGTCGAGTTGAGACCGAAATGAGCATGGAGACGGGGGCGTGGAGCCTTACAAGGAAAGGAGCACCATCACCCATTTCTTATTCCAGGCTCGCGTCAAAGGCTTATTGGAGATGTGTTAAGCTTTGAGGGTGACAAGGAGTGGGCACATGAATTCACGTATTTGATTGACAGCCCGCACGGTGGCGTAAAGTGGTACGTACATTCTTCCAAATGACGCCCTTCGGGAAAGTTGATTCTTCGTTAGGAAACTTGGATTCATCGCCTAAACTGGTATATGCCGCAAAAATAGGTATATATATTCTGACCAACGGTCGCGAATTCACAGATTCCTCATAACATCCAAATCATCTACTATGGCATCTTTGAACATCGATTCTCTTCTCCCTGCTGGCATCTATCGCATTGTCGTCGCCGAGCTCGGTAAGATTGGGCCCAATGCGTTAACTCGCGTCCAGGATGGCCAAAGCGTCAGTTTGCTTCCTCCCGGTGCTCAACCAGACGAAGATCAGAAGGTATCCGTTAATCTAAATAAGCCAATTGACAATTACTTACCACCTATTCCAGTGGCAAGTCGGAGCTGTGCCAAACGGAAACATCACCATCGTCAAGCCCACTGGCATCCGCCCTGCCCATGCTCTCTCCCATGACGGACCTCTTCAAGAGGGTTCTAGAGTCGCTGTACAAGTCCAGGATTTCCCTACTGAATGGCGTGTTGGTATTGCGCCTGGGTTCCGTCAGACGTGAGGAAACCATCCACTTTGGAGCGAGCTCTTGTCACTCAACTTATGCTTTGACGCAGTCTTCATGTGGCAAACTCCCAACTTGGCATTAGGCTTTCTCCGGCATTGATTAGTCCTCCGATCGTACGTATCCATTCAAGTTCTGTGGAATCAATGGACTGACTTAACGTTGCCAAACAGCTTCAGCTTGCTGGATCCGACCAGTTGTTCTGGGTCTTCGAACGCGTTGGTGATAACGTTTGAATATCAAAGTCGTGCGAGTAGTACTGTGCCTTAGTTCAAGGATCAAGTGTATATTAGTATGAGATCGCGAAATACGAGCAATCGTATCGAGTTGTAAGCATGATGATTTTGTGCTCCCCCTCAACAAGAAGTTGAGACGAGTGTGGCCATGTTAGGCCCATAACGATTCTACACGGATTTCTATTATGATTCCCCTCTCGCCGATTGTATCTTCTTCTCCGATGTATGGAGGACAAGCACCAGATTATACAGAAAAGCCGCAGAGAATATGTAGATGCAGCTAAGAATCCCTGAATGGGAACTTAGTCTTTTGGAAGCGAAATTTTACGTTCCGCGAGTGCTGTAGGACATCGTAAGGAAGCGTTGGCAAGAGATATGTTGCATAACATATGGGCATCGAACGAGCTGAAACTCGAAAAGGCTAGGCTACAGTAATCCAAAGTTTCTAGGCGCGACCAACTTGATAATCAAGTTATCAAGTCTTGATTATTTCTGGTGCTGGATTAACTAACCCGACACTAGGGTTCGCTTACTGTAAACTCACCAATTTTGCCTCTTCAAGTTCAACGACAACGATGGTCGCCTTTATCACGCTGAGCTACACTTGTAGGCGAACAGTCTCCAAATACAATACCAGGATCGTCCCATTGACAGCAAGAATCCGACGCTAGGAATCCGCCAGGTATTCACCATGATCAAGGAAAATACACCTGCAACAAGCGCGACAAAAATGACGGCTCCTTCGTCATCTCGTGGGGCTTTGGCGTGCTGAAGTGGGCGTAATGAAGATGGGACAGTGCTTGGGATACTGGCAGCTAGTATGTCCTTCTTGCTGAATTAGTCGCTCCAAGGCTGACTTCCGTCCCTGCAGTTGCATATGCACAATGAGTAAACCATCATCCACGTTCACAATTACTACCAAGATTTTCGTCATTCGTGCATTGCAAGAATGCAGCCATGGAGTGCGCTACGCCTGCTTGCTCGCTCCTTGAGTTTATAGTCGCCATCATAGAAGACATGGGACATGGGACATGGTGGGTTCCTTCATGAGGGCAAATACTGAATATCCTGAATCTCATCCTTGTTGCTTCTTCCATCTACAGGTGCAACTAGCACACACTCTGTGCGTGTACTCACAGAGCCTTTTGGAATTGGCCTCGAAATCCTCTGTGTGACCCCACGCCTATCGCCGGGAATGACGCATGAAGGGGATCAACAGTTACGAAAATATTCCCCGATTTCGCCCTCATATGCGCCAAGATACGCAATACTTCTACTGGGCTGCCTTATATGCACGTATAACAGAAGTTTCGTGTCAGAGAACGCGTCGCGCGTCGCAGGGCGTGGTCCTCCCCAAGTATGTCACCTTCATCACCACCCCCCACCTTCCCTCCTAACCAACTCCCCCTCAAGGCTTCCCATACTGCCCCGTACTCCTCTCACTGTGGCGAATGCACTGCCCGTCTCCACCGGGAGGTCCTCCTCCGAGTTGGCCTCCTCTGCAGAATGCAGCCCCTTGCTCCTATTCCCAACCCTATAAGAACACGCTCGATTCTTCCCCTACGAGCCCGAAACTTGCACTATTACCACAACTATGTCCAACTACCAAATCGCGAACGTCTCTTACGCCTCTAATGCTGCTGTCGACCAAGCCGACCTCCAAGCTGGCTTGGACCTAGACTTCGACTACGAGCAACAAGTAAGCCCTCCTCCTCTCCGATCTACAAGGTTGCTAACACACTACCTCTAGCTATGTCAACGACTTGAGAAAACTGAACTCTTCTCCAATGGCGATCCGCCGTTGGCCAATGCTTGCCAGAAGACGCCTTCAGCCACACTGCCAGCAGTAAGTCAATACCCATGCGTCACTTCTGAACTTTAATCTAACGTAACATTCCAGGCTGTCGTTCGCGAGGTATCCTCACAAGCAGTCGCTGATACCAAAGACGAAGAACTCGTCGAACTTACCCTCACTCGCGTCTATATCCCTGAATTCCGGGAGGATGGAACTCCATACCATGTTGGCGACTTACTCGCTCCCTGCTTGACGAAAGTTTATCGGAAAACTGTTTGGGTTCCGAAGGATTATCATCCATTTGAGGTAAGAACTGTCTCTGTTTTCATCTTAACCCCAACTGACGCAATGCTTGTAGATCTCGAGGTCATTTTCCTCCTCGTCAGACAGCTCGACAAATTCCACCGAAATGACACCACCCGAAGGTGAATCTGTGGAAGAGAGCGAGCAAGCGAGCTACTCCGTTAGTCTTTTTGCGTCTCCTCAACATAGTTGGACTGACCTCCTTTTCTAGGAACGCATCGCTGATATACAAGATGCTCTCGTAGAGACGCCTATGCTCGATCGTCAGACCTCGTCATCTCCTTCTGTTAGTATTTAGAAGCAATATATTTCATTTTCAATGCCCTAATGGTCCGTTTCCGCGCCTGCAGGCCGATCTTATTGACCTGCCTCACATCGCTTCCTTTCCCTCGTTTGCCACCCCCTCTTTGAACAAATGTCCTCCTAAGCCGTCGCCGAAGGAGGTTGACGTCGCTCCTTCGCAGAAGGAATCTACTTCGACTGCTTCAAGCACTATCTCTATCGACCAATTTGACATTCTTCAGGTCATTGGCAAAGGTTCCGAGGGACACGTTTATAAGGTCGCCAGGAAGGGTACCAACTCCATCTATGCGCTCAAAGTAGCACTTGACATCTACAAGAAGGATGGCAGCGAGAAGAAGGAAGGTCAGGTCGGCTGGCTAAGGGACGAGCAAGGCATCATGAAATCGCTTTCTGACATGAAAGGCTTCGTGACATTGGAAGCGTCTTGGAACGATACCAAAAACTTTTACTTCCTAACGCCTCTTTACGCCACCGATATGGAGGTTGAGATTAAGCGCTGCAACCGCATACCTAAGCACCGCGCTCAGTTCTATCTCGCGGAGCTGGTATGTTGAATTTCTCCAATCCATGACATCGTCTGACCGACTTGCTACAGGTTATCGCTCTCAAGAACATGCACTCTCGTGGTATCATTCACCGCGACATCAAGCCTTCCAACCTGATGATTGACTTCGATGGTCATATTGTCTTTGGCGACTTCGGTCTCTCGGAGGATTTTGGTTTCGAGCCCACGTTGGCGGAATACACCACCCAACCATATTACCCATACTGGGCTTCTGACGACCTCAGTGAACATCCACCTCTTCGCCCCCTTGAGACTCTGCCCTACGTTCTCAACGGCTTCTGTGGCTCCCCACCTCATATGGCTCCTGAGGTTTGGAAGAAGGAACCTTATTCGTTTCCTGTCGACTGGTGGTCTGCAGGCACCACTTTCTACAACATGATTACGGGAAGGGTATGTCTCCATGCCTTGATTTTACGTCCTCGGCGTTAACCTTCCTGATGTAGTTTCCCTTCTGGGTCCCAAAGGACGAAGTTCGTCAAAATTTGGGAGAGAGGATTATCAACGGATCATTCCACTTCCTCCCTTTCGACATGGTCGACGGGGATGCCAAAGACCTTTGCTTCAAGCTACTTATGAAGGATCCTAAGGAACGTATTCCCATCCAGGAACTTGAGTCCCATCCTTACTTCAAAGGAGTGTACGTCCCGCGTCTGTTGTTCGTCAGTTCTGGCTCTGACCTATCTTTCATAGTGACTGGGATGGTATGAGGAATCGCAAACTTCCTCCTCCCTATATTCCTCAAGAAAACTATGTCATCCAAGGACACCTTGAACCCTTCATACCAGGCGACACTTATCCCGACGGTCAGAACCCATGGCCTGACTTTTGTCAGAGAATTGTTTGACGCCAGATCATGACTAATCAGGTGCACTCAGGCGCTTTCAGGGAGCGCTCTGGAAAAGGCCTGATTTCCAAACACAATCTAAACAGGCGCGAACGCCTAATCAGGCTAATAGCCTGAAAACGCCTGATCAGGCTCCACGCCTAATCCTGAATGGCCAATGAGGGACGAAGATCAGGCGGGTCCAGGGCATGACCCTGATAAGGGGTGATGGGCGCTCTTACCTGTTAAGGCTCAGCGGGTCTGAAAAAGGTTTGGCAGCCGATATTCTCGGCCTTAGAGGTGAATTGGTTGCTACCCGCCTATTAATGAAGTGAAACCGTCTGAAATTCTGTAATTAGCGTGATTCGAACCCTCGACCTTGTAAATTCACTTACCTTACCACAATTACCATAATTACCACTAGGCCATTAGACCTTTGTTTGTAGTCAGGTTCAAGCAAATATGACATTGCATCAGATTCTATCCAGCACACGGTGACAAAAGGTATCGCGTCGTAAACGAAAAGTACATCCTCTCGCGAACCCTAATATTACGTGCTTTCCATGGTTGCGCGTGCACGAGTACGAGGACGAGGGGGAGCTTGAAGCCCAGCTTGAGCTCCAACATCAACGCTCGCCTGTGCAAACGCAACGGCGGTTCCAGCCACCTTACCGCGTCCTCGCCCACCACCTCTTCCTTTAGTAGCAGCGCCAACCGCTGTTCCAACGACTTGGTCTGCTCCACTCCTGATTGGTACATCCTTTCTCTTTCCGCCGACAGATCCTCCTTTCGCCGATCCGTTCCCAGCTACCTTTCCTTTTCTAGCTTCTCCTCTGTTCTGCCCTGCACCACGCAATCCCGGGGCCGTGCTATTTGTGACGGCAGCGTCGAGGCTGTCTTGCTCGTTGGAGATGGTTAGAGAACGCATATTTGATGCGAGATTGGATGTATTGGAATTGTCGGGCACCGGCTGTTGAGAATGGTTCTGAGAGAGAGTAACAATCTCCGGATCCGAGTCTTGTGAGTGTTCAAATTCGTCGTCGTGGTCTTCGTCAAGATTGAGTGGTGGTGCAGCTGCCATAGAGGTCATTGAGGCACGCGACATCAGCGTGGATGATCTTGCCGAGGGTGCAGATGGGGTTGATCGGGATAAGTTGGTGTCCTGCATAGTCGATGTCGGAATAGCAGTCGCAACACCACGCGATGCAGACCCTCCAATGACAGGTGAAACAAGTTGCTCAACGGGAGCGTCTGTAATATTATGTAGTCAGTATAGTCACCCGAGATGGTGTGAATCAAGGTGTGAATTCGCACCTTCGTCGTACATCGCATTATCACCTTGGGCTGCATCGTATAAGACGTCCCAATCACCAGCGCCAGTGCTCAAGCGACCATGGTCGTTTGATATAGGACCCGTGATAACAGGTTCATCTTGTATGTCTGAATGGCCTTCAAAGGCCTTCTGAAAGGCAGAAATGCCACCTTCAGATTCGTCGCCATCCGAAAGCTCGCTATGTCCCTCATCCGGTCCGTTAGACCTTGGGCCACCCGATTTCGAAGGAATCCCCCTGAACACGTGTGTGTTCCAAGCAGCCAAGAGCCGCTTACCTCCTTCAGTCCCTTCGATCGTCTCAATAGTTTCTACAAACGCGTAGTATGCTAAACGATAATCAAAGCCCGTGCACTCTCCAAACTCCATGAAGTTCAAATCCTCCGAAAACAGAAAGATGCCCTAGTATGAACTGTGATGAGGAATTGAATCTGCGGTATGAAGTGTAATTGGAGACGAACAATAACGCTCGAGCAAGCTATCAGTGGTGGTGTGACCTCTCGAATGTTTTGCTGCCGTCCGAAACTATTGGTAGCTGCCGATCCAGCCATCGACGAGGGACCAAATAGGATCACACGGGCGATCTTGGGAAATTGTCAGTCGTTGGGTTATTGTGACAATAGAGGTTATAATTAGATGCTCACGGTCATCAAAGCCTCGTTAAGGAATATCTTCGATAGATCCTTCGTGCTGGAATGCTGGTAGTTCGGATACAAGATAGGGCAATGTAGAGCCGAAATCTTGAGTCTAAACGCCTGTGTAAGTCGTTCAGAAAAAAGCTTCCTGTATCTCTCGACACTGCCTCGTTGCTGGCCTGGTGAAACGAGTTCCTTCCGTAGTCGATCTGATGTGTCGAAAAATGCATCTTGAGGCGGGAGTTTTGATAGCAGGACTCTGAGGCAGGCGTACGACTCCTCCTGAGTCCGCAGGTGAGAACGATTGAAAGTATCAAAGGTGATTCCAGGAACTTCGCGAAAGATCGAGTAAGCGATTCCGCGCAGGATCTTGATGGTTGATGACCGATGATCTTGCATTTTGGAGGAAAACTATGAGGCGGGTTCAGAATCAGTGTACAGAAGCAGATCTATGAATCGAATCTAGCTTACCTCTTCTCTAAATTGTACCAGTGTTTGCATTTGTCGGTGATAGGTCTCGGGAATGTCGGAATAGAGGAGGTATCGGATGTGAGTCGAGATTGTTGCATCCGACACGTATCTTTCATGAACTGTGGGGAAGGGAGGTGGGCATGAGCCCTCGAAGGCAGGGAGGGGCACCCAGAGTGCACGAAGAGTGGCGAAACGCCTCGCCAGTGTAGGAATATTGCTCTTCGGTTTCTTCTCTATGTCGTTAGCGGGCTGTTTGATAGTGACTCGAAGATCTGCATTTTCTTGGCGCAGCCGACGGATTTCTTCCTGGGCACGTAGAAGTTGGCTCTGACAACTGTGTATTGTCTATAACGAGACTCGTTATCAGTAAAAAGCAGCAGGGAACGTAACACTTCTCGTACCGCTCTCATAGAAGGAATACTGGCAGTAGGTACGTCAATGGTTGCCTGAGCATCCTTCACTGCTTGAGAGATCGTCGAATCAAGATCCATATTGAGAGAGAGAGAGAGAGCTTGAGTTGACTTAGAAGAAAGCAGGAGAGAGCTCCTACTTGTCAGCGAGTTTGCGTATGCGATGCAACGGCGAGGCTTCAAGGACGGCCGATACCCTTGCCTTTATACTGTAACCGTTACCTCTGCCAGATCAAATCCAGCCCTTCGCCTAGAATTTTATGGCCCATACAGCTTTGCAAATCAGAAGGAACCTAACCACAGCAGTCTTGGAACATATGGCTTTAATTTCAGGTGGATTTTGAGTACGATTACTACTGAAACTTAGGGTTACATGGGCTGAAATCGGAAAATGTGTTCCAAACTCACCAGAACGACCGTATGATAGGTTTTGCCCTCAGGTTTCCTATGATCAAAGTTAAGGGAACATACGAGATTGGAAGTACCAAAGCCTTTGAGCCATGCTGGCGATGTCATCAGCTTCAGGGACTGAATTGACGCTTGCGATCTAAATAGGAAGTACCGACGTACAGGCGTTAATGAATGTTGAATGAATGACTCGAACAACACACCAAAACGTGGTCTCGAGCCTCATTTCTACTGGTGCATACCAATCGGCGATGATCATCACCCTCCAGAGATTTACCGCCCAGCCTATCATTGAGTGTGTGAATGACATCATTGGATGCCTCTTCTGCATAGATAACCTCCGCCAACCAACCATTCAGAGAGGCCGTGTATGCAAAGCCTTGAATCGGTCGGAACTTGACAATAATTTGTATTCGCCAAGTCAGCAGCGCCTTGCTTTGATCACTGATGCAATGCGGAGCTATCGCTGCTCATACACGAGGTCATTGCGGCCTCGTTTTCCGACAGCTTGGGTTCCATGAGCCTTTGAAATGTGCTATTGGGGCTTTTTACGTGTAGATGTAGCCTTATTCATTATACTCATCATATCCCACTATTGATTACTATTGATTGAACAGCTCTGCAAATTAATCGATGTCTCAACCATCCAGAAGGCTATGATCAGGTGGTCAATTTCATCTTCTATTTTTGGCTAAAGCAGAACGGTACCTTTTAATCTCACTTCGCCCTCGAAGAAACATGTCTCCATCCAGAAGATCAAACAAATAGTAATCGCGAGACTCGTTCGAACCAACATCACCTGCTGGAACAACAACAGCTCCCCGGATAATACTATTGACCGAGATAAAGCGGGTAGCTTTCAGTGGCATTTCTTGCAGGCGCAGGAATTCGAGGTCAACATCTTTGATGAGACGGCGGGCATCTCGGAAGGTCGATCGGAACGGCTGTATCAGGGCAAAAGAATAGTGGACCCCATTGATGTCGCAGGTGAAAAGTGCATGAAGTCTCGCGTAAAAGTTGGGATTAGAGTTGACGAGAACGCAATCGTACCGCGGCTGCCCATAGAATTCTGGGTTGCAGCGAATATGATCTGTTTTGAGTGTCCAATCTGCTTCGGAAACGTACTGGACCTTCAGATATTGATACTGTGCAATGACCTACATATGACCAATGAGTTCGGGCCTAGATTAGAGAACGGAGACATGAGGACTTACACGATCTGTTGCTTTAAATCGAACCTGGTTTCCGGCGTATATCGCATTATCCGGGAGAGCAATTCCATAATCGTGCAGGAACGTGGTGAGAAATTGACCTAGGCGAATACGAAAGTTTGAGAATGCGGCCGATCGATGATTTGGGTCCTGTTCGAATTCCTCAAAGGACAAGTAGTGGCGTCCACGAGGTAATTGAACCCGCGATCCTAAGTGCCGATATTGGTCATACTCCTCCGTTTGGACCGTGCCATCGACGGTGGCATACGATAGCCCGGGTGATGATCCACTGCTTGTTGAAGGATGAGGGAGTTGGGGAATTTCGACGAGGCTTTTGGTGGTAGAGGTAGATCCGAGAGTTTGTGTGGATTCTGGGCGCACAGATTTGTGATAAGTGTCGAGGCGATCGATTTTACTGCGTATGAGTGACGAGACGTAGAGGCGATGATCAGCTTCAAGTATCTGTGTTAGACAATGTAAAGACAGCTACTGAATAATACACAACCACCGAGTCAAGATAACCTCACCTGATCTCCGAAGTTTTTGTAGTTTGATCGACGAAGGTATGACTTCCTGATTGGACCATGCATCTTTTCATTTGGCTTGGTGTTGTAGTTCCTTGTGACGCCTTTCAACAGTATATCATCAAATAGATGTCGACGCAGGTGGAGCTTTGGGAAATTCCATGATTTGATCTTTTCGCCACCCGCTTCAGGATCCTCCGTGTTCACTTGTTGAGTTGCGCTTTGGGCCAGATTAGCGGTACTTGCAGATTCGTCTAGTTCCCAGTCGTCCTCATCCTCCTCGTCAGACTCTGAGTCGTTGCTATTGGGTCGGGCTTGCTGGATGCTTGTACTCGGTTCGGAGTCACCCTCATCACCACTATCATCTGACTCGGATTCGCCTGTCGGGTTGGGTGGTGTTACAGTATCCTGATCGTCAGCATGGAAAAGATCAATGTATTCCTATATATAATAAGCATGTAGACGATTATAGGATAGGATACTATGGAAGCTGGAACATACCTTCATGAGAATCGCAAATCTGTCCTCCAGCTCATGTAGGCCATCCGATATAGTTGACTCGGTGTGAACATTGAGATCAGCATACATGCGTACATTTAAGTATGCACGAAGACAGCGTAACAACAGATATCCATGCGATTCTCGATCCTGGGATAGGGTTTGCTGTGCTGCGAATAGAAAAATCTGTATTTCAAGGTAAGTTATTGCTATGCAGCGCAGAGGAACAGACCATGACCTTGGAGATGTCGAAATTCTTTGATCCGTCATTGAATGTAATGTTCATCACAGAATCGAAGTGGTTGAGTTCGCGCCATCGAGGCATTTGAGCGAAGCTATCCGAGTCGATGTTAGATGTCTGTTCCCATAGAGGTACGAGGGAAAACGGCGTTTGACTCACAAAGAATCGATTCTCACAATGTCCGTTCGGTCTTTGACGATGGCCTTGAACTCTTTGAAGAAATGGTCCTCCCACAATCCTCCATCGTCCGTATGAAGTACATCGTACGATGCTGCAAGGTGAACATCGCTGTTTTGAATGCCCCAGAACGCGTTCTAACCATCGTATCCATTAGATAACCAACAATAATTCAACATTTGTCGAACGCACTTTGACCCGCCTTAGACCGAAGCCCTTCAAGTGAATTTCTCCCTCAGCTTTCGTTCTCTTCTTGCATGCCTCCTCGAACACCATCCGAGAGTGCTTTTGAGTCCGAAGCTGGAACATACGCAATAAGTCGTTGAGAGAGTCCTTGGGGACCAAGCATTTTGGACATGGAAAGAGGGATCTCACCCCTCGGTTGAGGGTCATTACCGAGCTAGAAAAAATTGAGAAAACAGAACGGAAACGGATGGATGTCAAATAGATATTTTCGGTCAAAGGATTACGCACAATTCTTCATAATCAGCTGAGAGGATGAGGACGATCGCCCATAGCCATCGTAGAATCTTATCCCCACATTCCACCCACTCTCCTTCGGCTGAACGGCTGGCGATTTTCTCCAGGAAAAGACGAAACGAAGCATGCCAGACTACGTTCTTGAAATTGACAAAGCCAGGCTTTCCGGTCTCTTTCGTGTCTTCGTGTACCTGTTTATATCAGTTCTGGAAAGATCCAAGTCAGCGCTGCGATTGACACTCACGATAGGAAGCCATCCGACCACGCGTCCACCTGCTACACCCTCGCTGTTCCGTATTGAAATCGGAAGATTTGCTAGCCGCGCGATTATCGGGTACCCTTTATGCGTCCCAAAGTCCGAGAGCTTGTCTCTGTCCGCATACAGGATGAATGCTACAATTTTGGCGTCTTTGGCTTTCGGAGTATCATCTGGAAGGCGGCTCTGGAGATAATTCAAGATACGTGATGAATAAGAAATCGATCTACGCACCTGAGCCTGCCAGAACATTTCGGCGGTCCACGGCTCATCATATATTCGCTCAATCCTTTCGCCATCCCAATGGTATAACTTCTCTGCATCCCACACCAGATGCGGCGCAATTTCTGGATCTCTGATCAGCTCGAGAGCCCAATCCCAGGGGTCACGGTATGTGAAGTCGAATTTTCTGTCTTCTTTCTTATAAGTTGCTGTGATTTTATGCTTCTGAAACTGAGAAAGAAAATGAGAACCCCATTCGGGTTTTATAGTTAGTTTGACGAACCTTCACCCGCTTGTTCCCAGCTGATTTCCAGCAGGCTTCCATATCGGTGGCGTTCCTAAGAGTGAACTTTTGTTCATTGTCGTCTCGGAGAGCGACGGCGGAGTTGATGAGGCCAATAAGCCTCCCTCGTTGCTCTTTATTGAGCGCAGCCTCCAGTGCCAACTCGGAGAACTCGAAGTCTAATCTTGTTGCAAATGGTGCCCACGGCTTTTCTTCCGGGATGTAGTCGTCATCTTCCTTCAGCCTCCACTTCCCGAAAGAGGTGACAGAGATTGCACGTTGCGAGCGAGGGTGGTACTCGGTAATGATGTCGTCCTTTCCTAACGTTGACAGGTCGAGGTCATTCAGTGTCGTAGCTACGGGGTCTTCAGACGGAAGGGAGAGCTGTGGAATGCGTCACATCTTGGGTATCCGTTCTGTGTTTTTGCACTGTAGCGTACCGATGGAGCTGGCAGGTCCATTTCCACGGATGATGGAGCCTCGTCTCTTGAGTCGTCCATTTCGGGCACAACTGTGACTTGAAGCGGTTCCGGAATTGTTGAACGCGAATCGACCGCTTCGGGAGATTTGGGTGGTGGACTAGATTGATAAATACGGAAACGATTACATGATAGGTTCTAAACGAAACAGATACCTCGTCGAAGCGGCAACAGAAACCGAGCGATGACTCGGATGCTCATCGTGCTCGGCAGCCAGATATTCCCTCATACTCTGTCGAGCAAGCTGTTCCTTCTCGCATCTCCGCTTATGGGAAGCCAGACCCTTTGCCTTGCATGGTAGGCCACATATATCGCATTTTGTAAAACGAGAAGATGACATTGTATTAGAGGGAGATGTTGCACAGCACGGATATTACCTGGCACCTAATCAGGCGCTCATGCCTGATCATGACTGATAATCTACGCGCCATTCATGAAAAGGCGAAACGCGCCTAATCACCAAGGGTCCACTCCTGATAAGGGAATTTTGCTTGGTAATAAGGCCAGATCACGCGTTTGCCTGATTAGGTCCACAACTTTTCTCTGACATTGAATATGTCTCCCCTGCCCTCCAGGCTGCTGGAATTCGACTCCCAACCAATGTACCCATGACTAAACCCGTCGTTTCTGCCGAAGAGATCATAGACATGTATATCTCTCTTCCAGAACCGATGGAACGTCAGTTGTCGAACTGGTGGGAGAAGCTTGTCAGCCCACTTCGTTCTGCAAGCCGTGACTTGGACCTTTCCGTTCGCTCTCCGAGTTTCTTTACTCCCACCCGCCACAGTGCTGTTCCAATGACTTCGACATCCTCATACCATTCAGCGAAGTCGGAACAACCGATAATCCAACCTCTCAATCCAGTCAAACCAGTTCGTACCCACTTTCAACGCGTAACATCCTACGTCAAGCATGCCTTCACATGCACAGCTTGTCCTACATCTTCGAATAGATCCAACAGTAACATTAACTGAATTAAACCTTACGTATCCTGTGTTGCATACGGCCTGCATTAAGGCGTTATTTTGTCAGTAGAATAGATTGGAATCAATACGACCTTTCGATTGCATTTTCTCTGCTCTGTCGCTCTTCAGATACCTAAAGATTCTCAACCAACAGCAAACGGGGTACAGATCGATCATGGTATGGTCATCTGAATAATAAGCCAGGAAGGGGAACACCGTCGTGCTCGTCAACAATTCTGATTCCTTAACCAACTTTGAAAGTGGTGAACCAATGCTTTAATACTAGGAACAACGCCACTATCCCACTGATCGCTCGTGTGGGACACGCTGATACCACGTCGATCCCTGGGTGCCAAATCGCCAAGCTATACGCATGGTAATGAACCTGTGTAAGGTCTTGTATGACGGGCTGAGGGTCATCAGTTATAATGGCACCCATAAGGTATGGGAGAAGTGGCTTACCTGGATCGGTATCCGAGCTTTCTGAGTGATGGACAAATAAAGGCTCAGTGCCAGTCAGATAGGGTAGGCAATTTACGCACGAGATAGGTGAGCGAGCTTGATAGCAGCGCTACCGTTGGGTATGAGACCGTATGGAATATGACTGAATTGTCCCGGCCTCCAATTGTAATAGTAATATCCCGACCCGCGGCTGGATATCGGTGAATGAATAATGATATTTCGTCCAGAGTGGTGAGTTCCTAACTGATTGCATTTCCAGTTATAACCGAAGTGGCTCTCTGAGAGCTTGTAGGCGTCAAGGGTTCAAACAACGCGGGTGTTTCTGAGGTATGTGTCGAGACCTCGTCCTCCATTGTAGGCTCTTTCTTGGGCGTGGAATCCTGATGAGTATCGTCTTCCTCCATATCTGGGGTGAAATATCCCAGTTGTGTGAGAGAATTCTAGTTATCTGAGAATAAGATCGAATTCTTGCCTTCATCATCCACCGAGACATGTTGTTCCACATTTCTCTGCCTGGGTTCGTCTGCCCCGCCCGGGTTCGTCCCAGTCGTACTCCATATGGAGTTCTTCAGAAGCACCCATCTGTGCAAGTCAGTCTTATCTTTCCAGCCTGGAGTATCCAGAGATCGTAGCAGCTTGTCTCTAGCCGTCAGTATCAAGGCCTGTCCAGATGTATTTGCCATGAGTGAACGCCGTTTTAACGTGCAGAAAGCACGAGTAGATGATAGGTACGGTCGAAAGACCTTATTCGTGACATCGTGACGCACAGCCCGTTTCTGACAGTCCAGGAGACATACACCAAGACACAGCCATTGTTAAGCTTACATGCCAATCCGTCGCCAGTGTTCCTGAAGATGTCCAAATGCTGATATTCCAAGGAAGCAAACTGGGGTCCACTGGACCTAGCAAGCCCAAGACCGCCGACATATCGGATTTGTCTTGAAGTCATGGGCCAAGAGAATAGCACTCCTGCGTGATATATTGCCAGTGAGAAGCCCTTTCCTCACCCGAATCTACGGAAAAAATTACCATGAGCGTGGATAGAAGCGATATCGAGGGAGTTGTCAAGTTAACGTCAATAATCCGTATTTGGTAGCGCCTGGCGCGCTCGTGTTCTTTGTCAGAACTTTGCTCGGATCAGTTTGGGATCAGTTACACGTTTCTTCCTCGTGTCTTACACCCATTCTCCTCACCTCCTCGACGCCCACTTCAAAGGCCTCAAATTCCACCTAATCATCCACAGAACACCTATGAAGCAGAAGCAGAGAGATATTTCCTATCAACCACATCGCGAGACTATGGCATCTCTCGACCGTAGTATCCAAAGTCTTAGGAATACTGTGGAGGCTGTGTGAGTTGTCCCATCCATAATCTTTTACGCTGTATAATAACGAATCATATCATTAGAACGAGAAACAACATGATCAGGATTGTTAATGGAGGCCCAAGAACCAGAGACGATCATCTTCACCCTCTTATCGGTATGAGAGATGCTCGTCCCATTGAGGGGTTTCCTAAGACTCTTGGAGATTTTCTCGACCTTGATGGTATACCCTTCCAAATTCCTTGTCTTGCTTATATTGACTGACGCTTATATTGTAGCTGAGGAAGTTGACAGATGTCTCGATGCCCTGATAGCTCTTCCATCTTATAAAATAGGATGTGAGGTGACCAAGCGACGCTTGTTGGCAGTCCATATCGGTCTCGACGGAGATATAGTCAGTCAAATAAGATAGCGCGGAGTACTGCAATATATTCTTCTATAATTATGTCCTCATATAGACTAAGGAGTCTCCATATCGAACAGCGCGGCCGGTTGGCCTAAGTCGGCACGTCGTCCTCGCTGACACCGTTCGTAAGCTGGTCCATTCTGCTATCAGACTGGCCTCCCTGGATACCTTTATGACGTCTTCGTCACTCCTTTCCATCTCTCTCTCTCAAGCCCACCTCTTACCATTACCATGAACACTGCTGAAAGCACCATTGACATTCAAGGAATCGCAGCTCAGATCCGAACCATTGCGAACGAGTTCGATAACCTCGCCACAGAATGCTCGAAGCTCAAGGATGGCATCGACTCCGAGTTAACGAAGCTCCAAAACTTCATGGTCAATACCAGCCAGTCTCTTGAGAAGGCTCATGGGTCTATTGGTCGTATGGAGGCTAGGATTCAAGCTATGTGAGTCTTTGCTCGAATCTTTACTCAGGAGCTTTGAGCTGACGACGGTTCTCCTTAGTGAACATAACGCTCGAGCTCGTTGTCTCAATGCCTCTGTAGTCACTGAAGAAGGTCGTCTTTATCCACTGGTCGATAATAATGGCGAGCCTATTGAAGGGTTTCCTGGTACTTTGGGCGGACTAATGAATCTTCCTGGTATGCATGTCAGCCCTCTCATCCTCGTTGCATTATATTGACGTCTACCAGTTCCATCCCTTGTCTACTGCCTCAAAGCTCTCGGCGTCGAAGCTCCTGAATTCGAGGGTGAGATGGCAGAAGCCACTCTTGATGCTTACCGTAGGGATCTCGCTCTACTCTGTGGAGTCCGTCGTGGATAGTGAAAGAGAATCGTTATTTCCCGATTGTATATGTCCTTGCTGTCATAGTTTATAATTTGCATTTCGAAATGCATCACTTATACTTCTGCTTGGTTCCCTTCCCTACCTGTGTTCGCGATGGAGTCACGAGTGGGCGTGCCTAGAACCGCCAAGCCTAGTGTTGGTTTGGAGAGATAGCATCGCGCAAAAAAGTCCACACAAAGAGCTCTTAGCAGCGGGTATCCCAATTTTCAGTGGCGATCGCCTCACTAGATTTCAAGACCTTACGCCGACTTGTGATTCAGCGTAGCATATGGAACTCATCCCAGTTCTGTGGAGAATCATAAACCTCCAATTTCTTCTTGAAGATATACGAAAAGACATGACGCCTACGTTCCCTTTGCTATCGCTCCATACCTCCGAACTCCTTCCTTGCCAGCGCCACCTTCTTCTAATTTGGGCCGCAACGTCGCGCCTTCCGTAGCCCACCCTCGCCTACCACATCCGCGTCCATGCTCATGCCTGAGCCCATCATGACCATCTTGATCTCCGTCTCCGTCTCCTTCGTCCTCGATGTCGGTGTAAGAAAAGATGTATGACGAAGGTGTCGTATCCCCATCACGGACAGGATGGTATGGTGTCTTCAGTAACAGCCATGAGAGAAGTGACATTGACCAGGAAGAAATGAGCGGGCCGAAGGTGGAGGTGGAGGACGCTCGATGTTCCCAGAGCTTTCGCTGTCGTCTTCCCTTGGGGGAAGACCTCAAGAGGGAACTTCGGATGAGGCATGTGAGGAAGATGAACAAGAGCCTTAAGGTCGGTGTAAGTGAACGTTCGGTAGAAAGTGATGCAGAATTAGACTTACAAAATCACTCCAATCCGGCCGATCCCCCAACCTGTTCGGGCTGTGTCTTCACTTCCTTCATCCTCTTTCTCTTTCCCATCCTCGTCCTTGTCGTTATTATCCTCATCAGGATCCACAGGAGGCTCTTGCGCTGGATCGTTATCCTGATCATCTTGCTTGTCCTCCCCACCTGGTGGAAGTGGTTCATGACATGCGTATCTTGACTTCCATTCAAAAGCGTGTGTTCCGTTGAAGGAGTAGACAAAAGTGGGAGGCGAAGGCTGAAGGATACGATCGTGGTTAGTTCTAGTGAAGTGAGTATAGGCAGAGGGAGCAAGGACGAACCTCATCGATGGACTGGTCGCAGATGAACCTAAAGCTCGCTTTCTGTTTCTTGTTCATGTACATTCCACCATGCATCGTGACTTGCAGAGGTGCTAGAACCATCTATCAGCCTTCATTCTTCACGTTTGACAACAGACTTACATACCATGTTTCTCATCCTTCGCCTTCTCATCCACCAACAGTTTCGCCTTTGGGTTCAACCCTTCCACACTCGCAATTGGTACGACTTGAAGTATCCTAGTCGGCTCAGAGGGATGATTCGGCCGAGTATTTTGAATGGTTAGGCATATGGAGGTTCCTGGAGGACACTGTCACCTTTTCATCAGCCGAAATTCCAAGCTAATGCGAAGGAAAAGAGCAGTTATACCTGAAGCTCGGAAGGTAACGTCCTATCCCTCTCCAGCTCTCCTGTCAAATTCATAGCGTAGATGCTCTCCGTCCTCGTAGGTGGTGTTTCTTCAACAATGGATATATGAAAGGTAGATGAGTCTCGATGGGAGGAGTGGAAGAGAGGACAGAGGTTGAATTGGAAGTGGGATAAGGTGAATGTGCATCGTGGATCAGACTCCTCGGTAGCGGTGGGTAGAGTCAAAGGAGAGGAGGAAGAAGGTGGAAGGTGGAGATGAGATAGCAAGAAGGATGGTGTTTGGACCGTCATGCCCTGAGAACAAGCGCTTTGCAACAGCAGGAGGAGCGATGCTGCCCATACAACGAACATGCCCTGGCTTGAAGGTAGCAGATACCACAACACTACCATCCGTTGACTCTCAGCCCACGCTAGTTGCACCGTCTGACTTCGGTACGAGCGGGTCTACATCGTGCAGCCCGGGCCGTTAACGCGTCAAGGTCGGGAGAAGGCGTTCGTGCTGAATGGTCCTGTGATCATCTTCGCTACAAGCTCGGCATTCTCTAGACTGGATTCTATGAGAGTTCTCTAGGGATCGTGGAGGGTCCAGCTTGTTGCAACGGAAACCGAAGGGTAACCGATAATCAAAATGAGGTTAACTTGAAGGGCTGCAAGTGGCCAGGATGCGAGAAATGATGTTTGCCCATGCTTGATCCGAGAGCTTTCGGAATTCACCGAGCCTTGCTCATCGTCGAAGACAACGACGATGACCTTCTCAACAACGACGCCTTCCTTCCTGCCGTTTGTGCTCTCTCAGCTTGAAAAGAACAGGATTCTCACAGCTTTGATCATGCTGATTCTCATGATGGGCCACGACACGTCATGAACGTCTTCAAAGCTAGAAACTTGTCGACTTTGTCCTCAAAGCTGGCAACACCAACCAGGGCAAATTGAACATCATCAGGACCGCCATTCGCACATAAAGGGCAAGAGGTCGGTAATGCGCCATAAGCTGGGCTCTTTGCTCTACTGACGCTCTTTCCTTAGGCATCTAACTTGGGCCGGCCCACCAATGATTGACCAATCCGACGCTTCACAAAGCCAGCTCACAGCTGCGAATATCAAAAATTGCATCCTCTGGTCCAAATATCTGCTCTTCTTGCTACCGATGAGTGCTGTGGAAGCTCGTCTGGAGAAGGTCTTTGGCGTCCCTTGAACCTTGTAGGCCCATCAAAGTTCCAATATCGCCCCAACAACTGACCCCAGACCTCCCTACTAGTATTCTACAACCTGCTCGTGGACCACAGCATGACGCTGCTTATAGGTTGCTGCTGTAGCACCTTGCTCGGGACGTGCGGAACCTGACGCCGTCAACGCCGACATCGCACGGTTGGTTGCACACGAATGCTCCCAATCATCAAGACCATTTCTTCGCGACGCCCTCGTTTTTACGCGTCAATACTACATCTCTCTCTTGTGAAGATGTACCTACGGCTGTTAAGAACTGCTAGGGTCAAGAAACGCGTCGACGCGTCGCCCGACGCGACTTGACCCCTAACTCCCTCTACGCGTCTTCACCCCCCCTACCCTCTCCTAATCCCCCTCCCCCCTCAGCAACCCCTACCTCCTACCCCCCCTACCTCCTACTCACCTCCTACCTCCTCGATGCTACGAGACACTACTCGTTGTTTTGCACCCTGGAACATCCACCTCCTTGAAGATTTCGTACCCTTTCCTCCTATCCAGAAATCTATAAGAAGGGCAGGGATTTTGGACTTGGAGGGTCAGAAAACTTGAACTTTAACGCAATAACACCCAAAGGCGAACATAACGAGGAATACAACGAGGAAGATAACGAGGAACATCATAAGCATAAACCATGTCAGTCATCGACGTCTCCAATAACCATTTGGATACTATCTCCTCCACCAGTTCTTTCGCCAAAGGCAAAGAATACATCTGTAATCCACCTTTCTCTTCAACTACCTTCACTAAAGTAAGCTTTCCCTTACAGTTCTTCACGTCCAGTCCGCTGACTTCTCCTCTTCAGCCACCACGACCCTCCGTTCATTTCGTTGACCTCTACCCACAACCAGACTCTCATCCATCCTCATCCTCATCCTCACCGAGCTCAGCCTCCCAACCAATTTACTACCGAGACACCCGTCTCCATCTTCTTCATATCCAAGAAACTTGGAATCACCTGTTCATCAGGAAAGCTCGTCCCCGTCGTCCTGGTCAACCTCGTTTCGAGATTGACGGGGAGTGAGGTGGATAGAGGATACCTCGTACTTGTACAAGTCGCTGGCGATTTTGTACTAATACCATGTTTTTGGATACCTTAATTCGTTGGAATGGAATAACAATTCTTAAACATTACTTTTGGTCGTTTAAGTTGGGATGGACACAGTCATCATCCACGCTAAACGCATTACAGGCGGAAGCCTCCTTTTTACGTTTTCTTCACTCTGCGATGTCTCTTTGAGGCAAAGGATAACCTTTTCTAGTCTTGCCTCTAACGCTGGTCAATCGGAGTTAGTTGAACGGCTGAGCGATCAACAGCTCTTGATTCTGTACCTCCATGACCACAAATATACCCAAGCCTCCCGATAATTGCTGGTACTCTTACAGCGAGGTCGCAGATGAAGCAGATATCCCACCCCATACATATACACTCTCTCTATCGGTTATCGTTGATCCTGAACTCCTTCGTGGATACGGTGCGAAGCGATTGGTCATATTGAGTAAAGACAAGCATCAAGTAGGTCTAAGTCGATATCACGGTTTAGCTACTACTGAGAATGAAATAGGCAATCGAGGAAATTCAAACGAAAGACTCCAGAAAGCATAGCAAAAGGTCTTCAGCGCTGATCCAGACGACTAGGACTCAGAGGAAAGCGAAGCACCGTCACACTTCGAGCCAGATTGTTCCTGCCCTCCCTCTCTTCGACGTGGTCTTAGAGCTAGTACAAGATCATTGCGAGCCTAGCGATGGGAGACGGAGGGTCACACTTCGGCAAAGGAAGAATGTCACTCCCGAAGACAAGATCTTATTCGAGAAGATCATTCCCTCAGATGAGGACGAACAGTTTTTTGTCGTGTTGATACCTGCTCCCGACCTCACGAACCAAATTCGATACGGGTTTGCCAAACGTGTTGAGATGTACGTATTCCACGTCCTTCCTTTGCGTCCCCTCCGAAGAAGCACTCCACCTCTCCTCGATCGGCTCTCTCCAGCCATTCTCTCCTCAATCACAGCGTGGTTATGGCCTTACTCAAGATCCTACAAGCCCAGAGAATGCAAGGCAATCTTCACCATGGCCTCAGTCAGACCTTCCTGGAGCTATCTCACTGAGGTGTACGTCAAGAAAGCCGCGTTGGGCTACACCATTTATAAACCAAAACTGCTCCTCAAAACCTTAGAGGACGCTCCGGAAAAGATGGGATATCTTGAACATTGCATGCTTCACGTCACTGGAAGTCAATTCATTCCCCAGAGCCTTGCTCCAGCTGATGAATTGGCTTCTTTGTTGAAGCTCAAACTTCCCCTTACGACCCTTCATATCGATCGTATGGTCTTCCTTGGATCGTTAGATTATCTGCCAGCGTTTCCGCACCTCAAACGTCTCCGCTTGATGAATGACCGCTTCTATCCGGATTGGAATGAAGAGACCTCTAATACAGCTATGAAGCTTCTGCAGGTGTCAACAAACTGGCCTGAGTTGGCCGACCTGGAACTCTGCGGAATCAGGGGACCATCTGATTCGGACAGGTAGATTTTATATTAAATACCACTTGTAACTCTCGCTGATATGGTTTCGTCGTAATATAGGGAACTACGGCCCTATCCAAGCTTCTCAGCCCCATTCAAGCTCGAAACGCTGTCATGGACACATGGTGATCAAAGCTGGCATGACGTCTCGTTCTTATTATGCACGAAGCCTTCCCTACGGAGCCTTAAGATGGGTTGGACTTACAGATTATTGACTGATGCGATGGAAACTTTTCTGGGTAGTGTGTCCACGACTTTAGAAGAATTGACGCTAGAAGATCACTCCTGGAATGCTCGCTCCGATCCAGGAGCCACGCGCTTCCCTTTCGACCGTTTCTCGTTGGACCGAATCCTTCCATCCTTGAAAAGGTTGCGATATCTCGAGGTCCGGAATGGAATTCACTCCCCATGGATTTCCACAACTACCATCGCTTCGAAACCACCACTAGAGAGCACCACGGAGATAAGGGCGAAGCTGGTGGTCTATCCTCCATTGGCAGGTGGAGGAATGACAATGGCCGAAGCGCTCGAAGTAACAGGGTGGAAACAGATCGAATTTCGGGGGCGTAGGCAAGATCAATGGGAAGCGATGAGAGAAGAGTGGGCAGAGATTGCGGAGAGAAGAGACATTAAGATTACTTTCAGCTACGAGCACACATGGGCGAACAGAGTACGCGAGTCTGGTCGGATAGGTGTAATTGGATACTTGTAATCTCGTAGATTCTCAGTCAATGAATGTCGGGAGACGTGTAAGGGCATCAATCAAACTGGGTGTGGTCAAATAGATCTCCTTCGTCTCTGCCTCTTCATTACACGGAGTTCATGTGTTGCTCCCCGTACATGCATGCCCATGACTTTTCTTAGCACCTATATTTTGATATCAATGATTCGAACTTCATCTATAGTCGTTCGTCCTCGTGGTCTTTCTTATCGGTCTACTTGGTAAATGCAAAGAGGGGGAGGGTGGATATGACTATAAATAACGAGATAAAAACAAGATCAAAGTCGCCCAAATGAAGAATAGCTCTTTCACAGACAGATGAACCTACGCCAACTCTTCTTCCCTTTCTCATTCGTCTTCTCATCCTGCATATCTTCCTTTCGTCGCTCATCCTCCGCCTTCATGTCCCCAACTACTGACCCCGCTACTGTAACCTCGTCCCAATCCGTCAACAATGCCTCAGACACAAGACTATTGGGCGCCAACTCTGGCGCAATCGCAATAACCGCATATTCCGAGAGTGAAAGCGATCCAGCGTCATTCGTAGCCAGGTTCGCAATCTGTCACTTCCGTTAGCGACTCGCTTCTTTGAATGGATAGAAGTATGGATTATGGAGAGGGAGACTTACCTCGTTTATAGGATTCAACACATCCGTCCCACCGATCTTCGTGACATCAGGCCAAACACCCGTCTTGTTGTTCACGATAATGTTCCAAGCCGCTTGTTTGAGTGAAGTATCGTTCAGGCGTTCGCCAGCGTACGCTTGTAGTTTGGCGTAGAGCTGTCATGT
Source organism: Clitopilus hobsonii (assembly GCA_015708445.2). Lineage (NCBI taxonomy): Eukaryota > Fungi > Basidiomycota > Agaricomycetes > Agaricales > Entolomataceae > Clitopilus > Clitopilus hobsonii. The sequence continues at coordinate 2,062,941 of CP067997.1, read as the reverse complement.
AGATTGAGCATCAATGCACGAAGCGAGAAAAAGAAACGAACCTGGTTGAATCCTCCACTATTCCATGTCTTTCCATACCTCGCGATTTTGCTACACCAGACTCCACATTAGTATCATCCACCAAGCATCATGCAACAAGGACGAATACGCACTCTGCATCAGAAGCGTTATACAACCGACAGAAATCCAACCAAGCCTTATCAAAAGCCGGAACGTCATCTTTCAGAAGATCCATAGCTTCCATTAGGAATTCGCCACCTCCGAAGAGCATCGTTAGGTGGTACCTGCAGAGCGGATCAGTCCCCCACAACGGCAGAAGGAGGCGGAGAGGGAGGAAGAAAACGAGACGTACGAGCCAGCACCCTCCCCTCCGATATCGGTCAAATGAGCAGTCGAAGCATCCCATCCAACAGCTGACGTATTCCCAGTGAACAGTCCATACTTGAAGTTTCCTATATCATTCTATACGTCCCCACAATCAATCAGCCCATCCCATGAAGGAAAGCCAAGCTAATGTTTAACTCACCATCGACGTGACGAGTCTCTGTTTCCACTTTTCGTCGTTCTACAAGAAAGGATGTCAGATCGATCTCAGCAGATATGAACCAACACGGAAGCAAGATGAGGTATGGAAGAAAGTATGACTTACGGTACGTTCCCATTTCGTGAACCAATTCCCAGCCAACGTAGTCCAATCCGGTCCAATCCTCAATCTTCCAGGAACAGTCGGCGGTGGAGGAGGCAATGCTTTCCTTAACGGATCCCATCTCATAATCGTCTCATCTGCAGCGAGCGTGTAGTCCATGATATCACCCATGAGTTCGTCCGCTGTAAGCGGGATTCATCAGTACCTCCCGTCACGAACGAAGCTCGAGGAATAAAAGGGTGGAGGACTATGGGAGGATAGCGGGAACTCACTAGTCAAATAATAATACCCCCTCCTCAACGTCGCACCCGCAACCCTCGCCTCCTTCGCACCATCTCCCCAATGACTAACATTATGTCTACTTCCAATCCCAGCATACGGTCCCGTATGATGACTATCCACTTCCGAGATATGTTTTGTCATGGCTGAGGCTAGACGGAAGATGTCTGCACGACCTGTTCGGAGGAAGGAGGTCCATAGCCAGAGGTCGGTACCTGTGTGAGGAAGGGAGGGATGAGTATTAGTTTCTTCTATCGTTGATTCGGGAAGGGAAGGAGGAGAGAGGGAGAGGAGGAGATACGAACCAAGTTCTCCGTTATCCCAAGCATACCCCCCAACATCATACCTCCACCCATGTCTCGTCTCATCATACGTATGCATCACATCTCCATAATTCCAAAACCCGTACCATTTCCTCTGTTCCACCTCCTTCAGGTAAAAGTCGAGCAGAGAGGATTTATGGGCTTCGATGGTGGAGATTGTGGGGTTTGGAGAGGTGGGGGAGGAGGGGGACCTAAGGGTGTGGATGTGAGTGAGCAGCGTGTTGAATGGTGTGATTGAGGGAGTAGCGGAAGTGGATGGAGGGAGTGGGTGGGAAGGAGGAAGGGTAGGGAGAGGAGAGAAGACATACCATCGCCCACCGAATATCTTCTTCTCCGCATAAAACTCAGGCGTCGATACAAGTTGAGGCGTCCATTCCTATAATCACAGCGATACATCAGCCACTGGGTTCATCCACATCCACTAACTTGAGCAAAATCGCGACAAGAACAAGAGAACTGAAGGAAAGCCACTGGCAACGCCAGCAGACTACGAGAAGCTCGACATTCGCAACGCCAAAAACCGCGAAAGAACCAAAGCCCAAGAATCTCGAAGCGAGAAGTACTCACATGAACCTCCGCAACCCTAACCAACTCATCCCTCCCCGGCGTCCCAGGATACAGAATCAAAGTAACTTCATAAAATCTTCCTATACCGGTTGGATCCGGGTCTGGGTTTCCTACGTCTTCGTATGCTAGGTCGAGCTGCGACGCGGAATGGGTTAGTAAACGGGCATTTGGAGGGAGGAGGGAGAGGAGGACAGGAAGGAATGAGAGGGGACGAGAAGGAGGAAGAACACGAAAGGGCAAAATGCATGAAACGAGAGACGGGAGGTAGAGAGAACACCAGATGACAAGAGTGACCCATTATAGTCCATCCAGACATAGCGTCGTCTACACGCCTTCGACTTCAACCCCAACGATGGTCGAAGCGAGAAACCGTCCAGTCCAACCGGTGACCCGAAGAAACGAGCTCGAGAAGACCTTAATCGGACTCGGAACGGACAAGGGCAATCCAACGAACGAACTTGGGAATGGAAACTTCAAAACGAAGCGACAAAACAAACAACGGTTCATACTCGAGTCGATCCGACCAACTGGAACTCGCAACCCCAGCGAAAGAAAGAAAGAAACGATACCAAAACCAACCAAACAACTCACCCCATGTGCCACCGTATCATAATGCCTCATATCCATACTCTCCCCTCTCGGACTCCACGCCCAAAGTGTAACTTCTCCCGTATCCGTAGCAGCTCCTCTTATATCCAAGCTTTTTGACGCTGATTGCCAGAAATCTATTTCGCATAATCCATCAGTTAAGTTTAGAGTAGGTCAATAATCCATGAGTGAAGGGTAGGGTTTCCTGAAGCATGAGAGTACACATCCTTCATCCCAAACACCACACTCCCACCCTCACTCCCCCCAACACACCCAACCCCACTCGCCCTCCTCCCCGTTCCTCCCCCAAGATCCTTCAACCAACTCGTCTTACTCCCTCCTCCTTCCCCTCCTCCTTCCCTTTTCCCATTTCCTCCCCCAGTCCCGTTTATCGTACGTTTCCGTATCTCGAAACTCTCGGAACTCAATTGATCGAGGGAGTAATCACTCCACACAGCAAGGTCTTTTACGAAAGGTGTGACGGAAGACGGCCAGGTCGTCGGATCGGGTGTTGAGAGGCCTTCGAATTGGGCGGAGAGGACGGGAGAGGTAGCGTCTCGACGGAGACCTGAGAGGCCAAGGATGGGTTCACCCCAAATCCCGCCTTCCGAGGAGATGAATCGGACGTGGCGGTTATAGAGTTCGTCCTTCATTGGCATCGAGAACCTCAGACCCTAAATTAATCACGTATCAGTATGTGTACTTCCTTCCCGTTGTAGAGTAGAGTGGTGAAGCGAAAGCGTGTCTTTGAGAGATGAAGAAGGAGAGAGACACGACGTACTATCCCCCTAACAAAATCCTTCTCCTGATCCCCATCCCAAATAAAGAAATGCACAATCCTCAGACTCGTCGATCCAGCTGAGATATAAAACCGCACTATGAAAGGAAGCCAACCGGATTCGTAGCCTGGTCCTTGGTATTTTCCCGTAACCTATCCAATCCTCGTCAGCTCGCGACTCTCAACTCTTTACATCCCTCCTCAAAGAAGAGGAAGACGAACACAAGGAAAAAAGAACTCGAGAACTGACCTTAATCACGACCCTCACCGGCCCCTTCTGCTCAACACTAACCCCATCCTCATCAATCACTCCCCTCGTCTCTACCACACTCGGTCTCGGACCTGGTATCTCAGCGTCATCTGGTGCGTTCTGAACTTGAACTATTAGGTGTCCGTTTTGAACGAGGGGAGAGGAGGAGAGTGATAGAGAAGAGATAAGGATTTGAGAGGATTTGTTGAAGACGGCTAGACGAAGATACGTTTGATTGAAAAGAACGAAAAGAAAGGAGGGAAGGTCAGCGTACCGGAGAATTGACCCGTCGTGACGGTGATACTCTCCGCACTCTCAACAACACCAACAGGACTATCAGGTTCTTTCGGTGTTCCTCTCTTCAACACGAACGACTTCGATTCAAGAACCGAAGAGGGAATGTTAGCTGGGATGGTATGAGCTGTCCATTTGAGTGATGCGTCTGGCCAGCTGTGGGAGTTGCGTCAGTATCCTCCTTCTTCGACATCTCACACGAGCGCGAAGGGGAAAGAGAAGAGAAGGCGAAAGCGACGGGAAAGAACAAGAACGCGGAAGGCAAAGGAAGAGAACCTACTAAGCCAACCCCCAACTCTGCACCGGTACCTCCTCTCCCTCCTCGTTCTCCAAGGTTAAGGGACTAGTCTTATCGATCTCTCCTTGGGACCATGGGATACCGAATGATGAACCGAAGGGGAGAAGGGAAGGTGGGGAGGGGTCGAGCCAGTGTAGTGGGATTTGTTGTTGCGTCATCGAAGAGAGAAGAGATTAGATGGAAGGGAAGGGAGAGAGAAGGAGAGAAGGAGAGTTTAAGAAGCATCTTGAAAGAATCGGGACGGGACGCTGGGAAAGGAAATGAATCTAAAAGGAAGGAGATTGGAGAGAAGCACTCAAAGAGAAGCGAAGGCGGCCCGATGAGAAGACGGGAAGTCGGGAAGAGGAGGAAGGAAGGAATCACGCGTGTGAGAAGCGTGGAAAGTCGTCGGAGGATCTCTTTTCTCCCTCAACGCTATGTTCGTCGTTCGTCCCTTGGCTTTCTACTTTCTTGGAGCGAGATTTGTTTCGTGCAGAGGTCCATTCGTTGAAAAAAAGATCGAGAGCTCGAGGTACCGACTCTATCAAGAGGGAAGGAGATGGAGAGAAGGACAGTGTCATTGACCAGACGACGCGTGATATCACATCCAAATGAGGCCATATGCATTGACACGTCGTACCACCGTCAGTCCGTGTCAAAGCTCCCTCTTTCTCTCTCACTCTCTCTGGGCGGGAGGCGGTCCGCCGGATTCCGCGATGGAATGGGATGAGATACTTGAGAGGCTTTGAATAGAAGGAACGGAAAGAACAGAGTAGAGTGAGGGAAGTCGTCCCAGGTCAGGTCAAGTGAAGACTGTAGTAGTATTCTCAATGGTGTGATTACCATCTCACCTCTTCGGAATTACATCGATGTGAAGTCATAGGCGGTAGAGTCGATATCTTGTTGACGTCCATGTCGGTGGCAATGAAAAAAGAAGAGAAGCAAGGACGAGAAGAACGGCCCGACGCTCCCGATCTTCCCTTTCTCCTCCCCGCAAACACAAGCAAACTCTCTTCCTCACGCCATTTGTCATCTTTCCTTAGAATCCTCTCCTTCTTTCCTTCGACTCGCCTTTATGCTTTATAAATTCATCATCGTCTTCATGCATCGCGAGCAATGAGAATCGCTCCTATCAACCAGAGTAAAAAGTAGACACCGCACACGGAAAACCGTAGACAAGAGTCTTAACACGACAAGGCAAGGCAAAGAAAGACCTATCACGAGGCCCATTGTCATTGAATTCAAAGTCTTCAAGCGAACGGTCCGTCTCTCTTCATTGACTGGAGGAATTCCGGTGGATATCGATAAAGTTTAGGCGATACAGTAACAGAGGTATGAACAGAAGGAGAGAAGAAAAATCCCGAGAAGTCAAAGTCGAAACCCAACGCGTAAGTAAAACCCTTTCCGAACCCCCCTGAACCATCTTCAATCTTGATACTTCTTTCTTCTTTCGTGTCCTATCGAATTCGAATTGGAAAGGAAATAGTTTCAGAGCTGGATTATCCTGACTTCTTTCATCCTTTATTAAATTCAAAACTTTCAACCTCGAATTCGAATTCGATTTACCAAGGACGACTCTGGCCCGGGGTTGTTCTTTCCATCCACATGGGTCATGGTATACCATCCATCTCAATTCTTCATTTGTGTCTCTTCTTTCGTCTCTTCTCTCTCTCTATGAACTTCCTCCGTTCTCTTCTATTTTCTGCATATCTTCATCGTCAACTCACGGCCTCCTGCCTTCTAGATTTCTGAGTAACGACACCAAGAACGCCTCGATAGCCACAGCTGCGAATTTGAGGGAAATTACACTTGGGGCATGGAGTCTGAATCTTGAATCCGAGAAGTGAAGCGATGGATATGAGATTCAGAGGTTATGATAAGGTATAGTCGAACATAAGGTGAGGTTGTTTGGATCCTTCTTCTTCGCATCTTCTTTCACGTTTCTTCCGCCTTTACTTCCTTTTCTTACGGTTGCTTCTTTTATCTAGTACTGGAGGACTCGGCCTCTTATCACGACTACGTCTTTCCTCCCTTTCCTTCCTCCTTTCGTTTCCAAAGTTTTTCCTGATCTTCGAACATCCTCGAGCGCTGTTTATCGCTTCACAATTTCTAGATTCCTGTGAAGGCGTGATCGAGCGCGCCAAAGATCATCCCCTTCCCACTCACTTCGTTTCCTAGCTTGCATCACCCTCGAAGTGACTACCCAGTCCCCACCCTATATTCCACCCCTTCAACTTGAACTCGCCATCAATTCTTTCCAAATTCCACCCATTGTCGTTCCGAGTCTTCGTTCTGTATTTCTCCCTTTGTCTAGTATCTCTCTCTCGTCGTCTTGTTTATCCTCCTCATCGCCTTCTCCCCCTCTTCCCTTCTCTTCGTCCACACAAACGCTGTCCGCCTCTTCCAGAAGCTCCCGATCTAGCAGACGAAGACGGAAGACACCCGGACTAGATCCACCGGTATACAGGGATGTTATCCTACCTTGTATAACGCTCACTCATTCTAGAAAGAGCGCTGGTAGAGCTAGGCACCCGGGTGAGTGTGAGGGTGGAGCCGTCGTTTCTGGGATAAACTGTTCGTGGGGTTTCGTTTTCCTTTCTCCGCCTTTTCTTCCTCTTCCTCTTTCACCGCTCGATCTCTCTCATTCGTTCTCATTCGACCTTTCAAGTTTGATTCTTTCAACGTCAAGCTCGACGTACACGAGGACGTATTTCAGTCATCCTTTTTCTCGAATGGATTATGATACATTTCTTCACTTCGATCCTTTCGTTCTTCCTTCCCTCTTTCAATTTACATATTCTTTCCTTCTTTCCACCTCCCTATCATTCCCCACTCTCATACCCACTACATCCATCTCCAACTCACCACCTCTTCTTCCTCCAGATATATGTTCAACCACATTAAAGAGCTCACATATAGGAGAACTCAGAGCTGCTGCGATCTTGGTCATAGAGTCCAAACCTCAAATCCCAGCAGTCAGGCGATGGATACGAGATTGAGAGGTTATGATACGGAGGGAGGGCCGTGAGGTGAGGTTGTCTTCTCCCTCTCCCTCTCTTTTTTATGGCAGTTTTGTATCTTCTTTTCTTTCTTCGGTTCTTCTTTGCATGAATCTTCCTTTTCCTCCCTGCCCCATTTTCCTGCTTTGCTGCGAGCTCGTGAGAGTTCTACAGGTCTCGTTATTGCCAACTCTACGCTTTCTCTTCTTCCACTTCGGGACTGATGAAGCGCCGGTTCGAGGTTTGTGTCTTCTCCTCCCACTCTTACCTCCCATCGTACACCTCCCCGACATTCTTTCATCATCTTTTCTTGCTTCTATTCTTCATCACTCAATTCCCCCCTTCTCCCCATCTTCAGAATTGACACTAACCTCTCCTCTGCCTACAGGTCCACCTATCAACCTATCATACAGAGACATTGGAAATCAAGATTCTAACGCAACCAACCAGTATGGAAAGTCCCTGTGACCCTGTGATTATGAAGTTACTTTGACTCGTCATCCTCGGAGGCCTGGTAAGGATATACTCATTGGTTAAGGTTTTTCATGTTCCTATACGTTTATTCGTTCTTTTTCCCCGTGGTTTTTGGATTCCCCGCCTTTTAGGTTTTTTGGCTATCGAGATCCTCCTCACGGATTACAGTTGCTAAAATTTACTTTCCTTCTCGTCTCTTGCCTCCCATTCTAACCCACTTTCATGTTTCTATCTCTTCTCTTCTAATGGAAAGTATGAACGAGCTGATTGATGAATCATTATGATAGGAAAATACACTTTGTCTCGTGCCCGTGTCTACTCCTGAACTCTGCGTGGAGGAGAAAACCTGAATACTCGGTGGACCATGGTACATCTTCTCTTTCCTCTCCTCCTCTCCTCTCCCTCGCCTTTCCCATCCTCTTCCTTCCCTCCCGCCATAACGAAGCACGAAGCTCACGCGTTCACAGGTCCCCATCTTCCCCAACTTCTCCCAGAATCATGTAAATCCTCTCTCCTCGACCTCTGTCTCCTAAAGTCAGAGATATGATGCATACGTATTATGTTAGTGAGTGAGTGTGCTTGGGATAATGGAGACCTTGATGCATTTGTGGTTTCTTTTCCTTTCTTTTTCTCTTTCTTTTCGTCTCTGCTCCCCTCTTTCTCCTCGTTTTCCACTCTTTTCCACTCGATCTTTCCATTAATTTCACTTTGAAACAAAGGCGAATCTGATACCCTTTCCCCATCCAGGTGCTGATAGTTTGCTATGGAGGTCCTGGACGTCCTTCCTACGAACCAGCCGCGCACATACCGGGGAGGCAGCAGGATTGGGAAGGGTCCCATAATCAGCTCTATTTGAAGCGAACGGTATCGTAGTATCAAGCCTGTTGTTGCATTCTGTGAATCTTCGTCGTATACAGCTACGAACTACAAATAGACCTCTGAAATTACATGTACCCAACGAGATTCCCAAGCTCGGGAGGTCTTCCATTCCTCATAGTTTTAACCCATTTATGCTCGTAGCTGATTGCAATCTTGATATCTCTTCTCTCCGCAATTCTGACCCACTCTTCTCTCAATGGTTCCCATTGATGGCCAAAGGCTCCACGAAACTCGATATGTTTCCATCCCGTCACTTCGAGTGCATCCTCTAATCTAATCCCTCCTTTAACCATTGGTGGATAGACAACAACCTTCGCACGTATCTCCTCCATGTCATTCAATGGTGGTTTTAAAGCAATGGTAGTGGTGGAAATCCGTGGGGTTTGTGGTGAGTTTCGGACCTCGAGATATCGTAACCTCTTCAGAGAAGGAATCGCCTGGTCCAATCGCCCAGCACCAGTTCTATACAAAGGATGAATGACACTATCATCTAGTATCAGCTCTTCCAAAGTTGTAGAAACGCTGATGAGAAAGGTGAGCATGTTTTCATCCCATAGATGTCCAGTCCATCCCATCTCCAGAGTCCGTAGGGCCGGAATCGGGCATAATAATGATTGCAGGTCGACCCAGCTTTGGCCGCCGGAAGTCCAGGATATTCGTTCGAGCTTGAAGTCTGCCTGAGGTAAATTCCTGCAACACAAAAAAGGTCTGTGAACGAGAGTTTTAAGAAGAGCCAATGATAGATATGCCTACTCGTGTTGTTGCCCAGAAGGCCGCCGAATCCCACTGAGCTCCAAGTCCGTCAACCGAGGCCAATGTTTCGCCACCTCGAGAAGTTGCGCGATTATATCAGACCCTCTTTCATACCAATCCGTGTCATGTTTGCTGAGCAGGTGAAGATGCTTTAGGTGTGGAAAGGCTGGTAGATGATCTAGTGATCGAAGGAACACTATGCGGTCGATGTGAAGGGACGAAAGGGGAAGCTCGAGCTTCAACAGAGAACTCAAGTCATCGGCTGGAACAAGGCTTCTGTGGACATATCGATTTGCTACACTGTCAACTCGGAAGGTGCAATCTTTGAACCATTTCATCCTCCCTGGTTCATCGTTCAAGGCCTTAACCAGCCGCTCCGGATTATAGATGGTGTAGCTAGCCCCGATCTTCTGGTAGTAGACTTCCGAGAGATAGGCCCAGGACTTTCGAACTAGGGTCATATTCAGGACATACTTATAGTCTTCGGAGTGGGATGACCGCGAGTATGGCCACAGCCATGCTGTAATCAACGAAAGAATAGCTGGAGGGAGACGGTCGACGAGGGGTGGCGTAGGTCGCCGAGAGGAGGGTACAGGAAAGAAGTGGAAGGTAAAGCTCTTGACCCAGGGACGTAAACCTTGTCTAAGATTTCTATTTAGTTCGGGGGATATCGACGGAATCAATGTGATGAAGAATTGTTCCTCGTAACTCATCGGGAGAATTCTGTCGATCAACATTCGACTGGATCCTCGGGGTTGGTAGTGGTCCGTATTAGATTTTTGACGAAGTGTGACCGTATATCTCCGATCACGATGAGAACCATCCTCTCCCAGCTCTAGAACAATGTTGAAGAGCGGTAAGGGGGGTGAAAGTCCACCTGCATCGTCGCCAATAACAGTAATAGGACCGTAACCAAGAGAGTCAACTCTAGCTCGAGTCCGGCTCGTCTGAATAAGCGCCGAGTCCCGCTTGCCATGTACTCTGGAGTCTCGAGTATAAACTTCCTCAATTGACTAGGCCTGATTTAGCAGCGATATAGGAATGGAAGTAACATAACCGACGTGATGCTCATCTCTCGTCAATATAACTAGTCTCTTTCCGCTGTATCCCTTAAGAAGCCCTCGGTCGACGATAACGGATATAGAAAGAGTGTATAAGGACGTGGGTTTGTTGCCTTCGTCTAGTACCTCGCTGCAAGAAGACCAACAGCTGGCCGTAGGTTCGGGTAGGGCCATGGTTATGGTGTTTTATAACGAAGGACTAGTTAAGCCACGTCGAACAGTTCATGGATCATGGATTAGGGCAACAGCTGATCGATGATGATCGATAATGTCGAGGTTAATTATAAACTCTAATAAAGTATTTATGATACCTGACGCCCACAACGACCAGTGTGACGTAAAAATATGACTGCGAAACGGGAGAGGAAACGGGCGGAAGTGATTTTAGATCGATTTCTATTGATTGTGGGTATACAAATGCAAGTACAGAATATATCGTAGACTAGTGTCCGTATCAATCAATTCTGAAACGAGCTCTGCCAGCAGACAACCGACGCGTAGTTCTGATGAATATATGTTCGCATCCTTGCTTGACTCTTAGAAGCTGAAGGCGAGAGCATCTGCGCATTCGTTTTGAGCGCGACATTGAGGGAGCTCGGGGCAATGATGAGAAGGGGTAGGAGCCTGCCTGGCCCTCGGAACCTCCATGCTCATAGTCATCAGCGAAATGAATAGACGGTGGTGGTGATGATACCTGCCAGAAGGAAATCAGCAACCTGTACACGGAAAACATACTGAATGAATCTTACCGTCGTGTAGGTCGTTGAGGAGAAAGGTGGATTACAGATGTATGGTTTGCCTTTGGACCCAGAGACGCAAGAGTGGTTGTCACGGAGGATGGTCCACGACAAGTCCTTGATCATTTTTATGGACATGATGTTTGAGTTTCGTCGTCGTCGATGATAATGAGTTATGGGTCAAGTTTTCAATTACCTCCTGAGCTAGAATTCCTGCCTTTCTTATAGATTTCGGGATAGGAGGAAGGAGGCCAAAATCTCCCAGAGGAGGTCAAGTTTAGAGGGTTGGAAAAGGGAGAATTCGTTCATAATCGTCAGTCGTGATAAGTTCATGAGACCCGTGCAGGGGGTAGGGGTTTCTGAGGGGGATTAGTTAGGAGATATTAGGGGGCGAAGGGGACGAAGGCGCGTACGGGCAGTTAGGGGTCATGTCACGTCGGAGGCGCGTCGACGCGTCTTTCTCCACAGAGCCTTCTCGGCATGCTTTGGCGCGACTTTATGCTAGAAGCGGGTGGTTTCGACGCGTGAAAAGCGATTATTGCGAGGGCTGGGTCTCTTTGCACGGGATATTATCACGTTGGTCGAGTCGCTGACGTCGAAATATCCGGGAACAATGCGAGTACCAGTCAAGAGCGCTCGAAGAGCAACCAAAAGCTCCAAAGAAGGCTGGGAAAGGAGGAAGGGTCTGTGGTCAGTCGTGTTGACAGAGGGTGATGTTGCTAGACTCACAGGGCCGATACGTGTTCTCCATGGACAGATGACCTCTGATCCATAAGCACTACAAGGAGCTGTGCTTTCTGCAGCTGATGAGTGCAGGTGGCTGAAAGCCTGAGAGTGGTATTGCTTCGTTGGAATGTTGGATTGAATCGAAATAGAACGAGGGCTTAGGCCTGAGGGAGAAGCATCAGTTGCAGAAGATATCGATATTCGGAGCTTATACTGACCATTGGTTCCATAAACGCACTCAGAGAATCTATAGCGGTCGATTTGCGCAAGTTGGTCCTTGACGAGTTGCGAGCTGATCAAGATTGGGGACAGGCATGTTTCTTGCATAATGGATACATGTCCGTCGTCCGATTCATCGATAGCCGTGGCATTCGGGAATCAAGTAGCACTGTGTCCTATTCCTACTTGAAGTTGAGGAATAGGGCGATATGATGTATGTCGTCGCTGTCGTCGTCGTCGTTGGGCCGACGTTGGCGATGAGCAAGCCCTTTCCGTTGTTTCCGAAGCTGCCACCAAGCATGAGCAAATACAAACCCTAACCTTCAACTGCCCTCAGGCTCCTTCAGCGACTTGCTCGTCGGAAGTACTTGCCGCATAATCTGGATACATGCCACCAGTCATCTAGAAGAGCTTGCAAAGCTTGCACGTCAGCGAAAAACAGTGCGGGAAAGTTTTCGGGACTCAGAATGTGTACAGGCACATGACTTTCGCGAACGGGTATCTGAATGCTTTGCCATACCTAATTTAGAGTACAGATTTTCCATAAGTACAGATAACCATCTCCTGTACTATGTTCTGTACTGCTTTGTGAACGATATGTAGCATTGTTCTTTCAGCTTGGGCCAGGAAGACTTTCGGCATTTCGGCTCTATTACTACTTTAGGACATTGAACTGATCGTGCCTCCCGCACTCCGTTGATATTACCAAATGTAGTTTATACCGCCAATTGGCTCCTTAAGCGAGACCCGTTGGATGAGACGCTCTGCATAGCGCCAGAACCGCCCGACACCGACGGATGTGTTCAGTTGAAATGCGCAAGCCGCTGCGAGAACTTCCAGTGTTAGGCTCAGGGGAGACATGGTACCATTGTACAAGCGACATGCCTACGAAGCTTTGAACCCCTCCAGAATGTGCAAACCCCTCCAAGATGGGTACAATACCCTTGACAATACTAACTGGCACGTCGTTGTTAATGACCAAAAGGAGAAATAATCCCCTTTGTCTTTTGGTCTGGGCTCACGTGTACCGTAACCTTTCTGGGCAAGGAGAATGTGTACGAAAATGTGGACGGGCTCTGTTTGGTACAAACAAAAGGACGCGTTCAGCAGACAGTTCACACTTTGATACGCATTCACGTACAGAAAGAGAATCTGTACTGTTTTTTGCCAACGCGCACGCTCTCAGAGCTTGTACAGCTGCTAGCGAGGGACAGCAAGAGTGTGACAACGCGGCACTGGCACGAGCAATACACTCAAGATCCTCATCGTCACGCCAAGGACGTGAACGAGATCAACAGCGGCTACTGAAGAATAGTCTTAATAGTCTTCGAAGAGACCATGGCTTACTGGCCAACAGGGATGGTTCAAATTGATCCTCTTTCGAAACATAGACTCGGCGAAGGTCGATAAAAGAAGAGCTGAACCTGGAGATGAACTGGAGGTACGAGAACTGGAGGCAATTAAGGTGGACAATAGCTAGAATAATTGAAATTGAACTCGTACTACTAGTACATCCTGATAATTCACAAATAACCCCCTTTTCTTTGTCAGGCTTCGGCACGCTTCCACCATTATTTATGGCAGACCTGTAGATGGCTCAATCCAGCGATAATCATAATCAAACGTGAACTTGATCCCTCTCCTGTTCGCAATCCCCAACCACTCCTCCTTCGGCGTCTGCCAAAACCGGTTCCCTGTTCCACGAAACTCAATATGACTCCAGTTCGTCACCTCGAGTGCTTCACTCATCGTTAACCCATCTTCCCATACCGAAACATATATCACCAGTTTTGAGCGTCCTATCGTATCTTCGGAATGTGGTTTACCAGCGATTGTTGTAGTAGAGGTACATGGTGCTGACGCGCCGGGCATAACTTCGAGGTATCGCAGACGCTTGAGGGATGGAAGAGCTCTGTCGACTGGCGACTTCCCAGGATCATGGACAAAAAACGGATGATGGATAATAGTCAGCTCCTCGAGGCTTGTGGACAGGTGTTTTAAAAGAAGAAACAGGTCATCACTGTGGTGACCGTGCATTGTATCAAGCGTGAGTGTTGATATCGACGGGGTCGGGATTTCTAGTATCTTCGTCCCAATCATCTTGTAGTTGAAGTAGGCTAATGACAGTACTCTGAGATGCAAAGGCAACGAGAATGATATATTTGGCTCGCTGCGTTGAGAGAAGTCAGTATAGGGAAAGATGTAAGACATATCGTTTCTCACAGAGATGGCTGCTCTGGCAGCCGTTCGAGTTCCAAATGATCCAACTGGACCCAATGTCCAAAAACCCTCCCGAGAGCACTCGTCAGATGAAGAAAGTCCTCCTCCAAAAGGCCCCGTTCGAGCCCAGAGTAGGCGAAACGAAATTTCCTCATGGAAGACAAGAGAACGAGAGAATCTTGCGCTCTAACCAGGACGTCTTGGTCAAGCTCAAGAGATAGGAGAGGAGGTCGGAGCTGAAGCAGTGAAGAGAGGGCGATCGCCGCTTTTGCCCTTTCTTGTCTTTGATCGACATTTAGAACACAATTTTTGAGCCAACGGATCATCTTTGGCTGTGAAGATAAAGACCTGAGTAGTCCTTCCGGGTTATTGATAAAGTATCCTGCTCCAATCTTTCTGTAGTAGATCTCAACCAGGAACGCCCAAGATTTGCAAACAAGGGCCAAATTCAGGAGGACCTTGCAGCTTCCCCTCGGCAAGGAGTATGGCCAAGCCCATGCGCCGATGAGGGAGAGTATGCTCGGGGTGAGGCGATTAATATAGGTGTAAGTGCCTGGGCACTGATACGTCGATCCGGTGGGAAGAATATGGAACGCGCATCTCTCAATCCACATGCTTGGGCCATACTGGGGAGATCGGATGAATGGTACGTTCAGTGAATCCGTTAGCTTCAGATAGAATTGTTCCTCGCCGCTGGAGGGAATCGTCTTTTCGATCAAGATACGATAACGATCCCTCATTGGTAGACCCAGCTCTCGAAGTCTTATCAGGCGCAGAGAGTAGCCAGGGTCATGCGCTATGACTTCTATAACTATGTCGAAAGAGGAGGATAGAAGGCATGGTGTGCCTTTCGAATCGGTGGAAGTGAAAGATTGGGGGATGATGCCAGGTTGACGAGCTATCTGAACGAGTGCTCTCTCCTGCTTGCTGAACGTTGCAATATTTCTAATAGTGCACTCTTCTATAAACTGATTGCCTATGAGCATGATACGAGAAAAAATAATCGATGATGCCTTACTTGACATGGTAAATTATCTTGTACCACGATTACCAATCGTTTTTCACAAAAGCCACGCATCAGTCGCCGATCGACAGTAACCGATAGCGAAAGGGTGTAGCCATAGTCGCGCGTTGTCCTAGATTGGGCTGCGGTTTCGCTGTAAATGTACCAGCACCCGCTGAGTATAGGTGGCTGAGCAGTCATGGAAGTCGGACGATAAGATCACTCGAGCGTAGTACCTGGTCCTAAGTACACTCAGTGCCATCCTTTTCCTCTGGCTGACGAACTTCAAAGTTGGTCTCATCGCAAAAATTATTCGGTGAATAGTCTAGCTCTCGCAGTATTCGCTGATTCTGACTCGAATGCTTCTGAGTCGACCTGCCCAAGACCAACCAGTGCATCACGGTCAAACTCTGTGTTGGAATTCAGAAGCCTTTGCCAAGCAGACCCAAGCAACGCGTTACCGAATGAGGAACTGCAAGCCAACGCGTCAGAGGCTCGGAGCAAGTTCCGTTAGCCCCTGTGACGACATTCGATGCACCCTTCCGAGTGTCTGAGAATCAGACCACCTCAATCAAAATCTGCACCCACCAAAAGTTATATAAACTGCAGCATTCATATCCTCCCGACGCAAAAAAACGCTCACCAGACTCTTTTAAGACCACACCACTCGAAGACCACACCACTCGGATTTCTTAAAAGCGACCTGCTGATTCACGAATACGATGGCAGACAAAGGAATAAAGGAAGGTGACGAAGGTACGATAACCCGTGCTCCACTCTCTCATGATTTCTAACGTACCCATACAGTCTCCTGGAACTGGGGAGGTGGGCAGCCCACCGGAGTGGCCGCTGAGATTAAGACGAATGGGAAGTTGGAAATTGAAAGCAAAGGGAAGATGGTCCACAAGAACGCGGATCCTGAGAACCCTGCAGTCCATGTTGAGCGAGAGAGGAATGACGTAGTCAAAAGAGCCAGCGAGTTGACCAAATTAAGCGACTCAGGAGGAAGTGATCAACAGGAGAAGGGTGGAAAGGGGTCAGAGGAGAAAATGGACGAACAGGGAGAAGAGAAATCAGAATCTGGGCAAAACGAAGTTGGCGAGTCCAACAAGGAGAAGCCGACATCAAAGGCAACGGCGAAGGGCAAAACCTCAGACGCGTCTGCGAAGACTGGCGAAAAGCGAGCTCATGAAGACTCTGACGAACACAAGGAAGAAGATCAGCTAGAGGAAGAGGAGAAGCCAAAACCGACGAAGAGAACTAAGACTACCGCTAAGAAGGCCACTAGGGGAGCAGGTCGTGGCAGAGGTCGCGGCAGAGGTCGAGGTGGGAAAGCATCGACCCAACCCACCGAGGAGACGAGCGAGAAAAATGAGGAAGTGTCAAAGGACCCTGATGCGAAGATGAATGTAGATGAAGGCAAAGATATCGCAGAGGCAGGGGCGAAAGAGAAGCCAGGACAAGTTCCCAGCGAAGATGCTCCAGCTGACAACACACGATCTCAAGAGTGATTATTCCGCCCTCGTAGTTCTTTGGTGGCAGAGATACCTTTATAATTTCAGTATTTCACGCATGTCATCTTCACGTTCCCAATACTATTCATTCGTTGTATTTAACGCACGAGTTCGGCGCCCGTAACGTAATCACCAGTATTCCTCTTAACCGAGATTCTACCACACGGGTCTGTCCTTTCTCCTCTTAGCGAAACCAATTACAGAGTATATACACATCCCTTCTTTGACACGACGACCGGGCCGTTGTCCACATGTGGTCCTACACATCGGCGCTGCACATTGTCGATGAGACGTCGGGTTATACCGATACCTCGCGCAGCAGAACCGGACAGAAGAAACACCCGTGAGGTTTTGTGGATTCGTTAGCTAGTGGTATGGCGGAACTGCAGCTAGTTCCTCTGCTCATTGAATCATGTACACATGAAGAATAGATCACAAGCCAGGTATATTCATAGCACCAGATAGAAAGGAAATTATTTGAATAGTACGAAGCTTTTGGAATACGCTAAGTTCCGAACCCCTGAAACCTCGTTTTACTTTCGAGAGAAACTCATGGGTAGCCAGCTTGAGCGGTGGCGAAATAACCGTCAACAGTAGTGCGGAGGTCGGTGGCAGTTGCAACAAGGTCAGGCTGCGAGATAATCAGCCTATGCAATCAACAGAGAGAATAGAACATACAGGTGCAGCAGTGATCAAGGCAGTGGCGAACGCGTAGGTGTCGGTGCGGAGGCTGGCGAGATCCTGTTTGACGAGAGCGGAGACACCGCCGAGAGGAAGGGCGTCGAAAGCAGGCTTCTTGACGACGATTTGAATCAAGGCGTCGTGGATGGTGGGTACGAAAGCATTGACTTGATCAAGAATAGCGTTGCCGTCATCCTCAGAGACTGGCTGGGGAGACACGTTCTAGAAAACGAAGAATTCATCGCCTGAGAACGAGCTCATCGAGGTTAGATGTGGAAAGAAACGAACCCCAACGTCAGTGGTTGCGCTCTTGATGGAGTTGTCGAGAGCAACAGCGGCATTGTGGATGGCCTGATTGACACCGTTAAGTATTTGTTACAGCTTAGACTTCGGTGAGTTAGGACATACCAATGCACCGGCCAGAGTTCCTCCAGTTGAAGGGAACGCGTTGATAGAGTTGTCGAGGCTTGTAACTTGGCTGCTAATGTCGGCAATGTCAGCCTCAACATCAGCAACGGTTGTGCCAAAGGTGGAGACAACGGCGGCGGCAAGGACAAAGAGAGAAGTGAAACGCATGTTGAGAAAGCTGAGTAGTAAACCTGTGAGTTTGCTGGCTTCTTCTGTCAAGTTGGCGAGCCTTTTATACTCGGAAGGATGAGAAGACCTTGAAATGGAACGTCTGGCACGTCTGAACTCGTTCTAAGCGGAAGCAGTTGACGCAAGATGCACAATAGTTTTCAGGACCACGAGACAGCTCATGGTCATCATAAAACTGTTAGCGGCGCGATCGGTGAATCCTGGAATGGACCCTGCGCCCGTTGAATAGCTGTTGATTGTCCAAGAAAGTCAATAGATGCATGCTGTCAAGGAGGGGAAGAAGGTCAGCTGGGCTAGACTGTAGTAACGGCGAAGAAGTTAGTTGGCCGTAGTGTTCACATGACCTGGGGAAAATCTGGGGACTTTTGATGCGTTGTCGACTATCCCGTCGAACGCCTAACCGAGATGAACTTGCGAACGTCGGCATCTGCGGCTGATACATATGAGAATGTTGAATAGAGTAGTCTGACGTTCACTGCCGTATGCTTTGGAACGGGAAAGAGACATAGGCTGAATCATCCAGCCTACCATCCGCGCCTATCATGAAAAAACGGAGATAGGCCACACGTATGTAGGCTTCTGGGATCGCCCTTTCCAAAGCTGTAGAAAGGCGAGCATCAGGATCTAAATTGGTAAGATCAAAGGAAGCATGTGTTTTTGAAGAGGTACACCTGAGCTGATTTACTCCACGATGTTACCTCGTCGACTTGTATTCGGTCGCATTCAATCCAAGTAGGGAAGGTGGAGCAATAACGCGGACGAAGATTCTTTCTCGAAGCAAACATTGATTGTACCCCAGATCGACATTCTTGCGTTATAAATCGAGTGTGTCCACCGTCAATCCAACCAACAATGCGCTGCGTCGATCTCCCCACAAGTACGCCCACCTTAACGTAAAGGTCAGCTTCTCTCGCTAGCACTGCCATGGAAAGGGGCCGCTTACTCGTCCTCAACGCTCTGACGTTAGAACCATGCCAGTGACGCGTCATTCTCAGGCCACTTTTACAATCTGCATCCGTGAACGATCAGTTCCTGGAGTCTGGGAGAAGGATAGAGGTAAAAGGGTGTACCTTGGCATGTTACATAGCAGAGGAGAGGTCATGAGTGCATATACTGGAACGTGGTGAACGGTCAGCATGACCTGTCGGATGGCCGTTCCTCAGAGTTCAGTCAATCAAATGGAAGCGTCTTGTTGACAGCAAGAGCATGCTGGCCGGCGGGAAGGAGGTTAAAGCGCAGTTTTCAAACGTCCTGAGTGACGATGAGCGTAGATCTGTTAGGGCATAAGAGCTTGTGACTGGCAAAATAGACAGTGGTCGGTGCCGTCAAGCTTCGTTGAGGTAAAGGCGGATTAGACTACCTCACAGAAGCCAGGAACGCATTGGGCGCGGCTGCAGAAGCATAAGAATAAACAACGGATGTCCGAGCGCGATCAAGGCAGAGGTGGTCATCCTGCCATGCCAAAACAACATCCTGTTTTTCGGTCTTGGTCAAGTGGTGGTTGTCCGAAATGAGCACCTCTCAGTCGGCCCGAGGCTGATTGGTAAGTAGATGGCTTCCCACGATCCGGATGCACCGAAATTTCCGTTGCCGAACTGGCTTGAACATTGCTCGCCAGCTGTAATCTATCGAAGTCATCGCGCAGGGAAACATGAACATCCGGCTGGCTACGGTGCGGTAAGTAAACTATCGGATAGGTACTAAGAAAAGAACCCAATAATACACCCAAAGTGACACCATCATTCGCACAAATCAACGCTCAACAGGTCCTGGACCGGCTGCTATAGGTTGATGATCTACTTGGTATGCAGGCTGCCAATCTGCAAAATCTACCAGAAAATTACACAATGAAGTTCTGTAAGCATCCATCCTCGTCGGATTTGTCTCCAAATAGGCTGATAGGGACGTCATAACTTTGGGACTAGGGATCTATCATGCGATGACCTGGCCTGGGATTTCTTACATTGCTGAGGACCACAAAGGTCGAATCGTCGGATATGTTCTAGCCAAAATGTAGGGCATCATTTTCACTAATTTATCTGGCCCCTCACGGATATGTGTCAGTGACGAAGAAGATGAGGATTCGAAAGAGCCAATTCATGGGCACGTTAACTCAATATCCGTTCTTCGATCATATCGACGGCTTGGGATAGCCAAGAAACTCATGATCCTTTCTCGTAAGTCTCCGATCGCCCCTTTTCTCCCTTCCAACTGAGATATTCACGCAAACCCACAGAAGAAGCCATGATCTCAATCTACAAAGCAAAATACGTCTCCCTCCACGTCCGGAAAACGAACAAAGCAGCCATAGGTCTATACTCAGGCTCTCTCGGATTTAAAGTCGCAAAAGTTGAAGAAAAGTATTGTAAGTCCATCATCAGGCTTTCGAAATCGAAAATCACCTGCTTACAAGTTCCCCGTCTGACAGATGGTGATGGAGAGGACGCTCTATCCATGCGGCTCTACCTAGATGGTTCCTCTAAGTAGAAGTTAATCATAGCGATTAAGTGGTCACGGTGCTTAGATCCGTAAAGCTTCCCGCAAGTCAGTCGTCATCGAATCTTAGTTATTCTAACACACGGCATGGATGCGGAAGCAAGGCCTGCAATTACTATGAATGTCTAGTCTATATGATACAATGCGTAGGGTATCCTTGTCCATGCTTTGAATTTATTCTACATAGAAGTTCATGGCCGCACGGCAGCTTCTAGCGCTTGCTCGACATCAGCAACAAGATCTTCGACCTCCTCAACACCAACCGACAACCTGATCAAGTTGTCACCAATCCCGAGGTGGGCCCTCTCGGCGGGTGGTATACTTCCATGAGTCATCTTAGCAGGATGCTCAGCCAAACTCTCGACTCCACCAAGACTCTCAGCAAGAGTGAAGAGCTTAGTCGAAGTCAAGAACTTCTCCGCCTCCTTCTCACCACCCTTGATCCTGAAGGAAACCATACCACCAAATGGGAATCCACCATCATCAGAAACGAGGCCATCGACGAACTTGCGTGCATGAGGAGACAAGTTCCGGTAAGCGAGTTCATTTCGTGGGTGCGACGCCAATCCGGGGTAAATTACTTCCTCGACATGGGGTGATTGTTCGAGGAGTTTGGCGACCGCCAAAGCATTGGTCCCGTGTGCCTTCATACGGAGGTGGAGAGTTTTGGCTCCACGCTGGGCGAGCCAAGAGTCGTATGGGCTGGGTACTGCACCAGTAGCGTTTTGGAGGAAACGAAGTCTCTCGGCGACGGAAGAGCGATGTTCAGGGAGAATGAGAGCCCCCATGACGACGTCAGAGTGGCCGTTGACGTATTTGGTGAGACTGTGGAGGACGATGTCGGCGCCGAGGAGGAGGGGGGACTGATAGTAGGGCGACATGAAGGTGTTGTCCACCAGGACAAGAGGGTTGGAAGGGTGGTCATGAGCGAGTGAGGCGACCTTTGCAATGTCGATCAAACGGAGGGTAGGGTTGGTAGGCGATTCTATCCAGATGAGCTACAGCGATAATCAGTTTATCTACTCGTCGTTCGGAAGACCACATGTACATACCTTGGTATTCTCCCTGATAGCATCGACAATGACAGACTCGTCATCGACATTTTCAAGGTCGAGGAAAGTAGTCTCGACGCCTTGGAGCTCAGACGCGACACGCTTCATATAGCGGAAAGTTCCGCCATAGACATCGTTCACGCTGAGAATATGTGATCCAGCACCAATTGATTGAACCACAGTCGCGGTTGCTGCTGATCCCGAGGAAAAGGCGAGACCGAATGCGCCGCCAGCTTCGATAGATGCAAGGGTCGACTCGAAAGCATCTCGGTTAGGGTTTCCTGATCTCGAGTACTCGAAGCCTTTGTGAACGCCGATAGCGTCTTGCTTGTATGTCGTGGAAAGGGAGATAGCGGGGATGACAGCGCCTGTGAGCTCGCTGGCTTCAGATCCAACGTGGATCGCTCGAGTACCAAAGCCCAATTGGGCAGGCTTCTTGACACCATTGATGGCATGACCATTGGGGACGAGAGGAGCGACGGAGGGAGACATTTCGAGCGGGGAAAAGAGGTGGGAGTTGATTAATGAGGCAAGTACCGACGCCTCGACTGTATTATATAGTCTAGAGAACCGAGAAGCTTGTCAGCGAGAAGAAAGGGTTTGCTGAGCAGCGCGATTGCAAATCAGGTAGATTTTGTGATGACAAATACAATCACGTGATATAGACGCCGACGATTGCTCATTTTCGCGTGCTCCTTGGTCAGTATGGGTTGAGGTGAGGACATTCCCGAGGCGGGAGCAACCGCTGATAGCCAAGTCCATTGAGATATTACGGAGAAATGCTGTCCAAATGAGCAAAGCTTCTGTAACGTGGAATGAATAGAGCATCCAGACTCGCCAACGTGGGCTTCAAGTGCCCTTCTCGAGAAGCGCCACTATTACGGAAAGGGATTCCGTTTCATTTCCTGCTCCAATAACAAGGGACTAGCTATCCTGACTCCTGAGGGGTACGGGCGGGTCTTGAGGCATTTTTAGGGTGGTATCATGTTTAATTTCCAAGTAGGTATGAGTTTACGATTACATGTGCGGGATAGTAAAGGAACGGACGGATAACGACAACGAATCGACAATAACGATAGTGAATAACTCAATGGAAGATTATACAACGCCCAAGCGACGTTTGAACCCTTTTGCTATTTAGGAAGAAATTAATCTACAAGCTATAAATGAACCAAGCAGACTTGTCTCCAAGATCTGCACTCTCGTTCTCGCGAGAAGAGGTAGCCCTAATCTGAGCCTTCTTCTTGTTCTGCATATGCAGATAGGCAACATTGATACCGCTGACGACGATGGTCAAGATGGAGAAGACGATCATGGTGATCGTAGCCTTGGTGTACTTGGGTGCAGGCGAAAGAGAGCCGAACAACCATGTAACGAGGATACCGCCAGAGTTGGTCATGATGAAGCCAATAGCAATAGCGGTGGCGCGACGAATGTGAGGTGCGGCGTTGTTCGCGTTCCAGGTCGAGAGAGCAGGGGCGGCACAGTAGGCTCCAGAGATTGTGAGGAAGAGGGAACCGTACTTGACGTGATAAGATTTGGCGGCTGGAAGGATGCGTCAGTTTCACTCTGTGCCGACGGGGGTTAGGTAGACAGAGTATACGTACCATAGTACATGACGAAACCAATCATGGCGATCAAGCCACAGAACATACTGACCAACCCACGAGCGGAATATCGATCAGAGACGTACGCCGACACCATCGTAACTGTCATAGAACAGGGCTTATTAGTATCTAATCGGGAGAGAGTAATGATAACGATAACACTCACCAAAGAAGGCAGCAGCAAAGGGTGGTACACTGAACAGCTGAGCACGAGCAGCGGTATAACCAAGACCCTGGACGATGGAGGGCGTGAAGCTGCGAGTCATGAAATCAGCACAAATACACGATTAAACTGAGAAACGAGCAAACGTACTAGGCGAGACCGTAGACCATAGCACCATCAAAGAAGAAGATGAGGGCCAGGAAAATGACCTGAGGAGAGGTGAAAGCCCTTCCCAGTTCTTTCCAGCTGAAGGCATCGAAGCCCTCATCGCCAATTGCTCCGCATTCTCGCAGAGTGCGATCCACGTATGCCTTCTCCTCCTCATTCAAGAAGTTGCAGTGCGCAGGAGAGCGAGGGAGCATAAAGAATGACAGAGCACCGAAAATGACGGTAAAGAGACCCTCGAGAATGAAGATCCATGCCCAGCCTGGTCGGCCGCCCTTGCCATTAAGATTGATGATTCCATATGCGAGGATGCCGGAAAAAGCACCGGAGATGGAGGCGGTAGAGAAGAAACCGGATACTCTGTAAAGAAGGATAGTGAGTACGTGTGGATGAGACGAGATAACGCGCTATCTGACCTCCAGTTAAGCTTCTGACGTGGGTAAAAGAATGACAGATAGAGCACAAGACCTGGGAAGACACCACCTGATGAGATGGTCAAATCGTCATCAGCACCAGGTTCAAAAGTCTCAAGGTCACAATCCGAGTCGCACCTTCACACAAGCCAAGGAAGAAACGACATGCCAGGAGTCCGCTGTACGATTTGACGAGACCTTGGAGAGTGGTAACGATACCCCACAAAGTAAGGAGTGTGGGGAGGAGCAAGTTTGGGCCGACAGCCTGCAAGGTACGCGGATCAGCATTGCCAACTGAATTGATCATTCCGAATCGCATGACCCACCTTCAACAGAAGATTTGAAGGAAGCTCCGCTGCGATGTAGGGAACGTAGGTGACAGTGAGCGCGATACTGTACTGGTCGTTGGTTAACTTGAGATCCTTCTGGAGGCCGGCAACCTTGGCGTTGCCCAAGTTGGTTCGATCCTGCATGACACAGCATGGTCAATACGGAGGTGGCGGGTTTGAGCACATGGCAGGGGTACTTACCAGGAAGGAGAGGAGGTAGAACATGGCGACGACCGGTAGGACGTACATGTCCATTTTCCTCCAAACATGCTTGTATCTTGGGTCGTCCTCAGAGGTAACGACTTGCCCATGGCTGCTACCAATGCTGCTGTTGTCGGCGGCGAGCTTCTCGGGATCACCGGAAGAGTGTGACGAAGCCTTTTCTGCCATCCTTTCTAACAACAACAACGATGAGAAGAGACGAGGGTGGGAGGGGCGTAGCGACCTCGAGATACTCCATTGGCCGTCAAATATGTATGCCTGGCTCTGACAAAACCTTGATTGCCAGTTTTCGCGAAGTTTGACAGGGAGTTCGGATTCTCGGGGATATACCCGAATTGAGCTTCATCAAACAAAGACAAATAGGCGGCTGGTCATCCGATGCCATCTCGTCAGGGCCACACCACACTTGCAACCTGTCCATACTTTTGGCCGTGTGTGTACAACTCGCCGTATTTTGGGAACTTCAAGTAAAATTTGCTGATCTATGAGCGATCCAGGTCGGACTGGTCATCTCCTTCGACCTCAAACTGTTCCAACATCGATGGCTTCTAACTGACAGACTCTGGGCTTCTTGGCTATGGAAGCTTGCGGCCGAAACGCCCGCTTAGAGAACCATTCGAAATATTTTGTATCGAGGTGGGCAGCAAGATCATTCTGCCAAGTGCGGATCAGGTTGGAATGTGATTTTGAAGTCCAATCAGTCAGTCAACGCAAGGCACGAAGTAGCGATTGCTCTGTGGCAGCGGCATGACATCGTCCTGGATGAAGACTCTCACTGGCGTGTATTCATGGCAATCTTTGCCTAAGAAACTTCCTCTCTACTGGGTCCGGATATCGTATCTTTGACAATACGAGATTACACAGTTCCAATCGGAAGGTTTCCATCGCTTCAGGTTCTTAAGGCAACGAAATCTCGACCTGGCCTCTGTCTATGGCGCCTACAAGTTGAAAGATTTGAAAGATTTTTGTCCGGAGAAGTGTCTTGCTCTCACCGTGCCTAGTTTCCCTCACACCCCCGCCATGATGATGATTGTTGGGACCTGCCCCGATACGCAGTTCATACGAAGAAAGGAAAGTTCGTTCTATCGAGATCGACTCGCTGAAGAATTATTTTCCCTTGATATCATGGTACACAAACCGGCGGAACTTAGGTCAAGTATGCCAATTTGCTCACTTGTAACATGATGGAGTTACCACAGTTGTCATATATGCCGATGGCAAGTAAACTCTTTGACCATACAAACGGAAAAACCGTGGCGCAATGTTATCTCGGCGCTAATTAGACTTCACTAGTTGCCGTCGATGAGGTTTCCTCTTCTTTGTATAAATCTCTTTGAACCCTGCATAAGAAGCTATGAGAGTGGAGTCGACATTCAGGTTCGTAGTCCCAGACTGAGATTATCACGCTCCACAAGACTCATCCAACGCAGAGTAATGGGCAATCGGGGTAACCGTGGATGAAAGAGTGATATCGATCAAAGAAGCAGAGAGGGCATATGCGACGTCGTGAGAGGCAGATCCTACCACTGCCTCATGTATGGTCGGCAGACGTCCTTTATTTGATCACAAGGATTCACCTGACAGAACGGTTCCGTCCAGATGTGGATACCAAACCATCAGATATTCTGGCGGTTCTCCAAGTGGCGATACTGTTTCAATATAACCTGAAATATGGACAGGCTCTGGAAGTTGTGAAGCGCCGAGAGATGGCCGGGTGCAATCCATGTGCTCTCGAGCAGCCCTTCAAACGGCAGGGGCTAGCAGGAGGGCACACATCGAACTGCTTGGTGAACACGACGGACCGTTACATGAAAATAACTTTTGTATGTGTCTTCTATGTATAATTACTGTTACAGGGTATACGAATACAACGGCCGTCCGACCGCAAATGCTGAATCTACAGACGTCCCATGAAAACCTACAGTGATAAATAATGCAATGCGACGATTAGAGCTATTATACAGCCTCCCGAGCGTGTATTGTCGGAGGATCCACTATTGTGTTGACCTCTTTTGTGATAGAAATACCGTCCGATAGATCGTTCATGGTTATCTGTTGTGGTTGGTATATTGAATCCCGCAGGTCTCTATGTATTGACATCTAAGCAATGATTAGTTCCTCATCGTTAAAACTAGGGTCGAGAAGATTTTACTCACCACATGATGAGTCGTCGGCACGTAGGACGAAGCATATGTTCGACTGAACTGAATACAATCTAAGGTTAAAATTTTTAGAGTAAGGGTAAGGGACCTCATACCTCAGGCATACTACTGCTGTGGTCGGATCCAAAGAGCACATTGTGGGTCTTGGCACCATTTAGCATGTCAGCCCAGCTTGTCCGAGCGTTTAGCGTCGACATGAGAGCGTTTGTGTAAAGTTTTGACAGGGCAAAATCCCACACGAAATTTCTACGCGCCGAGGATCAGAACACGCACTCCCGACGCGTCGAGAATCAGAATGAACTCACATTGTCGTGTGCTATGATGAAGAGCATTAGAAACGCATTTGAATTGACGTACGCGCGAGAACTCACCGGAAGAACCAAAAAGCAAATTATATCCAATACCGCTACAACCGCCGTGATCATACCAGTTTGAATCGTCAGTCGGATAATCTGAACAAAGACAAGTTTCAACCCGCGTCAGAGGGAGTCGAATGAATAGAATTCAAGGAAGTCGACTCACTCTGTTAATCACGTCATCCGTTCCAGTGAATCCAGTCTTCCGTCGGGCCTACGTCGTCGTTCAGTAAAACGTGCATATCAATAAGGATATGACCTACGAGGTTGAAGGTAAGGGAAACGGTGATGACAATGTCAGCAATTCCGGAGGCCAGCAGCCACAGGAGTGCAGGCCAATGGAGTTCAGGTTTTCGAGAGAACATCCGGACGTGTGTTATCGTCTGGGTAAGCCACAGGGCGCCAGCTACAATTAATCAGTCGGAGTCCTTTGAAAGAAGTGGGAGATGAAGCCCACCGAAGGAAGCCACCGCAAGCAGACATATCGAACCCGCTAAGATAGTACTTCGACTGATAATCCGTATCCTCCAGGCGATAAATATTTGAATGGGCGTAGAGATGAGGACAGCAAGCAGAGGTTCTAGTTTCGGGTGCAATCAGGACATTGAGCGGAGGAGATCATTTGGCTGACGAACCGCTTGGTAGGACTAGAAGAAGAGAGCGAGATTAGAGATATGTACAGGGCTTCATAGATATGCAGCACGTACGAAGGGGGAAGAATGTAGTGGCCTCCGGAGTCGCTTCAAAGCGCCGTCAGACAAGAATCTTTACGAACGAACTCTTGTGATTGGGACGTACCATACTTATCGATCAGTGGCTCATACAACATTCCAATGACACATCCCGTATTCACCGTCTCCACAACAAAGAGGTAGAACACCTAACATCTGCGATTCAGATATGGTGCTCATATATGGGGAAAGCTCGGTCACTTACGAAAAGGCGCATCCAAGCTGCATCCCTGAAGCAAAGACTATCTTAGTGGAACTCAGGGCTCATATGACAGGTGCCGTACCTTTTGAAGGACTGGTAATAAATGACCATCTAACGCAAATAAACGTCGTCAGCCTCCCATTCCACCCCATTCAACTCGTCAAGAAAGCGTACTTGGATACCCATCACCTTAAATGAGTACAAGGTTAGCACACAACAATGCAGGACCGTATACGGATGTTACTCACCCCAAACAAGATGCAGTTCAAGAAAGCGCCTGTAACACCTCAGTAAGCCTCCCAATTGACCAAGACGACGACAAAGTACCTATGAGCATAGGCCCGAAGCTGCGGGATACGACGTTCAGCATGCTTTACGGACAGCAATGTGGGATCCGAGACTTACAGCAGCTTGACGGAGGGCATCCTGACGTCGTGGAAGGAACCTCCAGCGAAGTCCTGGGGACGATGGCCTTATAGATAGTTTCGACGCCCACAGTTACGGGATTTGAGAGGTCGGCGTCGAAGCAGAAGGTGTGTCTGTCATGAGCTTGGAAAATCCGACATCAAGACCGCTGTTCAGAGGAAGGTGATCCACCTAGCATATGGTCATGACGATCGGAAGACCCGCAAATAGAATAACATCACGGTCCATCATCAATTAGCATCAAACCTCATCAAACCCACATAGCTGTGCGTTACATAACAGCTGAAACGGAAGCTTCTTGTGCATTTGTACGAAAAAGTTTAGGCGCAAAGCCGGGAAGATGAGGATGAGGCGCCATACCGCAAGAACTTTTCAAAGAATGCTCTCCAGCCACCCTGCATGCTCAGGCGGACTCCTCGTTTCATTCTTTGAGATTTCGAATGCCAAGTCCACACTCCAACGCCGGTGATGGCCCAATCCCAGGTAGCCTCGTGACTCTGATAGGCGGCCCGGCTAATTGGGTCTGCCTCGGCGAAAGACCGATACATTCGGTTTCACGAAGTCCACCTAATTGACATTTTGACGTTCTTTAGAGAACTTGAGCAGCTGGCGTTTGAGGGATTTGCCCGGGAGGACCAAGGGTAGAATTTGAGTTTCAAGCAAATGAAGGTTACGATACAAATGAGTGGATGAGATGGTTACAGAGGTAACTTTAAAGCTACCAGGATAAACACTCTAAGGCAACGACAGCCTCTTATGGGGCATAGTCGCAAAAGATGCAGGTGATTGTGAATTGATACAAGTCATGATGTGAAGGGCGGTGATACATGTACTCTGAATAAGGATAATCTGTACAGGGTGTCTATTGGGTCGGATTTCGCCCGTGCGGATGAGGATCTTCGATTGTCTCTACAACCTTTCAACACCACCAACATCAGCACTTCACATCGAGAGATAGACAGCAGTTTAGGACGTACTTTCGTTACAGTGATCCCGAACTCTACATCGCGATGGTACGTCGAAGTATGGTCGAAGTGCTTTTGATGCTCAAGCTCGTATGAGGGACTCATCTAGAAATCAATCACGATGTCAGTAAGAGCGCCACTGAGTATTTTCGGGAAAGCCTACAACATGTGAGCTTTCGAAGGTGTCCAGCTGTAGAGATCATCAGTGACTGCTAGCGTCATACTCGGAAGGATGTACATACCTGTCTCCTAGGCGCTGTTGATATCCTGTGATTGTTGGAACTGACAACCTTCTCCTTCAGAGCCCTGCGGGCGTTGAGAGTGGACAGAAGACAGTTGGCATAGAGCTTAGATAGAGCGAGATCCCAGAGGAAGTTTCTGTACAGCCAAATTTAGAGCGGGGCCGCGGCGGACAGACGGTGATGACTTACAGTGCGGTGCGCTAAAGTAGAAATAAATGAAATGAAATTATTAGAAAATGCCCATGCGGCCGAACGTATGGAAAATCTCTCTCACCGGAAGTGCTGCAGTAGCGATTGATCAGTCGTAGTCGGAAGGATCAAGCACGTAAGACTTACTCATGAAGAAAACAACGTCGCCAACAGCGAAAATTGCGGTGAGCATGCCGGTCTGAACGGTGGCTAGAGTAATGTGTGAGATGACGGGTTCAGACAACGAGGATGCCTTGGAACTTACTGCGGATGATCTTGGCGATGGCATCGTCTGTCGCGCTGAAGCCTGTCTTTCGTTTCGACTGAGGGATATACGTCATGAGATACGACAATGTGATCCATGATGATGAACAAGGCTCACCAAACTATACACGAGCACCAGCGTAATGAGGACATCGGCGACGCATGAAGACAAGAACCAGACGAGGGCGGGAGTATGAAGGAGAGGCTTCTTGGAGAACAGCTTGAGGATGACGATCTCTGTTCCTGTCCAGATGCCGCCGGCTGATAACATCGAGGCGCCAGCACGTCAGTGGCGTCCGGGGGGAAGTGCTTTATCCCGACATACCCAAAGATACAAAAGCAAGCAAAACCACCAGAACTGCTACCCAACTGCTCTTCGTCAACTTGTGGATCCTCCAGGCGAAGAAAATCTGGATTGGTGTTGAGACAGCCACCTTCATCTCGTGTTAGACATGAAAGGTAAATCCATGATGCACGGATCACGTACGATAACGAATGGCTCTGGAGAAGTAGTTTCATGATGAATACTCTATAATCATCACACGCACTGATGTGAGACATACCTGCTGCGAAAACTGCACACGAGTTCAATTCGATTAGGTCCGATGTGATAGAGCTATTCATGGAATACCACTTACATCTCGGAAAGTTGGCAGTTGCTTCCGGCAAGCCTGCGGGTTGGTGTAAGAGATGCGATCGCGTCAGTGAGGGCATTTGGTATGTAACTCACCATAATGAAGGATCAAAGGCTCATACATGACCAGCATATCGAACGCTGTATTCGCCGTTTCGATGATGAACAGGTAGTAGACCTGAAAAGGCAGTCAGATGTCTATCAGGCTATCAGCTTTCAGAATCGACCTACCAAGAACTTTATCCATAGCGAGTCACTGCATCCTGTAAGCTCCAAGTAGAGAGGGAATGGCGAAGGCGACTCACCTCTTGTACTCCTGGTAGTACGAATATGTCTGGGGTAGTTATGCGTTCATAGGCTGTCATTGCATGAAAATCGGGATCGCATACCTGTACAATTAACACCTAGTATAAGAAGTAAGGGTCAGTCATTTTACGCGAAGCTTCTATCACGACACGACTCACCCCGTACAGGATCATATTCAGGAAGACCCCAATGAGCATGGGCCCGAACCTACAGACATTTCCGTGAGTTGTGAGCGCTGGGAGGCTCGCTGTGTACCTACAAGAGCTGTACGTTCGTCATGACGGCGGGGGAGAGGGAGGTTACCTTGGCTGGAAAAACCAATGAAGTCTTATTTGTCCTCGACTTGCCCATCCTGGTAAGGGCACGCGCTTAACTCCATGGGAGTCTGTGAAGACAGAAGCATCGTATTGATCCATGATTTCGCCATCCCTTTCCCTGCCTGGGTCCATGCCCAGAATCTATCGGAGACTTTATCTGAGTGTTGCCATCTGCGCGTGGGAGTGGAACAAGTTGCGATTGCCGGAGGTGGATCCAAAAATGGATCAGTGTGGGATCAGTCTGGTGCTCCATCTGGCAGATTGATCTGTTGCTGTCCAAACTTCCATTTGGACTGATCGACTGGTATTTGACTGGGACACTCTGCCAACTGCTCGGAGGTTTGCTGAATCTCTTGACATAGAAGACGGCACAGGATTCCAACGAGCAGGAGTCACACGACCTCGTCACTGGCCGATCAGCCCTTGGTGGCTGCTTCGAAAACTTTGAATCCCTGGATAACCAAGAGGAACTTCTGCGGAGGGTTGCCAGGAGTCGACCGCAGACGACCCACATGCACAACGAGGATGCGAAGCGCTAACAACGCTCGTCATCAGGCTTTCTTTGACGATTTGAATTTCTCCGTCGATGCTGAAGATATCCTGGTGAATGATCATGAACATTCCAAGAACATTCGACCGTTTCCTAGGACGTCAGAACTCTGCCACATACGACTTATGAGCAACAGACATTAAGATATGCTGTCAGAGTGTTGCTAGAATGACTTGTATCGACTTCCCAGAAAACTAGCGCTCGCAGACACCATGTGACCTTCGTACCGGCATAATGCGCTGATCCATCCACTGTAACATAGCGTGAGCTTTTTCTTGAATCACGAAAAAGACTTAGAAGGTTATGAAAGGTGGATATTTCAGGGTGCAGATGTATTGATAAGATACGTGATGCATACAGATACAACGACACGGGCATTGGCTACCGGTGGCCTCAACCAACACATGCGGTTCTCTTTCGCGAAACCTCACTTGAACATTCCAGCATCATGCATGCGTGCTCTCTCTGCGGTTTGACAGAAACTGCTATCGTCATCATGATGATGACCTACCGAGGTTTGCTTGAGCCCGAAAAGCCGAGAGACGAAGACCCTACTTGCCACATGCCAGACCCTGCACCATGATTCAGCTCAAGCCTGGTTGCCTGCAAATCTCAGTTCAGTTGGGTTTACTTGCTTTCATGTTATTTTTCCTCCGTCTTCCTGTTGCTCATGCAGTGGGCTGAATGCGGCCTTCAAATTATCTAGGATGGATGTCGAATGGCAGCAGATTCTCCGTCACGACCATGAGAATGGAAGATAATCGACAAACTCGTCAAATGCTCTGGCCGCTTGGTTGACCAGATCCGATGGAATCTGCAGGCCGGCAAATTGGTGCCTTGTTTCGGGTTACCTGATTTGAACGCCGGAAGCATCGAGGATTTCCGTGGTCTCACGGTATGTCGCCACCACACGCGACGGAACGTCCTTCCCATCATAGAATTTATCGGCGACAAGGTTGTCCTCAATGTTGCAGGCAGTTTCTGTCAGAATTTCCAAACAATCTTCCCCTTGCACGGATTGAGCTCTCTGAGCTGAAATCTTACGATAATTGAACCCCCTGGAATCATCCAAAACGATGATCAATCTTGGGGAGATTTTTACCAGAGTTGCATATGTCGGTCGCCTCCGAGTTTGACAAACGAGAACAGCCGGGAAGAGAAATCAGTCCCGTGAGGTGAAGTCAACTCTTTTATCAATCAGTATTCTCACCGTGTTCCAGAGACTGCCTCTGCCAAGCTTGGCAGTTGGGGAAGATGGCGACAATCTGACAGACCCACATAAAAGTACTTTAGCAATTTACTTTTGACTTATCTGTGGAGCAAGAAGCCAAGGATTTAAATAGCGATCTGCATTGACTGACAAGTATCATATGGCAGATGCAGCGGATTCGACGATATATGTCCGCAACTATATTCACTTGAGCATTCCGAGGGCGAGTCGTCAGAAGCCTCTATTAATTTATCTGTCAAGGTTTCCGAACATCGCGAGTTCTACACGCAGAATGGATCACCGGATGCATTTCCCAGGTCTTGAATGACAGCATGGCTATGACCAGGAGGAATTGACCAATTCCGCAGGAACAAGCTACGACGTTCACACTTTCTCCCACAAGCTGGCATACCTGCAGGAACCCGCAACAGGTACCAAGTCTATTACTCAAACTTATCGACCTGGTGCACCCAGCGTGAACGTGTTGTCGGCTACAGTGGATTGGATGTGGGGAGAGGGCCTGGAGGCACCTCGAACTCGCAGTTCTTTGCGACCCTTCGATAGTTTACCAGCGGGGTCAATGTCCTGAACGGCCAAATGCGAGGACCGCCAGAGTAAACGAGAATATATGGAATCACATGCATTTGTTCAAGGATATAACACTCGAAATACAAGACTCGCGTTCGTTTCATTGGTATCAGCACTCAAGGGTCTGTGAAAAGAGAGTACACGGGAGGAAACGTGCCCCAAAGGCCCCCTTGAGACGCCACGAGCAACGGTTCCTTCCGATCCTCCACCAGTTTACCAGTGGCGTCAACGTACACAAAGGCCAAAGGTAAGGGACTCTAATGTCGCCCCTAGGGAAAGAGAATGCAGGATATTATATGAAAGCCACGGTGAAAGGTAGAACATTCGAACATAAGGGTCACATCTGGCATCATAGAAATCGATGTCATACAACAAGGGTCGCGTCAAATATCATAGAGGTTGGTATCGTAAAGTAAGGGTATGTTAAAAAGAGAGTAGTCCATCAAGTAGAAAGAATGCACCCTAATCCAATAAATCAAAACGAGGCTCATCCACAGGGCGACTTCGAGCCCTTGGTACGAAAACACATTTGATGCGATCCTTCCACTGCCCTAACTGCTCCCCCAATGAGAACGATGACCCATCATCATATGACCCGTCGTCCATCCCAGCACCATCCATGTTCTTCATCACAGCCTTGTAAGCCGCTGCAACCGAGTCCTGATTGACATAGAACCGTTGTGCTGGGACTGGGGGAGGATAGTACATCGAGAAAGCAATGCCCTCCTGAGACGACTCGCAGATCTTTCCCCACAAACCAAGCTCGTGGTGGTGAAGAACTTGGACTTTGGGCGGCGAAGCTCCAACCAAATCGTCTTTGTCGAAGTCGCTTTCTCTCATCTTCTCTTTCTCCTCGAACATGCCAGTGATCATGGTTGACGATGAATATTCCAGTTCGGGGTGAGGATTGCCACCCTCGGCGAAAGCGTTGCCTCGGACGAATTCCACGATGCGGTCGTTGATGACATGGGTAGGTTGCCGAGGAGGGATAAAGGGAGGAGTGACCACGCGGCGTGTCATCGCATCCCAGTCACTGCGTGGAATATGTCAGTCAACGCTTTGAGTAACCAGGAGCAGTAGACACGTACATCTTGTCAAAGAAAGGGTGTGATTGAACATCCATAATCGGGAGCCTCTCCTCAGGCTTCTTCTTGAGCATCTGTTCAGAACATTCATCAACTATTTGTTACCATCACCCAAAACGACACCTACCTTCCATAGTATATCCTTAGTCCAAAAATCCAGCTTTTCCCCATGTCGGAAATATATATCCTCGGAAACAACTTTCGCCTTGAGTTGATATTGTGGAGCGACAGGAGACGTCCAGAAGGGTAACTGGATCAAAATGTGAGAACTGGATCCATTAAACATCAGAGAGCAGAAACCTACCCCCCCTGTAACCATATTGAATAAAACAGTCGCAGCAGCCCACCAATCAACACCAAACGCATATGGCTTCTCAAGCCAAACCTCCGGTGCCAAATGATGTGGAGATCCACAGAACTTTGTCAGAGCAAACGTCAACGTGTCCACCGGTCTTTGTGGTGCATCTTGGTTGATCACATCCGTGGACCAATAAGGCCAATAAGGTTGACACGTCCGTTCTTCCAAAGTTGGTATCGTCCCAAAATCCTCCGAAAGACCGAAGTCTCCAAGAACAATATTTCCTTCGTAGCCGAGCATGATGTTGGCTGGTTTGACGTCCCGGTGGATGATACCTCGAGAGTGAAGATCATGTAGAGCGATAGTCTAGATAAAGCATTCAAGTCCATTCACGTCAGGGAGGACAGACTGGAAGACATACCAGCTGGGCGAAGTAGAACCTTGCACGACGAACTGGGAATACATGACAGCGTTGAATTTCGCTGTCGAGGTCGGTTGCATAAAGCGGCTAGAAACAAGTTCATTTCATCAGCATCTACCGCCTCGAACTCAAAAGCAGGGAAAGAGCCTACCAACAGGAGATACAGGTTCCGTGTGTCGGACCAGCTGGCATCCAACCTCAAGAACCACCCTCCCTGCCCACCAATCTTCCGCATAACCCCCTGTTCGCCCTTCAACCACTCCACAGCCGACTTTCTTTCTTTTCCTTTCTCATCATAGATATTCATAGCGACCTTCAGCGCATGCCTCGTATTCCACTTTTTGTGTCTGACCATGTAGACTTGGCTCGTGGCACCTTTGCCTAGCACTCTGAGTATTTGGAGGTCGGAGAGGGAGACGCGGTAGGGAGCGGATCCGGCGTGAGTTTGAGTGGATGTGGTGGGAGAGGAGGTGCAACGAGGAGAGTCGGAGTGACGAGAGGCAAAAGTAGCCTGGCTAGAATCTAGGCTGTAAAAAGGCCTCTGTAGCTCCTCTTCAACAAATGCAATCTTTTGCTATCAAACTCATCAGCAACTCGCACCAAGCAGTCAAGGGACAAACAAGACATACCTCAAACGTCCAATCATCAGGCAACTTGTTGTACCCTCCAACGCTGTTCAGAGTTACAGCAATCGAGACCAAGGAAGCAAGGGAAGATAAACTGGGCGAAAGCTAGACGGAATCAGAACATCGATATAGTGCAAGAGACACGATGAATTTGACTTACCCCTCGCTTCTCCTTCTCCCCAGCACAGGCGGAATCCTGATACAAGATGGGCGATTCCGCAATACCATCATATGGTGCAGCCTCCGAGTCTTCACAGGAATCATCAAGGATACTCGTAGCTGGAGCAGCCGCAGAGGAAGACAGCGGTGCAGGAAGTTTGACCGGGTGCAAGGCGATTTTTGATACCAGTGTCTGCAGGATGGGGATCAGTTCAGTGCTTTCCGGAAACAGAGGAGGCTACATACGGAAGTGAGAGACGTAGGACATGGGAGCAGGAGCTCCCCCGCAGGATCGGATGGATGCTTGGAGTTGATTTGAGCGTTGGGGTATGGGATTCCGAGCAGGTCGGTGCCAGCTGTTACAGGCTCTGGTTCATCTCCTTGATCGCTACTAGCGATGGCCTATAGACAATGGTCAATACAACAACTTCCAAAGCAAAGAACATCCACATACAGAAGTGAAGCATGTAGGACATGCCAGCTTTTCTCCAGACGGGACAAGACCCTTGAAGTTGGCCTGGGATTCGACGTCAAGTGGTCCGAGCAGGTCAGTGCCAGCTGTCACGGGCTCTGGTTCATCTTCATCGGAACTACTCGTGGAGGACTGCAGACAAGGATCAGTACGAGTGTAAGACAGTAGGAATGAGGAAAACACCCACAACTTGAGCTTTTTCTTCCTCACTGCTGTCGCTAAATACCTCGATAAACCTGCTTGAGATTTCTCCCACTATCACATCATCATCTTTTTCTTTTTCTTCTGCTTCTGCTTCCCCGTCTTCCTCTCCCTCGTCGTCCCCGGCAGAAGTAGCACTAGCGACCTTCCAAACCAACCAACCCAGATTAGCTGCAAATCACCCAAGGACGCCGGGACATGACCTACCCCACCACCTTTCTCTTTCTCAATCCTCTCCAACCTACTCGCACAAGGACTCTCCGGAACAGCCATACCGCCACCACCAGCCTTCCTAGCATTAACAGGTTTCCCAGCAAGTGTTGACTTATAATACGTCGGAGACTCCTTCAGCACAGAGCTTGAACCGGGACTGAATTGGAGGAATGTGATTCGGCTGATTTTGAATTCCTATCAGCGAAGTAGGTCAAGGAGCTGAAGGTAGGTAGTGTCTGGAGAGGGGAGACAAACCATTCTAGGGCTCCCACCATCGCTGTTTTCGCTGCTGCTCGCGATGGACGAAGTATCGTCAAGGTCATGTTCGCACGAATACACCGCCTCCTCCCCACCACCTCCACCACAGACGCCAAGAATACTCAACCTCCTGAGATCATCGACCATCTCGCGCTCGGTTTCATTTTTCGGACTGAACGGCTGTTGATACCAGATCGGTTAGCGTTCAGCATTAGGAAGAATAGGTGAGGGGTACGTACAGTAGGTGGAACAGGTGTATTAGGTCGAGCGATCATGTCCTTCGGTGGAGGACTTGGCAAGCTGGTCCAGCTGGGTGCATCGCCGAGCTGGAGGTCATCGTTCGGAACAGGGGCCTGATCTCGTTGGTCTTCATCATGCTTAGTGTTGGTGTTTTCATTTGCTGCTGTCGTTTGTAGAGATCCAGTAGCCTAAAAGAAAGCGGTGTTGAGTACAATCAGGGGTAGATAGTCAGAAAGGCTCACCTGCTTAGCTCGGAATAACGTCTTGAGGTTCTTCAATGTGGGCATCTTGACCCTCTTCCTGGGTACAAATGATGTCGTCTAAGGAGAAGTTGAAGTTGAAAATCTTGAGGTTAAGTCGTACTTGCACGGAGACTTGCACTTTCCGGGATAGGAGGCTTCTCAGTTCATGGAAGGGCGGAGAGAACAGAGCCGAGGACAGACGTCCTTGAGGTGGTCCAGAATTCTGAGTAGGACCGAAGGTTGGTCGCTTTCGGGATTGGACATGAACTTGAACGGCCTAACTGGGACGACGTTCAACTTGTTGAGGCTGTATGCATATGTCGTCATTAGCCTAGCTTAATCCTATTTCGAGAATGTATCAGAATCTCATCGAACCAGAAGGCAGAGTAGACATACCCTTCCATAGCACTTGTTCTTGAACAGACGTCACTAGCATCAGGGCAGAGTCCACCAATGCACCCGGAGAGCGGAGAGACGGAAAGATGTCAAGGGTGGATCTATGCGCCCAAGGTGAAGTGGCTGGTCGGTGAGGCAGATCAGACCAGGAAGAGCATATTCAGTTCAGGACAAAGGGTATGGTGTGGAGGATGAACGGACTTGATGTAGTCCGGCCTGGGGATTCTGAGGAGGACTGAAGGTCCTCTACACGATGGGTACCGTTGCACGGTAATCTTGACGCCCGAAGGTCCTGTTTATCGAGGATGTGCAGGTTCCGACTTCTTGAGATGTACAAGTGTAGGTGTTTGTGGTTCCGTCTTCTCCCTTGTTCCTGCTTCGAGGGATAATCAGAACTCCTTCGGCAGCAGGCGAAGCAAGCCCAGTTAGAGAAAGTGTGGACATACCATTCTTTAGCACTTGCCCACATACAGCAACCATCGGCATCGGCAATGCAAAGTCCCCTCAGTCACCCGGGAGGATGTTGCAGCGTCACAGGAGAGCCTATGCCCCTTGCAAGATGGAGGCCGGGAGTACCACTGGCGGACAGTTGGTCCTTGAAGCATTTTGGGCCTAGTGAAAGGAGACGTGATCTTGAAGGTCCAGCTTAGGCGAGGTTGTGATATTTTCGATCTCTTGAGGTGGTATGCATAAGTGGCCGTATGCACTGTCCTGGTCCCGCTTCAAAAAGGAACAAGATCAGAACCCGGTCTGCATTCAGCCAAGTAGCTCCAGCCAGACATAGACAGGACATACCATCATACACCGTTTGCATCGTTCGTACCCGGACAACGTCCACCGTCATCGACAGAGAGTAAATGAGTCCATTCGGAGGGGCGGAGAGGTGCCAGGAGAATGTATGCACCCAGGCTGAGGTGGCTGGTTGGTGAGGCTGAGGCAGAGAGGATGCCTACAAAGTCATGGTCTTCTCCGGTATGATGCCCGTTCTCGCCGGGGGCTGAGTCCATTGACGGTGCAGCTATAAGAGGTCCATATAGTGAGCCATATGCATTATATGCGTGACATGTCCACCTACGAAGTCCAACCTAATCATGGTCAAGGACGACCAGACTGATTGTACAGGAACCAGGTTTTGCAGACATGCAAGCTATTCCTTCCCAGGAGTTTTCCACCTCAGGACAAAGCAGGAGTGGACAGAAGATACGTCTGTTGCCGTTGCTTCAACCATGGAGGCCAAAAGCGCCATCCTCAGCATTGAGCTCATCGTGGACGACATTGAACAAACCTCAAAACCCCGGGCCGATCCTCCGAAAAGCCTACACCTTCCCAAATCAACAAGTCCAAACTGAAAAACCATCTCACAGCCACACACGACCTCTTCTAACCGAGCGATTTCTCATCTTGTCCTTCTCTCCAATCTCTTCATCCACAATAACAATGGCACCACAGTACGTCTGACAACCCTCCAGAGAGGTTATATAGAGCTGACGTCAGAATAGACAACCAAAAACCTCTTGGGCAGATGACGTTGATGAATTAGGTTCGTTTCTCTTTCAATCTATCTATCTTGCTCCAATTGTATCAGCGAGATGCTAATGGAAAAGAATAGAGAACAAAAATGAAGATTTCGTGGACGAAAATGGGATCCGAACTACTGTTGAATATACCGTTAATGAAGATGGTAAAAAAGTCAAGGTACGTCGTCTTTCCCTTCCTTTCTTCCCTTCCTTTCTTCCCTTCTTGTCTCCTTCCACTCATCCACCAGCGCCAGTCCCAACTTTCTGACTCCTACTCCCACAGATCACCAGAAAAATCAAACGCACCCTCCAAAAATCCATCGTAGATCACACCGTCGCCGAACGTCAAAAATGGACAAAATTCGGTGCCGAGAGGGGGAACAAAGCAGGTCCTGATAGGGCTACGACTACCGTTGGTGAAAATGTTGCGCTGAAGATAAGTGCTGGGAATAAGGTTCGTCTTCTTTTCCCTTTCTTTCCCTCTCTTACCTCACTCCCTTCATCTACCACTCCCACCCTCTTTTCTCTCTTCTCTCTTCGATCGATTCTTTCTATCATATGAAACTGATGGCGTGACCTGTACAGGCTGGAGAAGTCGAAGCAGCACCAGAAGACACAGTCAAACAAAACCTCGCAAAATCCGGCGCTGGAAAAGTCGTTTGTAGGCTTTGTAAAGGAGATCATTTCACGGCCAAGTGTCCTTATAAGGATACGTTGGCTTCTTTGGAGACTGTCGGTACGTCCCCTTTCCCCTTCCTCTCCCTTCCCTCCCTCCTCTCCTCCTTCTCCCCTTGCTTTCCGTCTTCCCCTTCTTTCGTCCTCCCCCTCCCTCTCTTCTTCCCGTGCCCGTGATACGATTGCTAACGACACCCCAACCAGACACGAACCCAGACGACCCCACCTCGCACGACGCCACCCCCTCCACCCTCCCCCCTTCCTCCACCTCCCTCTCCACCGGTGCGGGGGGGAAATACGTCCCTCCCTCCATGCGTCCCGGCTCCCGTCTCCCCGGCGCCGACTCCTCCTCCTCCTCCCTCCGCTCTCGAGACGACCTCCCCACTCTCCGAGTTACCAACATCTCCGAGGACACCCAAGAATCCGATCTCCGAGACTTATTTAGCGTTTTCGGGAGGGTAGCGAGAGTTTTCTTAGGACGGGACAGGGAGACAGGAATAGGGAAGGGTTTCGCTTTCGTAAGTTTCGAAGAGAGAGGGAGTGCGCAGAAGGCTATTGAGAAGGTTAATGGGAGGGGGTATGATAATTTGATTTTGAGTGTTCAGTGGAGTCGTAAGTCGGTTCTCTGGCTCTTCTGTTATATTTGATGATTGATGTTGGGTCTTTTGCAGAACCTCGTCCGGAGAACCGATGATCTACTTATTCTTTTCGTCATGTATCTCGTTGTATGGAATACAAATACGATCTTTAACATCTTTGATATCACTCTCCCATTATACGCCCCAGCCCGTTGACGGCCGGCCAGGAAATATTCATGAAAGTGTTCATTAAAGCGACAATCCGATGTCATTACGCATCCGTCCAACTCTACGACCTCC
The DNA here is from genome assembly GCA_015708445.2 of Clitopilus hobsonii. Classification (NCBI taxonomy): domain Eukaryota; kingdom Fungi; phylum Basidiomycota; class Agaricomycetes; order Agaricales; family Entolomataceae; genus Clitopilus; species Clitopilus hobsonii. The sequence goes on along the minus strand of CP067997.1, from coordinate 2,021,806 downwards.
ACACTTTACTTAAGCTGCGAAAACTTATACGTCGCCTCCCACTCATAATCCTTCCCCGGATAATCTGTAAAGAAGACTCCATTAGCATCACGTTCCCCACCAAAAGCACACTCGAAAAAAACAGAAACATGCCCAAACACACGTTCGAGAACGACAACCGAGAAAAAGGAATGGAGAAAGGAGGAAGAAAAGAAAACAAGGAAAGAAGCCAGGGAAGGAACTCACAAATCTGATCAACCCCCCACTCCGGCGTATTTATCGCATCAATCAACCCCTCCTGTTCAAGCACAGCAGCAGCGAACGCTCCATATACTTTACCTGGTCCTCCGTGGATTGCTTTACGTGTTACGTTGAGCGTGTAGGAGGTGTAGTGTTGGACTGCGGGTTGGTTGGAGGATATGTCGAGTCTGGATTTGGTTGGGTTGGGTGGGGCAGGCGGTGGGTCGGTGGTCGGTGGTGGTGTGGGTGGTGGGCGAGAGGGGAAGAGGGAGAGGAGGAAGAAAAAGGGAGGAAGGGATGTTAGTCGGATAAGGTGAGGTGGTGAGGAGATGAGACGAACCTGATACCAGACTTCTCACTCCAGAGAGAAGTCCTCGGAGTTGGGTCGACAGGACGGTCGAATACCCAAGCATGATCATATCCATTACAGCCTGTTTGCAAAAAAGACCGTCAGCTTAACCCTCGCGGAAATATAGAGAAATGCAACTAACCAGCACCACACAACCCAACAGTCTGATTAATCCTCTCCCCAATCCTCTCTCCCTTCCTAAAATCAAACGGCGTCCCAGTAACATCGATAAACTTCCCCGTAGGTATCTGGTCTCCATCAACATCGATAACTTTAGATGCTGCGAATTTCATGTTGTGGTCTAGAACGGTGTCGACACCGTCTTGGAAGGCGTCGAGGTTGATGTAGAGGTGTTGGGAGAGCATTATTGGGGTCTAGGGTTTGGAGTGTAGGTTAGATATCAGTGAAGGAGGGAAGGAAGAGGGAGGAAACACCTTCTGAGTAGCAGTGGCGTGAAGCTTGAGAGTCATGACACCACTGTTGTGAACGGCATGGGTGGCCTGGAGGGAAGTTGACCAGTTAGCCCAAAGTCCACCAGGGGTTAGGCAAGGCAATGCGAGGGACGTACGTAGGTGGTTACATTGCCCGGGAAGCCTTCATCAGCGGTGTCGATGTGTTTGTAAGTGACACTGGTATGGCTCTTGGCGACAATGGTCCAGTTCCTGCGGTCATAGCCGACAATGCCTCCATGAAGAGTAACCTGAAATTTGGATGAGTCCCATTCGCTGGTAGGGGGTAGGTGAAGCAGGGACGAACCTCGCCGTTGTGGTTGTTCAGAGGTGTATGATAGACGTTAGGACCATTAGGTTGAGGAAGCTTGGTGATAGGAATAGAGAAAGTCCCATTCTTGATACGGTTTGCGTAGCTGTGACAGATGTGAGGGTACGCCACGAAATTTTGACAGAAAAGGGCTTACCGTCCGACAATGGCGTTGAAGTAGGGATGTGCTGGGTCAGTCAACAGCTTGGTCTGTAGCGAGATTTCTCAGCCTCACGAATATTAACCCCAAGATGGACACGTACATTGTCGTCATATCCGAGAACGACATCCCTGGGTTTTCCATGCCTATCCTTGACCCATAATTCAGCAAGGGTTGCGCCAATAGAGACGTATTTTGCAGTAATCGAGCCATCTGGTGCAGAGATGGTCGTAAGGTCGAACGGCTGAGCGAACTCATCATCAGTGACTGGAGGAATCCTTGACGTAAACGAGAGCGTACATATTGACCATTACTCGCGAACACCACGCTACTTGCAGCAAGTAAGACAAGATTTTGGAGAAGCATTTCGAGTAGAAAACTCCGGGAAGTTAACCAGCGAGGCGGTAAGACCATTCAACCCACTCCAGTGACCTATTTATGCAACGGGAATATTAGCCCACTGTCATATAATTCCAGAATGTATAACGTATACGCACGCGCCATTCACATCTGAATTTTCTCCAAGGGCAATAGGGTGTTTGATGTGCGTAGGGGTGGCGTGAATAGAACGTCTACGCAATGGTGCCAGTGGACCGTCGGAAACGCGCCCTCGTGATCATTTTGCATCATGTGTGGAAGGAGCGGCCTCGTGAACGGACCGTCGGATGTCGAGTTGCTGGGAAAGCCTCCACCGCTGGCACCACTTCTTCCTTCGTCCGGTGCTGCAGAAGCAGCAGATCACGTCATCAAGGTATGCATTTGCGAAGATGGATTTTCCCGCCGAAGAGTCAGGAGTTTGTCCGACTTCTTCGCCTTAGCCTGGTCTGGGTGTGCCAGGTTGAAAGCTCCTACTTTGCAGGTTGAAGTGCTCGAACAAAGGATTGCCTCTGTCGCGTAAGGCTTGAGCTGCCGTTGCTTTAAGCTTCTCTGACGACGCCATTGAAATATCTATGAACCATTGTTAGTCCTCGAGGACCCTCAGAAGCATGGTCCACAATCACCTGAGCTCCAACGCGTTCGGATGCGACGCTTACTTCGGTCGAATATGGCGCTAACCCAATCTATTTCTGTCCAAGTGCTTTACTTGAATTGCATCCAGGTCCTTGGCGCCATCGAGAAACTCCAGAAGAAGTCGCCAGTCGCCAACCGCGACGCTGACATGGTGGGTCAAAAGAAAGCGGCATCAGTGCAAAGTACACCGCCACAAACTGGTCCTATGGCCTTCAGAGCGACTTTGACCAATTTCCGACCAGCTTACCCTAACTCCAGACAGAGCCTGCTCACGAAAGAAAATATATAATTTTAGAGAGATGCAACGAGGGTGGGTTGGTGAAGGGAATATATTTGGACCATATTGGTTTATCTACTCATCCAGCTACAGGTCTACTATAGTGTGGAGAACTTGTAGGTAGAAGCCCAGACGAAGTCCTTGTCTGGACCGTCTGTAGAAAAAAGGATAAAGATGTTAGGTCAAGCAGTATAGCTCAAAAGCGCAACAGAACTCACAGATCTGGTCAACATGGAATTCAGGCGTATTGATCGCGTCCAGGTAGCCTTCCTGCTCGATTGCCACCGCAGCCCATTTGCTATAGTTCAGAGTAGGTCCGCCGTGAACAGCCTTTCGTGGGGTGTTGAGCCACCATGCCGTGTATACTTGAGTGGCCGGTTGGTTGGTGTAGATATCGACTTTGATCCCAGATTGCTCGCTCCAGAGTTGAACGCCGGGCTTTCCAGAGTTGGGGTGGTCATAAACCCAACCGTGGTCAAATCCTTGGCAACCTAACGTACGGTGAGGTTGGACAGTGTAGGAGATATATCAAGGTGGAAGACATACCTGGAGAGCAAAGGTCGATTGTCTCGTTCCAGCCTTGAGAGAAAGCATGCTCCTTCCTGAAATCGAAAGGCGTACCCTCGACATCGATGAATTCGCCAGTTGGGATGGCGTTACCGTCCAGTGCAATGACTTTAGAAGCATCAACGTATAGATGGTGATTGGTGATATCGTTGAGCCCGTCTTGGAAGGCATCTAGGTTCCTATATGTCACCGCTCAGAGACAGGAACTAAACTTTCGATAGCACAGAAGGCATACCAGTAAATGTGTTGGGTCAGCATAATGGGCGTCTTCTCAGTTGCAGTAGCGTGAACGGTGGTGTGCAGTACTCCGCCATTGCCAACGGTGTGAGTGGCCTATGAAATAGCGCATCAGGCAGGGACCAGACTGAATATACGGATCTAGACGTACGTATGCAGTAACATTGCCAGGAAACCCTTCATCAGCAGCATCGAGATGCTTGTAGGTAACACTCGTGGGCGTCTTCGCTACGATTGTCCAGTTCCTCCTATCCCACCCATAGATTCCACCGTGAAGCGTGACTTGACCTGTTCCCCGATTTAGTGATCGCTCTTATCAGGCTTGCATTGCGAGACTGTACGTACCATCGTGATCGTTGGTTGGAATGTGGAAGACCTCGGGGCCATCAGGTTGAGGGAGCTTGGTGATAGGAATGGAGAACGTCCCTGTTCATTCAAAGAAGGGGATATTCAGTAACGGGAAATTGTCGCGAGCAGAGGATGAGCTTACCGTTCTTGATACGATTAGCATAGCTGGGTTGTAGATTCTGAGTCTATTACCCTATCGGAGATGAGCAAGAAAACTCACCGTCCAACGATAGGGTTGAATACAGGGTGATTTGGATCATTCAAGAGCTGGGTCTACGAGAGGGTAGCGACGGTCAGCATAGTCCGATAATTATCCATCAAGAGAAGAATGGACTTACATTGTCGTCGTAGCCTAGAATAATATCCCTTGCCTTTCCACCTTTGTCCTTGACCCACAGCTCTGTCATGGTAGCACCAAAGGACACGAACTTCGCGCTTATAGAACCATCCGGAGCCGAAATAGTTGTCAAGTCGAACGGCTATTTCATCAGCGTCAGTTAGGTGAACGGCGGGTTGGGTAGCAGGACTAACATAGACACCATTCGTGACAGCGTTAACGTTTGACAGAAGCCCAAGAACAATACCGAGTGCCGCTAACATCCTGTGAGGATCGTCTTCACAAGAAACAGACGCGTTGTGGGGTATGATGGTGTCGGGGTATTTAACCTCTTCCCCACAAACCCCAGATCATGACATTCCTTCACTTCATAGCACGCCTTTGCTACCGGCGGGTTGTATTACTCAATAGCCAAGGGAAGATCATTCCTTTTCAACTCGTTTCCTCTTCTTCCATCTCGTAAAACCAGCTCGTCACATTGGTATTTCTCGTCAGTTGACCTTAAGTGCGTTGAACGCCGCTCAGTTTCCCAGAGCTTAGATGCAGCATTTCACCGATTCAATTACAAGCAGTCAGCGCACCACGACCATATGACCCTCAGCCCGGCTCTGAGCTGGTAAGATGTTACAAGAGGATAATTTCTCCGAATTTGCAGCGCCCAGAGTGAAGTCATGATGATGGTGGAAAGAGCGGCACAGTAAAGCCGTGCGGCTCATCGTCGGTTAGCTGCAGGATCGATCGTTCCCGTGAACAAATGAGGGTCTTGCCGGTGTCTGTTAGAAAGGAGCACACAGGGTTTTTGTGGCCTTTTGCAGACGAACGTGATTATTTGAATGCCAGACTGGAGTATGATTTTCCGAGCTCTAGAACATTGACGATGGCACGCATCGGCGGAAAAGTTGTTTAAAGTAGATGCATGAAGCGCGCAAACCACGAAAATAAGCTGTTTCATGGGATGATGGTGGAGGAAGGCAAGAAGGTTGACGGGGCATCACCACTGCATGGTGTTATCTCATAGATTTAGTTCCTGATCGTCGCTGAAGCCGGGGTTTTCTGGGCTTTTTTCTTTGCTTGTCTTTTTCATTCCGTTTCTCTATGATTGATTTTCCATATTTCTTCACTTAAACAGAGTTTTAAAGAATAATTCAAACGCCCCGTCAGTACATCTACATCGACATTTTTGTAGCCACGAAATTGAACCCAGATCACTTCAGAGTAGAGAACTTGTACGTCGAGCTCCAGAAGAAGTCCTTTCCTGGACCATCTAAAGGCGAAGGAGATTAGATCCTCTTAGTGTCAAATGTAAAGAAAGATTGTTACTCACAAATCTGATCGACGTTCCACTCCGGATTATTAATCGCGTCTGCATATCCTGCTTGCTCGATAGCCACGCCAGACCAACCACCATAGGTCACATTGGGACCTCCATGAACCACTTTGCGAGGAATTCCAAGCAGACGAAGGAAGTCGCCGGTGAAGACTTGAGTCGCTGGTTGATTTGAGTAAATATCGAGCTTGATGCCGGATTGATCACTCCAGAGCTGGACATTGGGTCGGCCATTATTGGGGTGATCGTAGATCCACTGTGCATCGTAGCCTTGGCAGTCTGAGTAGATTTGAAGGTTAGTAGGATGTTAAGGTAAATTCGGGTTACTGGGGCAAACCTTGACCACAGAGATTTACGGTCTGATTCCATCTCTCGCTGAAAGCGTGTTCTTGTCTGAAGTCGAAAGGAGTCCCTTGGACCTCGTTAAATTCTCCAGTCGGGACAGCAATACCGTCCAACGCGACGACACGAGAAGCGTCCACCTTCAAGTGGTGATTTGTTATGTCATTAAGGCCGTCTTGGAAGGCGTCAAGGTTGCTAAAGACGATGGAGTCAGTTTGAATAAAGGGCAAGGTTCTCAAAGGCGTACAAGTAGATATGTTGGGTCGTCATGATCGGTGTCTTTTCAGTAGCCTGAGCGAAGACCGAGGTGTGTAGGATGCCGCCATTTCCGACAGAATGCGTGGCCTTAGAAGAGGAGTCAGCTCAAAGCGCACTTCTCGAACTCCAGGGGTACTCACATATGCAGTGACATTTCCAGGGAACCCTTCGTCTGCATTGTCTGTATGCTTGTAGGTAACAGTTGTTCGCGTCTTCTCAACGACAGTCCAGTTTCGGAGATGCCAGCCCAGGAAACCTCCATGAAGGGTCGTTAAACCTGGATAGACAAGGGGAGATGAGGGTGAGCATCAAGCATCAGCATGGATTCGCACCATTGTAATCGCTCAAGGACGTGTGATAGACCCCGGGCCCGTCTGGCTGAGGATCCTTCGTAATGGGAATCGAGAAGGTGCCTTTAGAAATGCATAGTAAAACATAAGAACGGGAAGTATCGAGCATATGCGGTACCCACCATTCTTAATACGCCCTGAGTACCTGGAACGGCTGAGATCGCTCCGAAGTGATGGAGTTTGAGCGTCCTACTCACCTTCCAATGATCGAGTTGAAGACAGGGTGTACAATGTCAGTCAAGAGATGGCTCTGTGGGCATCATACGTTTCAGTGATAGTGCCAAAACACTGAAGGAATCACACACATTGTCGTCATAGCCGAGCACTACGTCCCTCGCTTTTCCATCCCTATCCTTGACCCACAGCTCAGTCAATGTAGCACCGAAGGAGACGAATTTGGCTGTGACGGATCCGTCAGGGGATGAGATTGTGGTCAGGTCAAACGGCTGCCGAGCAATCAGGGCGTGAGCAAGAAAAGGTGCGGGGAAACTCACATAATCCTTGTTAGTGCCCGCAGAGACGACCGAAATTAGGCCAAGTGCAACATAAATTGGGAAACGCATCGTTCAAGCACCCTTCAAAGTTGAAAAAGGCGGGTTGCTCGGGCTTCTCATCGACCTAGGTTATATAAGTTATTCTCTGGCCCTAACTGCGGCAGCAGCTTTGGGTCAACGAAGACCGTCTTCGTGAATTTTCAGGAACCAATCCACAAGATTGCGTATGATGTCGTGTTCCGCATCACAAGCATCGCTCCCCACATAGGTCTTCCATGTGCACAATGAGGTACAGCGCCAGGAATCTCGGCCGTAATGCCAGTCGGGCGCATTTTAGACTCTGTTCAATTACTTTTCGTGCGTCACCGGGTGTCTTAAAGGTCCTCGAACGCGTGGAATGCCGTTAAATATACACGAAGGTTAACAACATATGATCTCGCCAGAAAGACGTTCCCCACGGGTAGGGGTGAATCAGTGATGAATCAGCGCGGGTAACCCTCCGATGAGCCGATGGGATGTGGAGGTTATATGTTTTACGAAGAGGTATTCTTCGGACGAGGGTTTTCAATGGCGAGAAGGTGTTGCCGCATCAAATTTGAGCCTGTAGAACTATGTATGGTATTGCCCGAATTTCGCTCGATGGGATGAGATCGACCACTAATTCTGTGGCACGACGAACAGCCAAAGAGAAGGCTTAGGCAGAGTTGGGAACGAATTCAGCAGAAAAGAGGGTTAAGTCGCCATCCTTCAGTTTCCTAGTCGAGGATGGATGTTTGCGTTCTTGGCTGGGTAAAGATCTAGGCCAAGTCCCACGAATCAAGCTAGTTTTGGCGCCGCAATGCCTTGAACTGAGTTACAGTCAACACCGCCACCAACGTGCCGCCCCACCCAAGGAGGCACGCGTTATTCTTGTGTTGCCCGTGATAGTAATCGTGACATGCAATGCTCCGTCCTCAACGGCCAGTGTCAAGCGTCTCTCTCACAGGAAGAAAGAACATTGACGACCATAAAACTCTTCTCTTGGCCAGTTAATGCAACGAGGATCAAGACACTAGGCAGATGTTGAGACTCTCGTTCTAGGAATCAACGCTACTGCCGCGACTTACGCTAAGCCTAAGATTCAACGAGGCAAGAGTTCGAAAATCCAAGAGCCTGCAATCAAATATCCTGACAGGCGTTGAATGATCGCTTGGAAACAAGACCTTCCTGGAGCCTCATGTCGCGAGCCTGGGAGGGATTTGTGGTGCTAAATTTAAGCTGGGCCTTTTCGGAGCCGTGATCATTTCGTCCATCTCACTAGCGGCACTGTCTCTTGAACTCAATCATGAGATACACTTCCACGAATATTCCAATGTTTTTGTAGCCTATGGCGACACAGAACGCCCGGGATCTTTCAGAATTCGTCCACAAATCATTTTCTGTCAGAGTGAGACAGTCGAGACGCGATTCCCATTTCCACGCCAACACAGCCCAACATCGATCAACGCTCGCGACCAACCCTGATCTTAGGGACCGCCGCTGGTCATTATCCGCTTGACCCTATTTGTGTACAACACCGCCCATCTCTTTCGGATGCCATAAAAGGAGGAAGGCAGAATTCAAATCGACATCTTTCCCCTCTTTTTCCTCATTCCCAGTCTCCTTCATCGTTCGCCATGGCCTACCAACAACCCGTCTACACCCAACCCGCTCCCGTTCAGGGAATGACCATCGGCGGAGGCAACCGAAACGTGAAAAACCTTCCCATGCAGGCGGATGGACGTGAATGGAGTAACGGACTCTGCGATTGCTGCGGTGACGCTGGTACCTGTAAGTATCTTCGAGTCTAACTGCGCAAACGTCCAAGGATCTGCATACTCAATGCTTCTTTCATTATAGGTATTCTCGCATGGTGCTGCCCATGTGTCGTCTACGCTCAAAACAAGCAGAGGTTGGAGCACCTTCAACAAAAGGGAACTCCCGACCCCGAGCACGGTGGTGGATTCTTCAGCGGCGACTGCTGCATCCACGCCCTTCTCACCAGCTGTCTCGGTGCTGGCTGGATTCTCCAGGTTCGTACCCACGTTTTCGCGCATCCTTTATTCTGGGTAACTTACCGACATATTCTCACTATAGATTGGTACTCGTAGCAACACTCGTTCGCGTTACAGCATCAAGGGAGGAGGATGCGGTGACTGCTGCACTGCATGGTGCTGCACGCCCTGCGAACTCACTCAGGAAAGTCGCGAGCTTGAGCTCGAGGAAAAGAGCTTCGGTGGAGCTTACCAGAAGGCTTAAATGCCTATCAAAATACCTCATAGACCTTGATGGTTCATCCATTGTTGTATACCATTTAATTTTGTTCATAAGCCTACCGATACGCCTATCTAGTCTCGGATTTCCCACGACCCTTACAGTCTATTCGTCCAAATTAGGACTATAGACTGTAAGGGTCTGGGAAGTTTCCAACCAGTTTGGCGGGAAATGCGAGTGTCGTCATTGTTGCTTATGTTATCCAGTCACCTTCCTTTCTTGTCCTACTTTGCTCGAAGACAACCTTTCTACAACATATTGTGCCTATGAAACTACCTTAAAATTGTAAAATGAGATAGAGTCAAGCACTATATGTCAGTTGGCTGGCGAAAAAAGACATGTCGAAGGTATTATCTGGACTCAACAGTTTATATATTTTTGAGCTGACGAGCTTCGCCCGGGCAGATAGTCTAGCGGTAAAGCGGCTACGCTTGGCGTCCGAGAAGTGGGTTCGATCCTCGGTAGTAAAACCTTTTTCTCTCCAGGCCATCTTTGCTCAGCTACACTTACGTACCTTATAGATACCTATCCAGCTACATTTTTTATGCTTGACCAGAGCGAGAGTGCCGTAGAAGCAGTTTATATTTCGCCTTGCAAAGACGTGGAAGAGGATGCGTCCGAAATAGGAAATATAACGTAAGCGGAAATGACGACACTCGCATTTCCCGCCAAACTGGTTGGAAACTTCCCAGACCCTTACAGTCTATAGTCCTAATTTGGACGAATAGACTGTAAGGGTCGTGGGAAATCCGAGACTAACGCCTATCCTTTGTACATTTTTCCAACTTCGTTTTCTCTTCGACTTGTACTTTCGTGTAATAAGTAAAAACACGTGTATATAATAACCTGGACTGTTTTCTCGCCTAATGGGACCTTTCTAACCCATATTCAAATTCTCATGTCCGAGCTCTGCGGGTCGGGGTGAGCGCCCACGGTCATTGACATATCGCGTCTCACCTGAGCTATCTGCTTAGTTGCAAGCCCACTTGGCAAAACGTGGTCATAATACAAGGATTCGTGGGCGAAAACATTCACAACACCCTGAACTCATTGCACACAAAGGGATGATGATCGACTGCAGAGCACCTCAAGATCCGAAGGACGAACTCGTGCTGGGTAATGAGTGGTATTGCAACAAGTGATTACGAACAAAGCAAGAACAGTAGTAGTACAGACCAGAATTCCTCGACGCTACTTTTTCTATCAAAAGCATTACCTGAACTAAGGAGGAACATGTTGTATCGAATTAAATAGGTATGGGCAGCAATCCACTGACCGGGGGTAACGAATGTAATAATGCAAAGTGTCCATAACAATGCGCTCATGCATGTGCGTGTGCATGTGCCTTCTCTTCTTCTGAGCTGCTCGAAGACTTGACGTAGTGCTCGTGCTCAGGCTCGCGTCCACCACCGATAGCACCGACACCAGCGTTGATGGTGTGTCCAATCTCCTGCTCGAGGCCGACGTAGTCGTATGCGAATTCACCCATCTCAGCATCATCGATACCGAGGATCTCAGACTCTTCGTCTACACGGAGAGCCAAGCCAGGGATGAAGTGCATGATCCAGAGAATGATAGTCTAGTAGGCGACGGGCGTTTATTAGAAACACATGTAGGTGATATATGAACAAGGGACTTACGGTCATGACCAGGGAGTAGCTGAGGGAGGCGCAGGAGTCGGCGATCTGGTAACCGAGTTGGACCCAGTGGTGGTCGAACCAACCACCTGGGATAACAGTGATACCGTCGAAGCCAGCAACGCTTGATTGCGCAAACAGAGCGGTCATAATGTTTCCAACGACACCACCGATGGCATGGGATGCAAAGATCTGATGGAATAAAGAAGCATTGTCAGCGAACAAGGTTCTGTTGGTCCGAATGACAGGAGAGGTCACGCACATCAAGAGCATCATCATAGCCGATAAGGAACTTCAATTGAGTGGCGAAATTGCAGGCGGTACCAGCGACGAAACCAAAAGCGACAGCAGCGGCTATATGCGAGAAATTAATTCATCATTCTTCGGGAAAGGGGGGCTATCAGAAACACTTACGAGAACCAACGAAACCGGAGGCGGGGGTGATGGCGACGAGGCCAGCAATAGCGCCAGAGCAGAAACCAACTGTAGACCACTTCTTCTCGAGGCGCCAATCCCAGAGCATCCAGGTCAAACCACCGACGCTAGCAGCAAGGTTGGTGACGATGCATGCTTGGGCAGCACGGAGGTTAGCGGAGAGGGCAGAACCGCCGTTGAAGCCGAACCATCCAAACCAGAGGAGCACCGTGCCGAGGACAACGTAGGAAGTGTTCTGGGGCTTGTAGGCGAGGCGCTCAGTGCCATATCCGCGACGTTTGCCGAGGTAGATGGAAATGGCGAGGGCGGCAGTTCCAGAAGAGATGTGGACGGGAGAACCTCCAGCGAAATCGAGACCACCGAGGACGAACGACCAGCCGTTGGCGTTCCAGGTCCAGCATGCAATAGGGTCGTATACAAGGGTCGACCAGGCAAAGATGAAAACCAAGAGAGGGCCAAGCCTTCCACGTTCAGCGATGGCTCCAATAGCGATAGCGGGCCTGATGATCAGTGGAGTGTCAGAAGTGTATTAGGGTCAGGTGGTATAGGAAATGAGACACACGTTATGGCCGCGAACATCAATTGATAGACACAGAAGACGATGGAGGGAATGCGGGTGCTTCCAATTGAGGGTGATTCGAGAACACCCTTGAGAGCGAAGTACTCTGATAGAAATCCCGTCAGTGGCGGTATAAACAATGTAACCAAAAGGCTTACTCAAGTCACCGATGAATTTGCTTCCAGTCTCGCTGAAAGTGAGGGAGAAGCCCCAGAAGAACCACTATGTCATCGTGAGTAACTTGGCAGTCGCGTGACGTGTAAAGAACATACCTGGAAGGACACGACTGCAATGGAGATCATGCTCGTCCAAATCATTGAAAGTGCATTCTTCCGTCGCAGAAGGCCAGAGTAGAAGAAACCGAGACCTGGTATCATGATCCATACCAAGGCGGTCGAGGTGAGGACCCATGCAATGTCGCCAAGGTTGTAGATGACGGGATTACCGTCGGCGTCGTTGAAGGTCAAGTCGCTCGCTAAAATATTCGTTATCATGAGTCACCTTTCCCTTGCTCATACAGCGCTAGCAACGTACAACCATCGGTGTAACTGACGTTCACCATCTTGAATGGGATAAATAAGCGTCGAGTCGAGAAAGCCTCTTGAGTTTGAGGTTAAGCCCAGGCAACGCTTGCCGAGAATGACCGAAGAGGTGTAAAAGAACGCGAAACGTATTGAGTGCCATGCAGCGCCAGATTTTTATATGGATTCCTTTAGGGTCTAGGAACGCCCCATGATAGTTGCGGCTTTCCCGAACACCAAGTGACAGAGATAACGAGTGATTGATCTTATTATGTCATCAATGCTCAGAGGACCTATCGTCCAATCAGAATCCGAGTAGAGTGCTTATCTTGCTGTCCTTCTGGCCAGACTTGCGACCCTACAAACATGAGAACACGCTCGCATGAGGCGGTTCGTCCTAATAAATCCGCTCGCTGTTCCGAGTGCCTGCGGGGTCGAGTAGAGCCAGTTCAAAACCCGTTTTCCATATATCCTTTATATTATTGAGCGCCTGGATTCTGTATTATAAGTGCGAAACCTCGGAGCCTGAGTGTGGTATCTAAGTGGTCCCACCAGAATTGAATGGGAATAGGCGCGAGTCCACGCTTTGTCTTGGCCGACATATCTGATGATCTCTCAAAGCAGAATAGATAGGATGACAGTGTGGGGTTGCCTGGCGTGCCTTGGGAATGTCCCCGAAACTCGAGGCTCCTAGACGAATCCGGTGGCCATCCTCACTCAGATAAGAACAGAATGGCCCATCGCTCCTTTTCGGACGAAGATAAGAAGTTCCACACAGGCACCAAGGGCGAAATAATACGCTGCAGATCGCACCTGGGGGCCTGGCTGAGGCTACGGCTGCCCACGGCTTGACGAGTCAAACGCTGCGCGAGGCAGTTTTTTCCTCGATAACCTTGACGTGGAGGCGTCACGTTGACAAATGTCCAGCGGTTGTTCCCTGACCTTGTGATGGAATAGATAAGGTTCTATGGTCTCGAGGTGGTGAGAGAGTATAGTTGGAAGCAGTCATACACAAAGCAACGCTTCTCTTCGCGTCAAACTGTCAGAATGCGAATGATCAACAGAACGTTCAAACTGTGTGTACAATGTTCACCGGTTTTTAGTCGGTTTACAAGGCTTCGAATTGATGTAGGACATCTGACACAAATCCATCCGCGATGCCAAGCGGTTTAGGCATATGCGGCACCCGTCTTGCTACTGTTCTACTTTTATGCATCATGTGCACAGACTTTTAGCCTCGAAAAATTGCTCGAAACATCTGGTTTTGTGTACCAATGGCCGAAGCACCTCGGTTTGCTCGAAAACCCAGTACTCTTCTGGTAAGATGTCACTTCTTCCAAGTGAAAGGATCCATATGCTCCGTCGATCAAGAAGTTGTCCATGAACCATGCCGCCGGTTATGAAAATCAGGTCAAAATCAGACCCTGGATATAGAAAAACGCGTCATGAGTTGCATGAGTCGCGTCGTGGCAGGTTCAGGTTCACGAATTCGGAAGCCCTTTTAATTGGCTTTATTTGTCTCCCTCGCCTTCGACCACATAGATGCAAACATCCTCTGCAATTCTCCCCAAGTCGCGAGCGACGCTGGCAATCCATTGCTAGAGGTCGTCCAAAATGGCTAGCACACTGTCGCGGTCAGCACTCAGGTCTCTCACACGACCATGCATGAAACGTGCCATTCTCACTCGGCGGGCTCTTCACCTTACACCAGTCGGTCAGTTGTCACGTCATTCCGAGTGTTCTGCTTGAGCTCATGTGTATCACCATAAGCCCAGAAAAAGAAGTCCAACGTCGTCGTAGATGACCTCTTCGGCGAAGAATCACAGGAAGATGGGGACCTCTTCTCTGACTCATCCCTCTCCCAATCATCAAAGACGACTTCTTCCACTGCGACTGCTGAGGCAAGCCAGGACGCAGTACGAACCAACAAGCTTTCTCCAGAGGCCCGGCTGGCGCAATTCACCAAGACTCTGGAGTTTGTTAAGCCGAGGATAGGAAGGCATCCGACGGAAAAGACTCCTTTGGTTCGCAAAGGTACCTGGACGTACCTGGTACAGTTGGCTACATCACGGGAGCAACTGGAACAGGTTCTTGAACAAGTGCCCAAGTGGAATGAGTCAGCTGGAGTCCTGGATACATCGTTCTCTGAGTCTTTAGCCCGTGAGTTGGACTCTCTCCCTTCCGTACAGATGAGTTAACAACCGCCCCTCCTTCAGGTCGATGCGAAGAACTTTCCTGCCCCACCCTCGCCTTGGAGGTCTTCGGCAACATCTCAAAATACGGGCTTTCACTCTCCCTCCCAGCCGCTCGCCAGCTTCTCCATTCTCTACACCTGGAGGCACCTCTTCAAGACACCGTCACAGCCGTATCTCTATTCCAAGCACACGGTCTGCCACCCGCCTATGAAGACCTCACTTCATGTGCTATGGTCGCTGCCGCCTGCTACAAAGCCGGTACTCCCGAATCACTAGAGCTTGCTAAGAAGCTTGTACCAAAGCTCCAAGCTCTGGTGGAGAAGACACCGTCGTTGGCGCTGGATGGTGAGAAGTCGAGATCCCTGCAAAAGCCTACGATTTGGACAACATGGGCGTTGAAGAAGGTACAGGGTGGGCTTGTCAAGGAGGGGAAGACCAATGTGGATTGGTTAAATATCTGGAAAGTTGCGACGTCACCTAGCGCTTAGAGATGTTGATTTCAATGCTAATATTACATGCGCTGTTTTACGTCTTAGAGCAATACTAACACTGCCGTATAAGATACAAGTCGATTTTGGTTCTTTCCCCCCTCATGTCGTTCCCAATGAGTCCGTGTCAACGGTACAAGGGGTCTTGCTGTCGAGCTTTGGCATTGTCTCTACCTCTTCCCTCACGGGGAATCCTCTATGATCAGCGAACACCCGGTCAAGATCCTAGGTAATGGGTCGGTGAATCACCACCAACATAGAACAGTGCAAGAAACGCACAAGGACAAATCTCTTGAAAGCCTCGAGATGGCGAAACACTTCTTTTCTTCCCTCTGTGTTCCATGATATCGTTCCAGCGTGGAATTCTTCCACCACCATGCTAGGACCAGGGAGTGGATACGTTTCATGCTCCCCATATTCTTCGACGATTCGGAGAATACGAAGGTTGACGGGGACCTTAAATAACAAGACCTTGCAATGTCGGATAGCGATCACAGGGATCGTTATATCAAACCCAGTATTCAAGTCGGTGGTGTCCTTTTCTTGACATGCCACGGCGAAGGCTGATGAGACGACACGACCCAAATCCTCGTCTATTAATTGCTGCCAAGCATGTTAGTGAACCTTTCAAAACCCCAATCGCAGTGAGTACTCACCCTATGACCTGCGAATTCCAACACGACGAGGCAAGGCCATGGTTCTTCGTTATTCATCAAGCCCGCATCCATCTTACAGTCCACACTATCTCCTCCCATATCAAGCTCAAAAGTACAATTTCGGTGGAAGCGAAAATAGCCTGTGTCATAATCTAACATTGACAGCGTATGGACTAGAATATCGCCGCATCGATAAGAGTCGCCTTGGGCATCGTAACAGAGATTGTAGAATTGTCGTTCTGATTTTGAACCTGTCCACTTCGGAGCATATGAACCCTCGAGAAGGGAGTATGGGAGTTCTGGAATAGGGAGTTCGTTCGATGGTGCACCGAAGAATGTTGTGGCGTCAACACGTCGTGAAGTGATGTTCAGGTCCTCGAGGGTGAATTCGTTCCATTTGTGTCCTGGTATTGGACCACGTTTGTAATATTCACTGGCGTCAGAGTCGGAACCCGACATCAGGGAGAGTCAATACAACAGGTGTTGAGAGGTTAGTGAGTGACTTGGATAAGGGTGCCTCTGAGTATACAAGGACAAAATCGCTGGCTCGAGCCGAGACAATGTCTAGATTTCTTCAGACAAGTAACATCTCCTATTGCAGATTGGTCTTGGTAGGAGGATGGCCGTGGCAAGCCCGTCTTCCGCCACTTTCATTATGCGCTGTTTCTGACTCGCCGAATTCATCTCAGAAAGACACGCCCATGCCACAAATACGAGGCAGATCCGCCTTAAACCGACTTTTGAGCAGGATGAAGACTTCGGGGTTTCGAATACGATGGAGACACGACCATGACAGGGCTTGAATTTGATAGACGATGGATTATGTAACACAGGCGGCCCGCCAACAAGCCCCAAGTTGATCGCAACACTCCTCTCAACTCTCCGAGTCCATCTTTCGACGACCAGCTACCATATCGTTCTGCCTTGCCAATGCAATGGAACTGTGGATATGACATGGGTAAACTTCTGTGCTGAGTTCCGAAGTGACACTGACATCCCCATCACACAAACACAATAATCTCCACCGAGAATGGTGGCGTCCTTCACGCTATCACACTTGGCGCTCTAAAGTCGTTCCGCGGACACCAGTGTCTTTTTTCTGATGGAAAAAATCATGGGGAAATTGTTCTTTAGCATCGTGGCGTTGCATAGAGTGCCCATGACTCAGGGAAGGTCTTCCAAGCGCCAAACGAAGAATCGCATTGCCATCACAAAGACAGGACCTACAAATTGCGGATGGAAACATACGGCAGTGGCAGGAATCACCTATCTGCATTCTCACTCAGCCCACAGAAATAATTCAGTCGTCGATCAGGGATAACCAGTTGCAAAGCTGGACCTTAATACCGCCCAGAGTCTACCTTTTAACGTTCGGCAGGACGGAATGTAAGTTAAGGGCAGAACAGGCTTTTTGTTCCAAAACGAGGCTATTCCTACACCGGATCGCCTCCGGCGTTGATCCCGAACAGATTCGTATCTCCTGCAGGAAATACAAACTCTCGGGTTGTGATGGAGATCCATTTCATGAAAAGCTCTCAATCGGCTTCTTATGTGATTTACTCTATTGGCATCCACGTCGGCCACAGGGTGGTTTCTGGTTATAAGGACCGTTGCGGAGTTGCTGATTTTTCCCTCTAGATGGCTTCTCCCATCTTGTCGCCCACCTTCCTTTCTGTTACTTGAACACCCCGAGCCCGTCCTTTTGCCATGGACTTCGTCCTACAAGGTCTATCCGACATTCACGCCATTCGTTATTCTCATCGTAAGTCATTCATATTACCTCTTTCCTCCACAAATAAGACTGAAATGCACGTAGTTGCCTCTGCTTCTATCATTATTTGCGATCATCGTGAGTCCATGATCTTTCTCATCAATTCATCTTTCCTGAGCCATCTCTAGTGATAACTTTTGACTCGGAGGTGAGGTCTCGTCTCCGGTCGTTGAGAGAACAAGCTAACCAGTCGTACATTCACAGGTCGAGCTGATTTGGGTATGGTCTCGTTTTAATCGGTCTTTCGGTGAGGGAGTGAATATGTGATTACGCAGAAGAGTTCATGGTCCCTGGGGAAAGTCATGTTCCTCTTGGTGCGTTCCTCTCGGATTCTCGTTGAACCGCGAATATGTATCTAATTTCCGGCTAGAATCGATATTATACCCTCACATCTGTAGTGTAAGTCACTCATCCGATTCTATGCTTCTTCCTGATATTCATGGACCACAGTGTAAACACTTACGGTACAGTTGATGACCTATGCATAGATTTCCCGTGTGCTCACGATGATGATTTATCAGGTCTTTTCTCCTCTGGTATCACGAACAACGTGAGTTTGAGACTAGTGCCGTTTGTTCATTTTCTGACCACTCACACAGTTGTACGTCTCTTTTCGGAGTTACTGGCCGAAATTTGCTCATTTCGTCACTCCTTTCGTTCATTAGCTGTAAGGATCATGTCCTCCGTCTGCTCCTCGGGCTAATGAACTACCGTAGGTTTAAGCTTCTTCCGATGGCAAGGATGGACGGGTCTCATTTCATGTATCATATCGGAAAGTGAGTAGCAGAGCCTAACTGGTTTCGGTTTCAGGTCTCTGACACATCACCAAGTCATCCTCCAGATGCGTATATACGCACTATACTCGTTGGATAAGCGAGTTTTATCGTTGATGGTGTTATGCTTTCTCGCGAGCATAGGGACTTCGGCGGCGATAATGGGCTCTGTGCTATCCCGAATAAGTGGTAAGTCACCTTTGATGTTGGGAGGCTCCTCCATCCGTTTATGCCACTCCAGCTATCGCACTCCCTATTACCCCCACCGTCAAATTCTGCCTCCCATTCAACATCTCACACCACTTTTACGCATTTTGGATTCCAATGCTAGCGTTCGAAACTCTCCTCTGCGGATTGGCGCTCTTCAGAGGTTATCAGACGTTCAGGTCATCCAAAGCGCAGTTCACATCCGGGAAGCATATAGTCGGCATCTTAATCAGAGATTCGCTTCTCTATTTTCTGGTGTAAGTCTCCTTGACTATCTCCGTGAAGGTCGAGCTAATATGGCGTTCAGGATGTTCGCTACTTACCTCACGAACCTGTTGGTGTGGATCGGTTTAAGGGTGAGCCTGTTTTTACCTAGCTGGACCGTTGAGTTGCTCAAGGCAACACTTGTCCCCTCTCTAGCAATCCTTATTGGAAATCCCTATCGGATTCTCTGTTGCCCTTTCGTGCGTCATGGGGAATCGTGTCATCTTCAACGTTCGAGAATTAGCTCTCGAGCAAGACCTCTTGCCAGTCCGATCTAGGCGGGTACACATTGAGCTTTCTTCGGCCTCTTCGTTTGGCCCGGGAATTCGTTCGATGTCTATTGACAGTGAGGCAACCATATCGCACGAAACATACGGGATGACGCTCAGTGAACACGAACGTAATCGACTTCGGTGCCTCAGGGCGGATCGAGACAAGTAGGTGAAGGTGATGGGTGATGGTCTCGATGTCCCCTTTTCATTCGTTCTTTGATACCAATCAGCAATGTATTAGCATCACTCATTCGGACTTGTAATATATTCATTCCATCTTTTGGGTTACATGGCCCGTATCCTTTGAGTTCGAGTCGTTCAAGTTACGCGTCTTTTTCTGTCCATTTCTCCCCATTCCATTGGACTTCGGTTTTCCACTTTGCCGTATTCATCCACTGGTCTTGAAGGTAATTATCCCACCACCTTATGTGAACCTCGCCTCGATAGTCGGTGTAATAGCCAGCAACTCGTGGATCAGGACCTAGGAACTCATGCCTACATCTCGTAAGAGGCACGAACATCAGACTACAGGTGGAAAGACATACCTTTTTGACACCACCTCTACCGCGTTCACGTAGTTTACGCCATCTGTGCTTCCAATCTCGATGTTTTCTTGATAGTGCTGGTGTACCAGCTGGTTCAAATCTGATCCGGGATAGACTGTCCTCACGTCCTCCCCGAGCGATGACAGGTATGAGCGAGGCAAGTGAAGCTTGGTACGGGAGTACAAGGGATGTTTCTCAGTCGGCCATCGTGCAAGCTCCCAAGCTGAAGCTCTGCGTTCGCTGTTCAAGGCTTTGATCGCGTCTTTCTTGGTGCTTTGTGCCTCCGACGAGTCTTCAGGAACGGATAGAGTAGCCTTCGCATCCGCTTCTCTCTTCACATCTATCGCCATTGGAGGAGGACGTGTCAACTGACAGCGACATGGTAGCTGATAAGATCAAAGAAAAAAGTAGCTTATGTAAACACAAACTGTCGGGCGAAGTGTGGCGCAAATTGGACCCCGTTCATTCCGCTTTGTAGGATACAACCATGCAAGAAAGTAAAGTATGAAGCAAACTTCTACAATGTACATCTAATTGAAGTTAACTCTGGAGAGAGTTTCCCAGAAGGTCTTTCCCTGGATGTTGGCCATCTCGGTCTCCAGTGGGGTTGGGTCTCGAGGAGCGTTCGCAGGAGCGAAAGCACCAGCCCCCCAAGCAGAACCTGTGACGTGATTAACTAAGGTGACGGGAGGTGGGATCATTCGAGAACTTACCTCCGTGAACCTCAGTTAAATTTGTGGACTGAGGGAAGGTCTTCGCATAACCCATCGGAACGTAGATCATTCCATGGTGAACGAGGACAGACATCGTGTTGAGTGCGGTAGTCTCTTGTCCTCCTCCCAATGACGCAGTCGAGGTGAAGATAGAAGCGTATTTGCCGTAAAGAGCTCCCGAACCCCATAGGCCACCGGTTGCGTCCCAGAATGCCTGAAACGGGAGTGTCAATGAGGAGGAGAGAGCGTGGATCAGGACGAGAGAAACATACCTTCCATTGGGCGGGCATCATTCCGTATCGGGTGGGGATACCGAACATGTACCCATCGAATTTGGGGAACTCGTCAATAGTCATGATTGGGTAGTCGGGTTTGGAAGGGGCATGCATCTTCGTCAAAACTTCTTGAGAGAGAGTTTCGGGTACCCTTCATTGTGGTGTCAGGATGCTTCAACAGAACTATTTATGTGAGGAACATACTGGAAGATCTTAGCTTGGCCACCTGCGCTCTCGATACCAGCCTTGACAGCTTCGGCCACTAAAAGGGCGTTAGGGAGTCAGAAAGTGGAAGCTGAATCCGACGCTTACTCTTGGCGATGTGGCCATACATAGAATAAATGACTATTGCGACTTTAGGTGCCATTTAAATGGAGTTGGAGGGAGGTGAAAAGGAGGAACGAAAGGAGGTTTGTTGATGCTAGTGATCTCCCAACCTGGGCACCTTTTAAACCCTCCCCATAGTGGTCTGGTTTGTCAGTGACGTCCTGTTCACGAAATCAATAATGCATCAGCATTGTATCAGCTCAGGTCCAGAAAAAAACTGGAAAAACGTTTTCATGAGGGAGGACTACTCTTTTTGAACAGATCTTACCAGCGATTATGAACGGATAATTATTTGTGCCTGTCGGAAAGGAGTAAACTGTTCTTTCCGAACGAGGGCATCCTTCATATGAGGATTTGGATCCCTAGTCATGAGTATTTGCGCCAGAAATTCCTGCGATTTGTGATCTAGTTGGGCTTGACTGAGCGATATGGCAAGGCCTCCGCCACCGTTGGACGAAGAGGAGCTGGAGAGCTCAGGTTGCCAGTGGTTGATGGTAGATCGTTTCAACCGGGCTTATGTCATTTCTTCAACCGAGTCAGCGTTTCCCAGTAAGCGCCTAGCAGATCACAGCCACAACACCCGCGTTCGCTCACTGGCATGAAGTGGCGTTCTCGTCCGAGTGATAGGCAACGAGGTAGGTATACTGTAGGAGAGGAAAAAGGAGGGGAAAACTCGTCGTCATATTCTCATTTCGTCACGCTACGGCGCCTATCAGCTCTGGACCTGCTAATGATTAATCGTGACAACGTGCCAATGCAATGCAGGTGATGACGGACAACGTTGCACATCTCCACCACCGTCCGTAGGCAAGGTTGACATTTTGGAGGCATCTGCGATGTTGTTTAGTGAGGTGGGCCGGTAGCCTGTGAATCTACTCAGAATAGTGACGTATCTTGCCCCTCAGACTACCGATCGTCTTATTTTCACCCTTGATAAAGCGTCACTACGAGAAGCCGCCGACATCGTAGTCGATGGAGTCTATGCTACTTACCAAGCTGGTGGAACTGTTCAAAAGAGGAGGCTAGATGTGAGCACGCTGGTAGAGACCATATCGCAGCAACAATGGTCTGTTTCTCTACTGACTTCACGGGAAATGCCATCTAACCGATTATCGCACTTCTGACATACCTAGCAAGAAGATAGCTCTAGGAGATAGCGGGTACGAGGAAAAGAACTTGGTTCATGACGATATGTACTACCTCGACATGATAACCTTCGAGGTCCGTCGATCTGTCAGCTCAATTCCAACGATCTGATTTTCTTCTCAGGTCCAGCAAACAGAGTTTCTCGTCCCGAAGCATTTATTCACGCAGACGACCGATTCTTTTTCTGTCCTCTTTGAAGCAGGTCTCGGAACGCCCGAACAGCCGATCAGGCTCCCAGATGTAACGGACACGGATTTCCGTCGCCTGTTGAGATACCTATACCCACCGTGAGTTGCTGTCGTACATTGTGCCCTGTTTATCTCAAACCTTTTCAAGGCCGAATCATAGACCTCTAGCGACTAGCTGGATCTCCGTCTTGAGGCTGTCTACGAGATGGAAAATGCTGGCTGCCCGTGCTGAAGCGATTAGGGAACTCAATGCCCTCAAAGTCGAAAAGCTCGAAGCAACAGAGAAAGTACAGCTCGGTTTTGAGTGCAAGGTCACCGAGTGGGCTCGAACAGGATACGTTGAATTGATGCAACGTGGGCAATACTTTGAAGAATACGACGTCGGGGTCATTGGGTTACACCGGGCAGCCAAGCTCAGCGAGCAACGGGAACTACGCTATGCTTCGGAGTGGGACTTATATCTCAGTCGGTTCACACTCGACAATCATTGCTCACCGAACCTGCTCTCAAAATACTTTCTGAAAGAAGAGAATGCACACGCTGGCGAAGTGAACCTTGTAAAGGAGTTCCTGAGGACTCAGGTCAGCGGGGAAGATAGGCTTTTCATGGATGCAATCAATAGGCTGGCAAAAAGGGTCGAGAGTTTGTCCTTGGACGAGGTCAACGAGCTCGGTTTGACTGGCACAGTCAAGCTTTGGAAGATCCGTTTGGAGATGCGGAAAGCCGCTTGGTCAATGGTGCAGGACATCGTGGTTGCTCGTGACGATGACTGTCCATCACCATTGACAACCTCGGAGAGGGTGGAAAACGCTTTTGGCAAAGAGCTCAAGGAGCTTAAACAGGAGGAATCCAAGTATGCGTCCCTCCCTGCCAAAAGCCTGGCTGATGTGACCGTCCGGCTTTCCCTAGCTGATCGCTTGGCAGCAAAAGGCGGTGCGTGGGGAGCATCTAAGGTACCTATCAAGCTTGCTGAGAGTTCAGAAGCACCGGGGCCCTCATCATCCCAAATTCCATCCTCCTCTGACTTTTTCTCTGGTTGGGGAACGGGTGACACTTGGGCTGGAAAATCAGCCCTGCCATCTGCTAGCAGCTCGGCGGCACTAGAGCCCGAGTCTGAGATAGTTGAGCCACCGGTAGAACCTCGCGTGAGCAAAAAAGGAAAAGGAAGGAAGTAAGGGGCAATTTGGTTGGGTGCTCTGAACTCGTATGTTGTCCTAAACGGAATCCTAGTACATTCGCAATAGTGGCTGTATGGAAATGTATACAATATAGTGATGTCAGTGCGCGTGGCGGCAGAAATCTTATGGTGAGAAAGCGGCATATGGATATATTTCCCGTCTCGGTGTGATTCGTCAAGCAAGGACAAGCTTGGGTTTCGAAGCACCATTAGCAATACTTACTGAGGAAATATGTATGGTGTTCGAAAGCAAAAGTAAAATGCTAAACGGGATCAATGTTCCTTCCATCAATCCATCCTACCGGAATCCGATCCTCAAGGTGGAGAATCACCATCAATGATAGCCCAATTCTCAATTAGCTGACGAGCCAGGGTGTTTCTGGGTACAATATCGCAAGGAAACTCCTTCGGATAGCTATCCATGGTTCTTAATATTGCAGCGAGTTATGGGGGTGAATCTGAACCCACCTGACGATCGAGAGATGATAGTCTTGTGTCGGTCGAATGACCTGTCCCTCCTCGTCGACCTTCATACGAATGTCAAAGGTCGACAGCACAGAGGCAGCCGCAATCATGACGGTCGATTGTGCGACACGTCTTCCTGGGCATATTCTGCCATGAATCATAGGTAGACGTCAGCTGCGTAGTCTGCGGCATAGGTCGCTGAGCCTGCCCACCTTCGTCCGAATCCGAATGCAATGTCAAACGGGCTTCGTACTGAGGTATCTATCTTCCCATCTTTCAGGTACCTTTCCGGGATAAATTCGGATGGGTTGAGATAGATTTCCGGGTTGTTGAGCATCGCCCTACCCACGAATTGGTCAGGTACGTGTGGTCTGTGATGAGGAAATTCAGAATATACCATTGGTTAGGGAGGACAAACGACCCTTTGGGAATTCGCCTTCCTTTATAGACGTCATCCGACACAGGAACATGCGCGAAACCTATGCGGATTCAGTAGCGGCCTTCAAGCTGAAGAAGAACGGACCAATTGGTGCGACGGGTTTCCACCTATATCGGATGTTTCAGCACCACAGCAGTGGGAGGTGAGTACTACTATAAAGATACATACCGAACAACCTCTAAGAAGACGGCGGTGAGATATGGTAGAAATTCAATATCACTATGTTCGGGAAGTTTTCCTCGGAGGACCTCGTCAAGTTCTTGCTGTGCTTTCTTCTGAACTTCGGGATATAGCACCATTGATAGAAAGAATGTGCCTATAGTAGACCAGGTCGTATCCGCTGCAGCTGATGTCATGTCAGCCCATACTGTTCAGCTTAGCGCTGGTGTTTACCAGTCTCACCTAGATAAACGGTTGATGCCACATCCTTGAGTAACTCAAGTTCGTACGTCTTGCCACTGAGCCCGAGCGCTTCTAACTGCTGCGATACCAGCGAATCTGATTGATTTTCTTCCTGCAGCATTTGGTCAGCCTCTGGACAGGGTCAAGATAGATAAGGCAGCCTACCATTTCAGCTATGGCACTGTCATATATTGAATTACGAGCGAGACGCAATAGATCTCGACATTCTCTGGCAACCTTTTTGAAAGAAGCACCGGGAAACCATTCGGGTAGATATTGCAGTGAGGGGAAGACGTCGACAAGGAAAAGTCCCTTTTCCGCGATACCACTCATTCGCTTGACAATTTGTTCAGACAACTGGATATTTGGATCATCTTTAGGTCGAGCCCTGAGTCCATATGCCTCGGAAATGGCTATTGAGGCCACTAAGCTGCAACTGACTCAGCGCTACGAATGCGAAGAGGTGGAAAGCACTTACTACTGAGTATGGCTGAAGAAATTGTCGGGATCATCAAGCAACTGTTTGAGGCAACGGCGAGCATAGAATATTTCGCGAGATTGGTCGTTCTTGGCAGTCGAACCCCCAAAATACGCCGTAAACATGCGCCGAGATATTCTCCACCGGTCGCCATAGGGTAATATTGTCAGTATACTGGAGAATCCTGACCTGTCAGATGTTAGTGAACGCAGCAATGTAGAAGTGCTTTGACTCATATACATGTTGAACATCGTGGAGTGCGGGCTATGGAAGGCATTAGTTGGTAACAGAGTCTGCGAAGTAAGCCAGCTCGTACCGATCTGAGTATATCCCGGCTCTTCTATCGAGTAGCTCCTTTGCAGCCTCGTACGTGTTCAGGATGACGATAGAGTTTCCCAAAGCACCTAGATGCAGAACGTCCGTATCTGTATCATCGGTCAGACCGAACAAGCTCGATGCGTGCCACCAGTTGTGAAACTTACTGTATTGCTTGCACATCTCGGAGAAGCGGACCCAGTCGAGTCCATTGGGCATGTTGTGTAGATTGTTGATGAAAGGTAACTTCCTTGGGCCGGGAGGCAGGTCCTTGACGCTTTGGCGCCATTTAATGTACTTCGCCACCAGTATTGCGAGTGCAGAAATACCAAGGGTTGTCGAAAATGACAAATAGTCCGACATCTCTTTCGGGAGGGAGAAAAGGGAAGCTGACGTCCAGATAGCCTTATGATGGCTCGAGATGGCTGAGGGAAAGAAGGCAAGCGCCCATGCCAAAGTTGGCCGCTGACAACACAGAGTGTAGGTCGTGACCTTCCAATTAAATTGACTCCGATCTGATCAAAACGACGCCCTGCCTTCGAGCAAGCCATCGAGCTCCCGATTATCTGTCCCGCGCTTCGAATTTGACTTCGCAGAGGCTTTGAAGCTTGTGAAGAATATCGGTTGTGCCGAAACCCATAGACCCATCATGGAGGTAGGTAGAAAGCTCGCCTCTGTCCGTGGATTGACGATCGGCAACCGCCGTGATAGAACTTTCTTCCAACTTGAACTGCACCTAAGACGACTAGGAATGAGACGAGTACGTTTCTTGTTGTCGCTACGGCGGGGTGCGAAGCTTGTCAAGCCAGATAAGTTATGCTCGCCGTCGACATTGAAAGAGGTTTCGAGGTCGTTTCGACTGACATGATCACCGTGATCCCATCAAGTGAGGAAAAGCCGACGCTGAACGATAGGAAAACAACTTTCCGCCGTTTAGCGGTGGTTTTCGGGAACGTCAGTTTAGGGTCGGAAATCTTGATCGCGAAAATTCCGCTTGTGCACGATAGAATTCTATCGACGGAATGTACATCAACTTGATCAAGTCCGGCCAGGTAAATTTCCGACGGCCAAGGTCATTTATTTCTTTGAGTAGCACTTTGAGGTAGAAACATTCCGAACATGGACTTGTCTACTTGTTCCACTGAAATAGTCCATTGCAAGTGATCTACAACTGAAGAAATCTTGACTCGGAGATTGCCCGTCATAAAGTGAGGCAATTGTGGAGTTAAAAGAGCACACTGCAATCCAGAAATAGCCAGAAAGAATAGTTGTCTACTAAATGAGCACCCTTAGCCGTATAGAGTATCAGACAACTGCGGGGTCTACTGAGCCAACGACTGTTCTGAAGCCAGAGCCTGAAATTGCCCCAAAACGCTAAGTCCACAGCCGATGCAAACAAAGGTAAATATGGGTTCAACTCGTTGGCGCCTGAAGAGTTGGCGTTAGCTTCTACCACCACCACCACCAGCGCTTCATCACCAGCACCATCTGTTCATGAACGTCGAGACCCGAAAACTGAGGCATATGGGATAGACTGGCGAAGAATTAGGGTAACAAGCACCTTCGTGAATAGCTGCCTCGGCTCTTGGGGCGTGAACTTACTGTTCTGCAGATCGCAAAAAGGTCACTCATTTCCCCACCTGTGCGTCAAGACACGCCCAAAACGCCCTCCTCGCCTCCTACTGCTGCTTGCAGCCGAGAGTTGACTCAGCGTCGCTCTCATGAGAAGCATGGATTGACTTGGCATCGTCCGAATGCACTGCCGCTTTATGGGTGGACTTAGCGTCGCCCATTGGCATGTGCCGTTGCTTCTCTGCGGCTGCTCTTAATGCAGTGGAGACAATAGCTGAGGAAGCAAGGGCGGTCTGCACATACCTTCACAAGGTATCGACGACGAGTCTCCAAAGTGATGACTTTTCGGTGCCGCCTTCACATGCACACGCTTTCTCAATACCAGGAACCAAATGCATAGTAGGTCAAAGGTGGGGTGGTGCGGATGTTGATCCAGGTGGATGATCTCGAACCAAGGGGGTGGAATACTCTAAGCTTCGAGCGAAACCAGTAAGTCACATTCTTTTCTCCTTTGATGACCTTAATAACCTCTTTGGACTAGGTGGCTGCTCCTATGTCCCAAGCCAAGAGACGTTAACCTCAGAGACTCTGTGTGAGGAGTAAGAACCACCCAAGGATACCGTAGGAAAAGGAGAGGACACGATTGTTAAGGACCAGAAGGAGAGCTCGAAAGAATAGGGCGTCGAGGGTAAGATACTCTATCATATCTCAGTCACCGTGCCCTTCTGCTAACTGCTTGCCTTAGGGCCATTTCGACCATGTGTCAGACTTGAAATACATGAGCACCATCAAAGCTCCTGAGAAGGTCGAAAACTCGGTAACTCATTTGCTCATGCCTACCCGCCTGCCGCCTCTGTCTCATATGAGACAGAACAAGTTCAAACTCAGGAAGCCCTGCAGGTTTGTCGCAACATTAACTAATACATTTCGTGAAATTGACCCAGCCCATAAGAAGCCATCCAAAACTTTCGAGAAGCATTCAGCTAAACTCGCTCGGCCGCTACCAATTTGGATGGGGCGGTAAGTTGATTCAGCATCCCTTCATTTATTATATGCTCATGCTTTGCTAGATTGATTGCGTTATGCGCTGGGAGTAGGAGAACAAGAAAGGATCGGTACTTAATTCCTACAAGACTCAATATACCGAGCGCATGTCTCTAGGAGATTGTTGAAAGCTCTGGAGTACAAGAAGAGCACAAATGTCATGGTGAGCTAAGCATCTCATAATGCTCGTTGTATCATCCACGCTAACTTACCATTCCAGGTAACTCACAACGATCAAGAAGGTGACGCTAACTCTATCAATGTCGATGTAAGTTACTATCCAACCTTTCTATAGCATGCATCTCACCAGTGTACAACAGAGCGCGTCGGTGGCGAAGAAACTTTGGAGGACAAAATATCATATGAGATGGGGAAGGTACGAAGCAAATGGCCAAGATCAGGAGAATGAGGGGACAGATTGATTAGGCAATGTGGTAGTTTCCACCATTTGTCGATAGTAATGTTATCAAAGTAATACAGTAATTTCCACCCTTGGCCTGCAGAAAAAACCACTTTCCTCTTGATTGGCCACCGTCAAAAAAGTACAGTTTCCGGCGAAAATTCTGTCAAAATTTTCCGCCAGGGACCGTCTGAAATTGCTTCGATTTGAAAAGCGACAGTAAAGTCCAGAAATCCCTCATGTGACCGTTGAAAAAAAAGCTGCTATTCGGCGGAATATCTGCCATTCCATGACCTGATTTGAATGCATTTGGACAAAGTTCCACCGCTGAGGGTGAGTTTTACTCCCACTTTTCTAACGAAGACCGTGGGAAGCGCCGGCGAAATTTCCTCCTTTACGGGTTCACAGTGGATGACTGATTTTGTTTGACATCTGCTAAAGGTTACCCGAGCCATAGCGAAAGCTAGCGGAGGCAGGACCTCTATGAGTCTCATAAGATGGACCCTGTAACGCCACTCTCTTCGAGTATACTAGAATAATAGATATAGCAAAGCAAATAGTCGCATAGATGATCTACATTTGCTAAGCGACTTCTGCCAATAGACCTGCCAATAGACCTAGACCTGCTGTTGATCGTGATGCGACGCGGCCAACTAAAACGTGTCCATACTCGTAACTCAAGGCTCGCGTTTTCGGAGCATTCGCGATGTTGGTCTGCGAGGTGAGCTGATACAATCCGAATGGATGCATTATTGTGACATTGTTTTGCCTCTCAGACTACCGATCATCTCACCCTCATTCTTGATAAAGCATCGCTGCGAGAAGCCCTTGACCTTGTAGTCGACGGCGTCTCTGCCACTTACCAGGTGGGCAGAAACAATGAGAAGAGAACCGTCGATGTGGGGACGCTGATGGAGGTCTTATCGAACGGACAATGGTCAGCCCTCTGTCAACTCTGGGAGAAGCAGTACCTAATCATTTGCAAAACTCCTGGAATACCTAGTGAGAACGTGGCTGCAGCAGACGACGAATGCAAAGAAACCGTGCATGTGCATGATGATGAATATTACCTCGAGATGGCAGCTTTTGAGGTCGGTCGATCGATCACTAACTAGCCTCTCAAGTTTATGCTAACAACTTGCTGATTCCCCTGGATAGGTCCAGCAAACGGATTTCCTGGTGCCAAAGCATTTGTTTCTTCAGAGGACAGATGCGTTCTCTCTCCTATTCGACGCAGGTCTTGGAGTGTCAGAACAGCCTATCAAGCTTCCCGACATCGCCGTCGAAGACTTCCGTTCTATGATGGGATACTTATACCCTCTGTAAGCTGTTTCTCTCAAATCTCGTTGAAAGGCAGGAATATCTCAGCGGCTGTGAATAGCTCTGATCAGAAGCCTACTGCATCCGAATGGATCTCAACATTAAGGCTATCAACGAAATGGAAGATGCTTGAGGCCCGTGCTGAAGCGATTGAAAAGCTAGGTCGCGAGGAGCTGTCCAGCGTACAGAAGGTCGAGCTCGGATTCGAGTGTAAAATCACCGAATGGGCTCGGGAAGGATGCGTTCACTTGTTGGAACGCGAAACACACTTCCAAGGACAAGAAGTCGAGCATATCGGGTTGGACAGAGTAGTCAAACTCTGTGAGTTGAGAGAGCAGCGTTTGACTGCAGAGTGGGACTTATATCTCGATCGCTTCACACTCGACAATCATGGACCACCAAACTTGACCTCAAGATGCTTTTTGGGTAACGAGAAGGAGGGAGAAGGCGAGATTGATCTGGTGGAATGCTTCCTGAGTGCTCAAGCTCGCGGTGACAGGAGGCCGATTCTTGACGCTTGCGATAAGCTGGCAAGAAGGATCGAAAGTTTGACGTTGAGCGAGGTCAACAAACTTGGGTTGCGAAACTCTGTCAATCTTTGGGAGATTCGATTAGAGATGCGTAAGGCGGCCTGGTCAATGGTGCAAGATATCGGTGCGACCTCATCCGGTGCACGAGCTGCGCATTCGAGCATATCAAACCAAATTGATACTGCATTTGGTCAAGAGCTTGAGGCGCTTCGAGAACAAGAATCGCAGTATGCGCCATCACGTCGAAGCGCTGGGACGTCACAGGCACCAGCTATAACTGGAGTTAACCAGCCGAGGTCCAGGTCACCCCCATCTCGGTCACCTTCTCCCGTAAGGACGACAGATGGTAGCCCCACAGCCCGTGTCCTCACGTTTGGGGCAAGTGTGTCGAACACAGTCCAAGAAGCAGAGCGAGCTACCAACTCGTCCAGCTCCAATGGGATAATACCACGCCAGACAGTTGCCTCCAGGGGATCATGGCTGAGTAGACAACGTGGAAGGGGTGCGATAAGGGGTGATCAAAGAAATTAGACCAAAAGCTTGAACCTAGGGGTACATCTGATTTCGGTGAGGATAGTGATAGATTGTGTATACAGAGTCCTCTCATCTTGCATATATCTGGAATTCTATTCTACTACCAATTCAATATATACGCGCAATAAATCATCTACTAAGCGATTTCTCTTTGATAAATAATGACGAAATGAACGAGAACGCAGCCACGACAGTCGAGAACCCAAGTGTAGCCTGCACAGCAAGCGTATATGCGGCACGAACGGTAGCTTGCGTCTTCGGGTCTAGGGTGTTGATGTAGTCGAGAGATTCTCTGACGCGAAGGATTATCTGTAGAAACGAAGGATGGTAAGAAAAGGTCGACGAGTAGGTTGACAGGGAAGAAAACATACCTCTCCTACGTTATCACCTGATAGGTGACGCCAAAGGTATATCCTGAGTGTCTCTTGGATAATGGTACTTCCAAAAGAGATACCGACGACGCTGCCCAAGGAGCGGAAGAGGTATGATACTAAATGATACATTAGCACCCGAGACCAGTCGGAGAAAAAGGAAGCTTCGTACCAGCAGTGGCTATAGCCTGGTCTTCCTGGCCAGCATTGGCTATAAGAGCAATCAACGTCGTAGTGATACCTCCACCGTTACCAATACTGGAAACGAGCAAACCTAAGCGCATATAGTCAGTTCCCAGATCGAATGAAGAGCATATATCCACATACCTCCTGCAATGCCGATGGTGGAAGACACCAACACGCCCATGTTGAGCAGGATCCCCACCGTTCCCAGTAGGAACAGCGCATACGCCGCGACGGTGATCGCATAGAATTTTCCTGTAGCTTGGATGATCAAACCACCACCCAACGAGCCAGCTAGTCCACCAACAACGCTGAGGACCAACCACAGCCCAGCCTGACTCGCGCTCTTTCCGAGGACAGCTTGCAGATACAAGCTCGTATGGAAGATTGTGGTCATTGCAGCTGCGATACCGAAGAAGTTGACCAGGTATGCGAAGATCAGGGATCGGTTGAGGATGATTCGGGCAGGTGCGAAAGGTTCCTTTGCCCATCTAGTCTCGATGGTGATGAAGAGAATGAAGGATAGGAAGAAGATAGCGAGGGATGCAACGGTGTATGGGTCAGACCAGGACACGTTTCCGCCGCGGTCGAGACCGAAGAGGAGGGAGAAGACGGTAATGATGAGGGCTAGGGCACCGGAGAAGTCGATCCTGGCGAGCTTGTCACGGAAGTGGGAGGAGTCTGGAGGTGGGAGGTGGAGGGCGATGGAGACGGAGGTGATGGCGAGGATGGCCACTGGGACTTGAATGAGGAATGACCTGGAAGAATCGTCAGTATGGTTGCAACTCCGGGCTGGCGAAACGTGCGTACCAGCGCCAACCTATGCTGTCCACCAAGAATCCACCGAGAGGCGCGCCGGTAGCCGAACCAAGAGAGAATATGATATTCAAAATCCCTGCAAGAAACGTGTTTGTGAAACTGGGCTATGCAGACAGTCGACAGACCAACCTTGCCACGTTCCACGAGAACGAAGGGGTATCACATCCGACATTATGATGCTCACAATACTGTGAAATGGAGAGCGTTAGGAGATTGAGTTTCCAGAGAAGGTTATGTGAAGGCACGTACGTTGTCATTCCGCCACCACCAACGCCACTGAGAGCCCTGCTCAGCACGAGCTGGTTCATGTTCGTCGACAGCCCACAGCAGAGGCATCCTAGAGCGAAGATGGAATAGGCGAAGAGGAGACAGCTCTTCCTGCCGAAGATATCGCTGAGCTTGCCGTATAGAGGTCTGTCATGAAAGAACATCAGTTAATCATGTGAAGATGTACAGGAATCAGAAAGACTCACTGGAAGCTTGTCAGCGTCAACATATAGGCTGTAGCAATCCAGCTCGTGTTTTGAAGTTGGTTGAGCTCGCTGCCGATAGACGCGAAAGCTGCGGCGAAAGTCAGTGGTCTGTTGACTAGGGCCTAGTTTTTGGGACCCACAAGAGACGACAATCGTGCCATCCATGGCAGCGAGAAAGACACCGAGACCCATTGGTATCACCTGTAGGTGGCTCAGCCTCCTAGGACCTCGAGAAAATGCCTAATGCTCACCAGACTGAGGTAGTTCTTGGGTTTTGCAGCGTCTTCTCCATTTTCGCCATTGGTTTGAGCACCATCGTAAGAACGTGGGTTGTCGCCGTTCAATAACGGGCTAGTTTCCTCTGTTGCAGTCATCTCTTCACTTTAACACGTCGGCTGGGGGGGCACCTCCTGCAGGACGATGAGAGAGGAGTGCTGCAAGATTACGACGCGTTTTCCCGAGGCACATGGTTTTTGTGAGAAATTCGATTGATAATGCCAATTGCGTGAGCGGTGATGAGCCTTGCCGAGGTATGTTTGACGCTATTTGCCACCCGGGACAGATTGGAACTTGAAGTCGGAGGCTCGCCCGATGTCTACCTTGATTGTTCTGCTCAGAAATTCCGAGTATCTCACTGAAGGTGGTTACTGAAGTGAGCTGCTGCCTTGATATTATGGCCCGCTCCCGTCAACTTCACCTCCCTCAGCTCCTCCCCGAATGCTTTCAACACTCCAACCTGGACGGAAAATGCTTCCTTGCAGGAATCGGCAGGAGGAAGGTGGCGCAAAGTTTGAGGCGAATCGACATTCGACACAGATAAGTACAACATCGAGAAATGGCATTGTGTCAGCCTCGGGTAGACGCAGTTCGAGTGCTCAGGACTCAGTCGTTTTCGGAGTCGCAGGTGGGAAGAAAGAGAACTCGATAATCATCAAGATGCAACGAAGAAATAATGCTGATTTCAATTCTATGTCGTAATTAAGGCAAATTAGAAAAACCACCAACAATCTCTGCTGCTGTCTCCTTTTTGGCAATTTTATTCTTCTTCCCCTTCTTCACCGACGCCGCTTTGGTGGTTTCATTAGCCGGAGTGCCCCAACTTGAATTACCACTAAAGTCAGGATGGCGAACACCTCTCCAGAAAATCGAGACGCCAAATCCTGAAGTGCATTCT
The DNA here is from genome assembly GCA_015708445.2 of Clitopilus hobsonii. NCBI lineage: Eukaryota > Fungi > Basidiomycota > Agaricomycetes > Agaricales > Entolomataceae > Clitopilus > Clitopilus hobsonii. Next base: position 1,987,811 of record CP067997.1, on the reverse strand, counting down.
TCCACACCCAAATGTACCAGGTCCTGCTCGAAAGCATCACATACCGCTTGGGCGATTAATTTTGCATTGGTGCAAGCTGGGGAAATCCCCAGGTCCTGTACTAGCTTGCAAGCTGCTCGGCGTGTCTCAAGCCTTGCCTCCCAAATTTTGACGGCCGTTGTCAGGCCAAGCTCGCCAGCCTCGTTGGCCGTTAAACTACTTCTCCTGATCACAAGCCTCTCGCAAGCCTCCTTCAAAAGCTTCTGTACGCCCATCGTCCTTGCCTCCAGAATATCCTTAACGGCATCATCACCAGTGCAAGCCTTTACCTCCAGGTCTCCTTGGTCGCCGGAGAGGCAATTAGATATGAGGTTGCGTGTACCCAGCCCATCAAGAGTAAATCGATCGAGGTATATATCCCATTCTTGCTTGTATCTTTGCTCCTTGAGCTTGCAAAGCCTGGCCGCTATACCAACTCCTACTTTCTCCACTTCGAGTCGAGTGAGATGCTTCCTGTTGTCCGTTACCAGGTCGATGCATCCCTGGCGCACCCATTGGGTCACTTTACAATTATATCCAAGCTGGACTTTGGAGACAGTGTCAAGTACTTGGTTGAGTTCAACTATCGCCCTTTGACGTATACTGTGCATCCTCCATGCAGTTGATAAACGAAGAGAGGAGATCCACTCGCTGGTAGTCATCACATGGTTGGGATCGCTATTTTAAGTAGTCAATCGCATTGACAATCCGTTTTAGAACATCGAAGCTTACAGGGGATACATGTACTCCAGAATACCTCGAAAGTCAGCTATACAGACCTGTGGGAGCTGGAATGGGTTCGCGGGAGTACACAACTTCATTTTGCTGGTGCCACCCCATGGCCCTGCATTCAAGTTTGAGTTGACGCGGCTGCTGAGGTTGATGAATTGGTATTCTGGTACGTGAAAATACGTCTCCTCCACCTACAATATATGCCAAGTCAAGAAACCTGGGGTCTACCAAGTAAAGGACTAAAACCTACCTCGAAGGTGGCCATATCCAGGTAGTAGGTATCGTCCTGCACTAGGTTGATGCTACGAGTAGAATTATCACTGGTGCCTTCTTCGCCACCACCCGTGCAATTGCTGATTGATCCAAGATTGATCGAGGGTGAAAAATTAGGGCGTTCGATGAAGAATAGACGGCCTCACGGAGAACGATCTGCCAGGTCATGGAACAAATAATCGAACTCAAGCTTCCGACTGGTATCTGAGAGGTCGATGACTCGATTGGCAACCAAGTTGGCACGGACGCTCTCAACGACATTCTCGGTGGGTTGCTGCAAGACGCGTTTTTCAAAGGCCAATATCAAATGACTCGAGCTCTAGAATACGGGGGTAAGCCCAACGAGCATGATGAAAGGGTGGGTGAGTCACCTCGCTGTATAACATCGATTATCGTCGCAGAGTCAACTCCTGCGGAGATGAAGCGGATAGATGAAGTAAAAAGATCGATAGCTGACCAAAAAACGCGCACAACATGGATTCATTTCGGAATGTCGCGTGACAAGCTGACTGAAGCGCTGGGGCCTCAAGGCAAAACCACCCGCCCACACGACGCCTCACTATAATCGCACATGCATACTGATTGTCGCACAGGAGAATAGAGTACAGGTTGTACAAGGACATCATGTCCTTTTCCCTCCATTGGTATCACCTTCTACCCTTCTTCTTTTTCTTCTTCTTCAACGGCGCTTCCCCTACCGATCCAACCGAAGAAGCCGGGCCCGGCGGGTATACCAAACCTGGGCTCTTCAAACAAGGTGCCTCCCCCTCAAAATCAACCTTCGCCATATCCAAGTCAGTCAGCTTTCCGAAATCTTGACTTCCTTTTTCTCCAGCGGAACATCGAGAGATACTAGATGGGCTCCAAGCCCCTGGTCCCAAACTGATAAGACGAGGACTGGATGGTTCCTCTGTGGGTTTAACGACTTCTACCTGTTCGGGTGGAGGGACGGCGGAGGTGTGTTTGGGGGTAACTTCATCAACGATTGGTGGTGACTCAACTTTTTTAGAGAGTGGAGCTGGGGGAGTCTGAACAGGGTCTGTGGATCTGGTGGGGGTAGAAGTGGTTTCGATGGTCACTGGTTCGACAGCAGGTGCTTCCGCCTTCGGGTTTAGCTCCGATCCAAAGACGGCCACCATGATGGAGTCAATGTCGGGGATATAAGAGACACCGGTGAACTTCTCCACTTTTTCCTTGTACTCCTTCCGAAGCGCGGATCTTGCGCGCCAGAGGGTCTCGACAGAGGACAAGCCTAGCTTGTTCACCTCCTCCAACGTCAGAGAAGCCTCTCTTCGGGTGAGCGCCTCATACGCGTCCATCAACGCTTGGGATGACTCAGACGAACGCGCAGCGAGGATGCGTTCGATAACGTCCTGAGGCTGTGAAGGGGTGTTTCCAAGCTCAGATCGAATGAGTGTGGATAGCTGGAGATGCGTTGCCGTCATATTAGGGGCAATATCGGAGAAGAATTTCGTGTAATATTCCTGGTAGAGCATCTCGCGAGCCTGGTGAAGCTTAACGGTTGTTTCTAACCCAAGCTTGGCTATTTCAGATGATTTGATATGGGAGTCGCGTTGGATGAGGTGGGCGTATCCTTGGCATATCCAGGGCTGAACAGCATATTCCTTTCCATGCATGATTCGAGCCAGAATTTTCAGCCCCCTTTGATCCAGCTGCGCAATAGCTTCAGCGCGAAGTTCGGGGATGCCTAGTGACGAGGAAAGTCGCAGCATGGATATCCAAGCGGGTGTAGGCAGCTTCCATAGCAACTTTGCGCCTTTCTTTCCCGCTTTTTTCGGCTTGGCAGCAGATCTGACGGATCCCTTGTCAGGCTGCGGAAAAATAAAATTAGGGAATGAATTTCTTACGGAGGGTAAAAGAGTTTAAGGAGAATTCTGAAATCATCCGAATTGACACCTTCAAGTCTGATGTTACCCTTCTTCTGATGGTCCAGGAGGTCCCGAAAGAATGCATAATCTCGAAAGCGAGATGCAGGGGCCACAAAGACTGTATTGTCGATCTATTGGATCCTGAATAAATGCACTTGCAGATCGGGTGAAGAGTCATACCTCGAACGTAGCCCATTCTCCATTGTATTCATTGACATCTGCTACTTCTGCAAGGGATGCAGCGGGACTGGATGGCGAACCTTCGTTGGTCCCTGGAGGATCGCTGTTGTGCGGAATGAGAAATAGTACTGACATTCCAACAGGCATAACTCACCAACCATCCATGAGACATGACGCCAGCTGCTCGGTAGATACAGACTGTAGTCTTTCAGAGTCTATATCATCCAGAAGTACTTGAAGGTGGGAATTGTCCTTGGAAGAGCGATCTTGAGGCAATATGAGAAAGACATAATTTGTCTGGTCGACCTTTCGCAGGATTAGATTCTAGTCCTCAGTGCTCTGAGTGGAATTACTCACTTTGTACGCCCTAGCTTTCGCCAGAGATCGACTCGCGTCGGTAGGTGACTGTTTAGTCGCCTCAGTCTCGCCAAGGGCTGGCTGACTGAGTATCCCGTCGTCAGCAATGGCTTCGCCAGAGGTTGACATGGGAGAAGATGTAAAGATGGAGGCATACCATTGGTGCTATAAATCGATTGCCTGGACCCACAAACGAGCCCTCGTGTTGATTAGCGCTCAGGTATTCTGAAGAGGATGCGCATGGTGTGCACTCGAAGTACAACTAATGGCACACACGTTCACCGCGGCAGACGCCTTTGGGCCAGCAGCCTCAGGCCGAAGTTGCATTCGGAGTCGCTTCCCCGAAGTCCAGAGTTGGTTTGTCAGGTGGACGCGATATTCTGGGTGTGCTCTTAACGCAGAACTTCAAGTTGAAGGTGATCAAACATCGTGGTGAGGAAGCCACCGCGGCCACTGCCACTGCTATTTCCGGACTCCGAAAGCCTTCGTTACAAGCACAAGCAAATATAGACGCTCGTCACGACAGTCTTTCCTCATCGCGGTCTCACGGATTGCCCACAAACTGCTCCATCCAAGGATAGAAATGGACCTCCACACTTTCTAGCCAAAGGACGATGGATACGTCCGGGAATTTTTCAATTACAGCTGGTAAGAATACGTGAAATACCTCTTTGCAACGCCTTTGAGGCCCCAGAACAGAAGCAACAGGGAATTGACTCTCACGTGGAACAAGCGGGATACCACAGTCATGCGTTGGGCAGGACGGACATGCCATGAAAAGCCAAGACGGCGGATTCTTCTTTCCTCCCTTAGAATGACGATGACAAAACCCGTACTGTCAACTATTATTATTTGCCAGTGAGTCACGTATCTACAGCAGAACAAACCCTTTCATTCCTATCTCTGGAAGACAGACGCCATCATTTTGACAGCGCCTCGACCAGACCATCTTGTGCTGCCATGTCATATGCCTCCCTTTGTGGGTGGCGCAACTGGGACAAAAAATTGGTGCAAAGACGCTTTTCTCCATGTTCGTTGCGTGGGCAAGCTCTTTGCTAACGATGGAGTCCACGATGGCCCCCAGGTCCGTGGTCACGCCAACCTTGACGGATTCCTTCATCATCACATCTCCATATACTCTACGTTGCTCCAACCTTGCATTCCAGAAACCGATGGTTGTCTCAACACCCAGTATATCAGCCTCTTTTCGTGTTATGCTCACCCGGCGTTGGATGAGTACGGAGTAAGCCACCATCATAGGGAGATGTAGTTGAGTTTTACGTGCAGATATGACGTTGTCTACGTAGGTTGTGGCCTCCTCGGCTCCCTCAAAGTCGCTCTGGAATAATGTGGGTATCTGGGAATACAGGGGGTTTGGTCTGATTGGGTGATGTTGGAGATACGCATCGTAGACGGGAGTAAACATCATATCCTGTCCATGTGCAATGTTACAAGCGGTTTCTAAGCCCAAGGTCTCGACATCTTGCTTTGTTAGTCGCGTTCCTGCCTTGAGAAAATGATGACAGCCAAGACGAATCCAGGAAGTGACATGATGCTCTTTTCCTAGAACGAGGAGCTCTCGCGCAGTCAATCCAATCCCTGTCAAGGTAGCGACTGCTTGGTCCCGTATCGGTCCAAGACACCAAAGGCTAGAGAGCTTTAGAATAGAGATCCACTCGCTTTTGGTAAGGTTGGCATTAGATCCTATGGGTTCCCTACACATTCACAGTAAACCACAGTTTCTTCGGAACATATAGACATGCCGTATGGCTTACATTGGGTAGAGAAGGCGTAGAAGCGTCTGGAAGTCGTATGAAGAAGCTTCCTGAAGGTCGACACAGACATCAGTCGTTCGATCTTCCAGAGAAGAGAGGAACGTTTGGAAGCTATCACTCCGGGACTTGTATCGAAAGGAGAGAAGACCGCTCGTTGGGATCCAAAAGACAACACCATCCGCCTAAAGAGTAACTCAAAATGAATCCGAGTTAAAACAAGAGAGATTAAACCTACACATACTCACCTGGATTCTCGAGAAATCCAAGTAATAAAGGTCATCTCGGCCTGGATCCTCAAATTCGTGACCATGAAGCGGTCCTAGCGTGTTGTCGATAAGATCCTGAGGTGCTTGGACACCGGCATCTATGTATCTCTCCATACGTGTAACGGCTCTGCTTGAGAAGCCACTGGTACTGATAAGATGTAAATTGTAGTCGACATTTCTTATCAGTCCCACCGGCCCTGAACTATTTGCCTCGTGTCTGGTCAGGACGGTTATTCTATTGCAAATCTGCTTCCTATGTCTGGTAGTTAAAAAAGCGAATCGTGCTATCGTATGCAGCAGCGATCGGGTCGCTAATGTTATATAGAACTTGATTGGCGGGGTACTGTGTGTCTTTCTAGTTAGCCAATTTCGTTGTTTCGAGTTGGATCGGCTTACACTGGGCAACCATTGCAGCACCAAGAAGTAGTCGTGGGTGCTATCTCGGAGCTTGGACAAATCTGCCAGTGCTGTCGGAGAATAAGACGCTCGGAAGGCTATTTTGCTCTTGAGTTGTGTTAATAAATCGACGGTAGATTCTCTGAACGGAATGAGGGATTCAAACACGGCGTTGGCCTCGTCATCGGTCAAGAGAGTTCCGTTGCTTGAAAGATTCTGGTTGACAGGGTGAGTACGCCGATCGTGCATTAGATATCTCTGCTCACCAAGGTATCCAAGAATGCGGTATGGATGGTATTATAAAGTGCTAAAGCACTATTATCCCAATGCTATTTCGACGAGGTTGCTTCATTCAACTTGATATAATTCGTTGAGCGTAGAACACTGACCAGAACGAGAGATTTGTCAACGTCGCCACTTTCAGGAAGCGCAGCTGAAGTTTGTTCGAGATTGAGGGTGTTCGTTGATATCGTGGTGATGTCGTTGGTTACGAGATCTGGGATGGTGGCAAGAGACCCATGAACGATGACGGCGAGGGCGGCAGAGAGAGTTAGAATCCTCATATTGAACTGGGGTGGACGCGTAATCGGAACGACCGCCATGATTGTTCGAGCTTCTTATAGAGGCTGATCAGCTTCCCGGAAGAAAATGCCGCATGAGAACACGGATGCCACTCCCCCTGTATATAAGCTACCTGGCAGGAAGAAATCAGTATTTCTTCCAACCTCAACAATATCAGCACCTTGGCATGTCAGTGTCTATCAGATTCGCTTACTCAGGTCAGGGTACTTGGTAGCTTGCTAACACGAATGACGAGCTTCGCGTTGTTTATCCCGTAGAATCCAGCGTAGAATGTCCACTTCATGCGGTGATTTCCCTCTTGAGCCACGTAAAAAGCGCAGGAACGAGACAAAGACGACATTCAGGGGCCGATCAGACACTGGCGCGAGTCGACATACTTGCCGACGGCATGGAGAATCCAGGACAAGTGCGACGCCTAAAGGCTACAGAAGAGTAACAAGGGTAAGTATGTTCGGGTAGAGAAAGAAATTGACCGTCTTTTGCGGTGACTGGTCCATGGCGATGAGTTCATTGGCGTTGAAACCGCGAGATTGAAATATTTTCGTGAGCTATCCGTCATGCCAGGTTCCAAGGCTATTGCCTTGCACTCCAGGAACGAAGAAATCATGCATGACAGCGGTGACGGCTTAATTTAATGCCGAAGGTGAAGAGAGATATCGACAGGGGACGAGAAAGAAGTTTGATCCTGGGTCGTCGCTGCAAACTCGGACGTTGTGTGGTGATAACAGTAAGATTGATTTCATGAGAGCTGGCTCCAGGCTGGAGCAAGAATACATCTGTTTATCGAATCTACGGAAACGGAAAACGATCAAAGCCACAGTCCAAGATGAAAGGCGGAAAGACTTTGAAGAAATGTATCGACTCATATCAGGACACTAAGCCTCGATATAAAGGTGGATGGTGGCATCGTACGCTTTGTCGAGGTTGGTCTGGAGCTGGTCGATAGTATAGGCAAAACCGGGCTGACGAGGCATCAGATCTACATTGCTGGAAAGCAGCCGACGTGATACTTACGGGAGCAATGCGAACATAAGCTTCGGCATAAGCATCCGTGACGCTACGCAAATCGCTCAGGAGTCCCAAGACGGAGGTCCTGTAGCGCAACAGGTAGTCTTTCGCAGCTACGATCTCCTGCAAGACGCCAATGGTCTCAACCTCAATAGGGCCAATAACACCAGCAAGGGTAGTTGCGACAGAGACTGAGATGAAGGTAGTATCCTGGCCAACAAATCTGAGCTATTTTATTCGCCTGAAGGAGAGGTTACTAACTTGAACGTTGACTGTACTTGTGTAGAGAGTTCGATAGAGATCCCTGGCGGCATATCCGATTTTCTGAAGATGGACACGAGTGAGAAATCAACCGGTTTAAATAAGTTCAGGAATTACGAAGATGTAGGCATCCTCATCGACGGCGGTGGGATGATGAGCAATAACCGTGCGGAGCTCTGTGACAGAGGCGGCGATGGCCTTTGCATCTGCAATGAGCTGTTCAGGAGGGGAAGCTAGAGTGCAGGAGACCGCAGTGGAGAGAGCGAAAAGAGCAATGCCGAAGAACTTCATCGTTGAGCGGTGGATTGATAGAAAAATAGGACGGATCGAGGAGTGCTTATAGTCCTATAGTAGGTTGAATACTCTGAGTTCCTGAGCTCGCAGAATCCTTGCTTCATTGCGTCAGAAAGAAGGACTCAGACGCGAAGGATTCCGGGAGATTCGTGCTCTCGCTTCCAGATGCGATGACAGCCGCTTCTTGTGTTCTAGGTCGAATGCGTTACGTCCTTTCCACTTTCTTCGTTGGTTCTGTACGTGTTCTATGAACAGCTGGGCAAGCAGAAGACATTCTTGATTGAATTGTTACGGACAATGGAATGCGTAGTTCGTGGTCCTGGACAACAAGGAAATGTTTACATAAGCACACTTCGCCTTCAAGTCTGCCTCCACCATCGAAATTCTTCAGCCCAAGCTCGACGTGGTTCTCCTGCTAGATACGTCCTGAGAACCTTCCAGCTTCGACAAAATACGAAGAGCTCGTCGAAAGAGGCTGTTCTCTCTCACTTTTCTTCGCTGGCTGTCCACTCCAGGAAAATTGCGCCCCAGATGAAGCATAATCATCGCGTGATAGGAGTTCGAAGCCAAGGACATGATCTCTTGTGAGTTGAAGCACCTTCTCGAACCATTTGCACCACCTAACAACGAGCAAAAGCGTTGAACTAGAGCAAAACCACAGGAGTATCGGCAAAACTATACCGGGCCGAGCTCCCATCGCTCAGCCATCAATAGGAATGCCATGAAGCCAAGTCACAGGACTCCTATCGACTTCTTTCCTTCTATCCATCTCTATGGCCAGTCACGCCCTTCTCAACGCCTTCAGAGCCAATAAACCAGCCTTCGGTGTCTGGTTGACTGCTCCCGGAATCTTCACTGCCAGAACCGTCGCTGCAGCTAGCCCAGATCTATCCTTCGTGGTAATCGACTGCGAACATGGTTTGATACCACTCGTCCCAGGTGCAGCGGAGACTATCGCTGCTATTCAAGGTGTAAATCCGAATGGTGGACTAAGTGCTGTGGTTCGAGTTCCTTCGACAGGGGTCTCGTCGAGCACCAGCTGGCAACTCAAGAATGCCTTGGATGCTGGAGCTCGGGGAGTCATAGTCCCGATGGTTCGTTTACTTTCTATGAGCTCGTTGCGACACCCCACCTTCTAATCACGTTGACTCCAGGTCTCTTCCGCCGAGAAGGCCAGAGAAATCGTGTCGGATTGCAAATTCCCTCCCACGGGTCGACGAGGCTTTGGGAATCCCTACTGCCACGGATCCTGGGGCATTTCTGCGAAGGAATACCTCGCGAACGCCAATGATCATATATCGGTGATGGTCCAGATCGAGACGAAGGAGGCGATAGATCAGGTGGAGGATATCGCTGCTGTTGAGGGAATAGGTTCGCCAACCCTTTGTTCCTCTTGCAACTCATGTTCTGACTCAACCTCTGCTCTCAGATGTACTCTTTGTCGGACCATATGACTTATCCATCTCACTTGGATATCCGACCCCAAACCCCGACCCTCACCCTGATGTGGAGAAGAGTATTCAGCGAATTTTGAAGGCAGCTCATGGAGCTGGCAAGAAATGGTTCGTTAACCACCCCGAGGATAATCAACTTGTTGACCCATTCCCTTCTAGTGCTATTTACTGTGGTTCTGGAAAGCAGGCAGCTGCGCGTGCTTCTGAAGGGTTCGACATGGTACGTGGAATCTTCCAGAATAAGAACATTCGAACGTTTCCTGACTGTCTGGCATCCTCAGGTCAACGTCACGACCGATGTCGGTGCTATGATCGAAGCCATCGTTGCCAATCTCAAAGCTGCGAGGGGCTGATCGGACAAGCATACCGGAGGACAGTGCTCACTACACTTATATTACAACCACGATGCGAAATGACAACTGTATTCATATGTTTGAACCTTAGCTCGACTCGATACTGTACAAGTTGGGAATGCGATCAGCTATCTCGCTCTAGCCCGAACCCATCTCCTCATCCACCCACTGTGTAATTAGCGCTAGCTTATCTGTCTCCAATTTCCGACTTTCTGGGCGACTCGTTCGTATACTAAAGCACTCCTTATGGTGTGCGAGATACGCATAGATTGGCATGCCCAAGATTTCAACCTCGCTGAAGGGGATTGTGCCAGTGCAGGCGAGAAATTTTCCACATTCGTGGATCATCCATGATTGATAACCCTTCGCTAGGGCAAGAACGAGTCGTGAAGCTGGGGATGCAGGGGCAAGTTTGACGGACGGGAAGCTATCAGCAAGGAATTGCTGAAATGCTTGGTCGATAAGCTGGTTTCCTTCAGTATCCGAAGTCGGAATGGCGCTCTTTGGACCTCTGCGCCTTGATCTGCGAGTCTGATACTCCCGTACGTTTGATATGTCAAGAAGGCATCGACGGCTTAGGTTTAGTGTCTCCACCTCTTCCATCGATAACTGTTGCTGGCGCTGAATTATTTCCGTAAAACTGGACTTTGCCCAGTCCAAAATGCCTTCATCGAGAGCAATTTGAACGCGGTGGATGTCTGAGTTGCTGCCCGAGAGCGTCACAGGGACAGAGCTGGCCAGCTCGGCAAGGCCTTGGCACATTTCATCAATGCCTATCCAGATGGATCCGCTTTCCACAGAGCCTTGTGGAGGGATTGATACCTGACCTTGACCCGACGATAACGGAACCTGCGGCACCATTGTCTCTCTCAGCCCGACGATCCTGGTACTACTTAAGAGTCCAAGCGCTGCTACTTCGTCAATTGTCAGCGGCCCTCCTCTCATGGCCATAGATCGATACGCTTGCATGACCCAAGCTTTGTTCGAGTATTCCCTGCCGAGTGTGAGACGGTCCACATCCGACAGTTGCATTCCATCCACTTGTGAAATCGCGAGGTCTTTGTAGGCGGTGATGCCCCATGCTGAAGCGCATTTTAGTAGCTGTAACCACTGTTCGTTGGACAGAGGAGTCGCTGGGTCTGAAAGTGGAGGTAAGCTTGACGAATCCAGTCAGATGGTGTTTTTCCTTGTAAAAAAACAGTAACTCACGAGGCTGAAAGCAGAAAGGCAAAGACAGCCTCGATATCGGATGTGCAGAGACCAGAAGTTGTCACAGGAGAGGAAGAGCCCGACCCCAAATGACCAGGAATCGGTAACAGCGCTTTCGGCGCGCTATATAGCGTATCTTCGATCTTCCAGAAAAAGTCAGTGGTCCAATCGATCACCCCCACGAAAGTTGGCTCACTGCAAATTCGACCATCTCGAGATAGTAATCCGCGTCTCGTTCGACAGCTTCGTTAGTGTTCTGTATGTATGGGCTAGATCTCCATTTAGTTCATTTAGGATCCTCCTTCTTCAGATTCAACCCACATAGGCACCATGCGTGCTTTCAAGGCGTTTATATCTACTACCTGGTCGTCTTCTCGAAGCTCTGTTTCCGATCGGACGACGGTGACATTGTATCCGTCCACCTTGAGCGTGAAGGAATCAAACGTGGTCCTTAATTGCGACGCGGGTACCAACCTTGAAGGCGTACATCTCTGTTTGAACGGTGGAGATCATGGGGTGGTCATGAGAGATGGTCAGGCTGCCCTATAAACCTGTAAACACAGCACGACGGCAAACACCGAAGGGCGCTAAGGCGGTAAAACTACGGAGCGCTGGAAAAGCACAATTAGCAGCCTGCCTGATCTTGACCTGTTTTTTCTAAGGTCATCAAAGTAGAAGGAGGGAGATGTTGCGATTTGAGGTAATGCTTCGTTGGATGATTTGAGACTCAGGCTGCAAAGGTTTTTTCCTTGAACAATTTCCATTCATTTCCATCGGATGAAAAGATCAGATGCATATGTTATTCTCGCCACCTAAGGCAGCCTAAATAATACAGAACATGGTGAGACTTGTCCGAGAGACCTTAAACTCCTGAGATGAACACTCTTCCTCAGAATAAACCACTCTCTCACCGATCCGGTCCTTCTCCATAGAATCCATCTCTTCATCCACCCACTGCGAGATTTGTAACAGTTCCTCGTCACAAAGACTAGCTCTCACTGTCGAGTGATGAGCTACGCGGTAGCACTCCCTGTCATGCGCCATGACTGAGTAAATTGCAAGACCGAGTTCTGTCGCCTCGCTGAATGTAATGGGGTCAGGGCGTTTGATGAGTTCCGCGCATTCATTCCGAAGCCATGATTGATAGCCCTTTCCCAAAGCGAGGAGAAGTCGTGAAGGAGTGCTCTGGCTGGTTAGTTGACATGAAGGTTCCCTATCCCGCAGAAAACATTGGAAGGCTTCATCAATGAGCGATTCGGACGTTTCGATAGCTATGGCTGAAGTCGAAGCTGATGTCGTTGCACTGCGTTGGAGTGGAGGATGGCGATGGACGAAGTCCCGAGCTTTGCAGAGAGCTAGAAGGCAGTTAAGGCTTATTTTGAGCCCTTCAACTTCTCTGATTGTCAGATTATTCCGGCGCTGGATGAGCCTAGTGAAGCTACATTTTACCCACTCAAGTACTCCCTCGTCTAATGCAGCTTGGACGTGATTGACGTCCGAGCTACCTTCGGAGAGAGTGATGGGGACAGGACCCGCCAGATTTGCACATACCGCTTCCATCCCTCTCCAGACTGACCTTGGTCGCGCTGGAGGGAGCATCCCCGCTACGAGGCGTCGAGCATGTGCTGATCCACGCTTATGAGACCGTTTCTCTCTCAGTTCGATAATCCTAGAGCCATCCAGGAGACCCAGCGCGAATATCTCTTCAGTCGTGAGCGGCGCTGCTGTGATAACCATGGACTGGTAAGCTCGCAGGAGCCACGCTTTATTCATGTGTTCCCGGGAAAAAGCAAGGAGCTCCACATTGGAGAGACCCAGTTTTGAAAAAGCAAGCTCGTTGTACGCTTGAATACCACATGTTGAGCAGAACTTGAGAAATTGCAGCCACTGGTCTCGTGAAAGGCAAGTCGGAAGAGTTGAGAGTAAAGGGAGCCTTAGAGGTATCAGAAGGATTCCGCATCCATAGCATATAAAAACACTTACGACTCGGATAATAACACGGTAAAGATGAGCTCCACATCAGATCGACCGAGGCCAGGGAGGGCTATTGGGGACAAGGGCGCCTCACCGTCACGGGAGGAAGAATCTCGAACCCACAGAGAAGAGATTGGCAAGAGTACTTTTGGCGCACAGTACAAGGTGTCGTCGACCTGTGCGACCTCACGTAAGTGCTCCACCCATTCGCACTGAGGGGTTGGACCTCACCTCAAACTCGACCATCTCCAGATAATAATCCGCGTCTCTTTCGACACTTTCGTTGGGACGCTGGATATAGGGGCTAGAAGAATAATTGAGGTCCAAGCAATAGGTATATCATATCAGGAAATAGGCTCACAAGGGCTTCATACGTTCCTTCAGAGTGTCGATATCAAGCATCCAAGGGGTTTCTTCATACTCAGTCCCAGGTCGTACAATAGTAACAGTGTATCCATCGGTCTTGATTGGAAGAGTTTATCATAGTTGTGAGGCAAGAAGCAACACTGCTACACACCTGGAAGGCATAGAATTCCAGTTGGCTCATGGCAACTATGGTGGGAGACACGAAAGCAGGTGAATCGGCTTCAGTGTGTCAGAACCACGTTGCAGGTTAACCTTACTAGCATGTGCTACGCTCCATGCGCATTGACATACAAGAGCACAGAAAGGCGCTAGAAATTAAACGTGTGAGGTGCCCAGGTGAACGATTTGTCTGCTCCAACCAAAGAAGCCGAAGACTCGGACCTGTTGAGGATTCCTGAAGGTCTTGTATCCAACCGGCAGCATGCTGCAGCGTTCCATGCGCCTTGTAGAAACTTAGTAGAGTCTGAGAGTAGGTGTGATCGCCTCCACGGCCGTCATGGACCAGATCTTAGCTCGTCAAACCTGCTAGCCTCAGGCGCCTTCGAGTTCAAGTTTGAAGGCAAAGTTCCGTGACGCGTGACTTCAGTTGGCCGGTGTGACCGGACCAGTCCGCCTCAGTCCGCCCAGATCACTCTTCGGTTTCCTGCCGTTGATTCATTTATTTTTCTTCCCCACTTGTTCCCCACACCTTTACTGAGTTGGAGCGCCACCGCGATCGCAAACTTCAAGTTGAAACTCCTACAATCCTCGACAATCCACGATGACAAAATTTGTTTCTTTGGAATTCCCACGCGAGTTTTAGCCTGAACGCTTGGAACAGGATGGAAACGAAACCCATTCTTAGGTACACAAAAAGTGGGTCTTGAAACCAGTTGAGCAGCTGTTGGTGCCCTCGTAGGTCAAAATCTGATTGATTACCTTGATATCCTTGAATAATATTGGCATAGATACTCAGATTCGGTCGACAGACAGTGAGTTTGTTCACACAAGGGCCAAAATATCCACACCATGTCTACGCGAATGAATGGTATCATGCTTTGCCCCTAGATATGCATGTACCCTGAGAAAATGGCTACCTACTCTATATTGCACAGAAGACCCATGGTATACACGCGGCTGGCAGCCGCAGACCAAACCCTGGATATTGTGCTGAAGTTACCCCTCTGAAACCGTTGTCGTCGGTTCCGATAGCTTAGCGCAAGCTTTAAATGTACGAAGTCGCCAGCAAACGCATCAAGCATTGCCAACCCTAGCTTTTATTCATCATCCTCATGCACGAGCAACCCACCTCAGACGTTCTCATCGACTACCTGGATCTTCTTGGGCAGCAGCATGGGCAGTCCCCTGGGCGGAACAGCTATATCCAAGTATCGTTTTGCTACCCAATTACCAATGATTCGCTATACACTACCGCAGTCGAAGTCTTGATCAAAGGTCTAGAGCGTCTTACGGCCAGTTTCCCATGGGTAGCAGGTCGGATCGTTATAGATGATGTCTCCGAAGGCAATACTAGCGTCATCAAAGTCAAAACGCTGAACAAGATCCCTCATTTCATCGTAAAGGATCTTCGTGATAACGAATCTGCCCCAACAATGGCCGCGCTCAGGGATGATAACTTCCCTTTGAGCATGCTCGACGAGGCTCTCGTTGCCCCACGTCGCAGATTTCCCGACCAAGCCGATGAGGGCTTCTCCGATCTTCATGTATTCCTCCTCCAAGCAAACTTTATCGCGGGAGGTCTCATTGTCACGTTTAATGGTCACCACAATGTGATGGATATGGCGGGTCTAGCACAGATCATATCACTACTCTCCAAGGCATGCTCAGGCGAGCCTTTTGGTGCTGGAGAAATCAAAACGGGAAACCTCTCTCGAAGGAATCTGGTTCCCCTTCTCGACGATTTGTGGCAGCCTGGGAGTGAGCTCAGTCGCCTCTTGGTCGAGGCAAATCCACGCCCTAGCGCCCCTCCCACCCTCCCTCCTAAACCCACGCCTGCATACTTCTCTTTTCCTCGAAAATCGTTGGAGGATCTCAAATCCCTTGCTACAAGCACCCTACCTCCCTCCTTGGGTTATATTTCCACCGATGACGCTTTGACCGCCTTCATTTGGCAGTCCATTACCCGCGCACGTCTCTCTCGGATAGATCCCCACTCTACAGTGTCGATAGGTCGAGCGGTTAACGTACGCCGTTATCTCAATATTCCAGCCACATATCCAGGCCTTATGGTGAATATGGCCTATCACGCTTCGGTGGTTCAGACGCTCGTTGAAGCGCCTTTGGGTGTCATCGCATCCGAGCTTCGTGCCACAGTTGATCCCAAGACGAGTAATCTGGGATATGTCGCTCGCGCTGTCGCCACCTACCTCCATCGTTCTCCCGACAAGAGTGGTCTCTCGGGCATGGCTTCCCTCAGCTTGGACAAGGACATCATGGTGACTTCATGGGGCAACGCCAGCTGCTACGACCTCGAATTCAATCTAGGGCTCGGTAAACCTGAGTCGGTCAGGAGGCCAAAGAGTCACCCAATTGAAGGTCTCTTCACCATTCTACCTCAATCGCCTGACGGAGAGATCACCGCTCTTCTTTGTCTCCGGGATGAGGAAATGAAGAACTTGAAAACGGATGAGGAGTTTACACAATATGGGCGATACATTGGATGAGTTAGCGGTCCTACGAGAAGAAAAGACATCATATTTCGTGTAATCCAAAGAATGTATTTCTTGACACCCTCTGCCACCGACAGTTGAGATGGAAAACTATGTTTGATTTAGGTTGTTAACTCTGTAAGTACAAATACACTTATGTAGTTTCAAATCAACAGCGTGGCACCTGATTGTCTTTGACTGGAGCAATACTGATACCTATTGAGCTTGGTTTAACTCTTTCAAGACAAGTCCATGTTTACAAATTCCTCCACCTCTGTTCGTAATGTCTCAACCCTTGCAACCCTCCCAATTGAGGGCGCACGTCGCTTTATCTGCTTGAAGAACTTGTCTCTAGCCCGACAGAGATATACGAAGCAGTCCATGCCTAAGACGCGAGCTTCAAAGAGGTTTATCGGTTCGTCTCTCTCTATGAGTTCTAGACACGCCTCCGAAAACCATTCTTGTATCCTATACTTCTTTGCCAGCGCTAGCCGCCCGACTGCGCCTGCATAAACTGCCCTCTCTTTGGTATCGGCACGAAGGCTTGCTACAACGATGGACTCCATACTCATTTCTCTTTGTTCCTTCGGGGCTTCCGAGCTAGGACCATGGTATCGGTTTCTTGCCGACAAAATTTCACCGTAGGCGAACATTCCCATCCTTTTGAGCTCCATCCACGCAGGAGGATCCTTTCGTCGAATGAACCGGCCATATGCATCGATAATCCATTGAAGGACGCCTTCAGAACGGGCAATCCTGACTTGATCTACTAGATCATAGTCCAAGTCCGAGTCTTCAGCCGGGACTAGATCCAAGAGTTCCGGGGTATCATCCAGAGCGGCTTCCCGTTTTCGTCTCAAGACCTCCAGAGTCTGGAAGCTTCTGACCTGATACTTTTCTCTTAGCTTCTCCCGGAGAGACATGACCTTGACCAAAGTTTTCATGCCTAGAGCATCTGCTTCTAGGGGATGCACGGCATGTAGTCTCCCAATTAGGTCCAAGTACGCTGCTACTAGCAGTCCCTTGATTCGCAGTTCTCTTCCCATTCGGATTCTAAGCAGATTAGAGAGTCTCAGAGAAGACATGCCTATTTCAGCAGCCTGTCTGAGTGATTGGAAGGACCAGGATTTAGCGATGCCGAATGCACGGAGCCAATCGTCGTAGGTTAAGACGATCGGAGGATTATCAACGGCTGGAGATCTAGTTTAGGTATAGCTGAGGCCATGGTAACTGGTCAAAAGATTTGTTCTACGCACTGCTGCCATTGTATAACGTCGAGGAGCATCCTGAGATCTTTCGAAGAAACCACGTCGAGGTAGACTTTGTTGGTCTCGGGTTCCATTGTGGGCATTCCGGTGGCCTCAACGAAAGGAGCTGAAGGTACATAGAAAAGCGAATCTGTCGTCTACAGAAGGTACAGAGGTCAATGTTACCTCGCATGAGATAACAGGAAGGCACTATGGGCAATATCGTGTGGCATACCTCAATAATAATCATGTCCATGTAGTAGTCGGGATCGCGGCAAGGTAACACCGCTTGGGGAGACTCTGCCTCTCCCACAATTGTGCTGCACAGGGGTTAGGAATGGGGTCGGTAACAGCCCAGAAATCGCGTACATGTGGGCAAAGTCACGTTCTAGGCTGTCCGTATCAAATTGGAGTGCCATCGATGATGTTCAAGTTGGTTTCGATGCAGAGAGTTCGCAAGGGTCGTCAGATTCAGAGTCTTGAGGATTTGCTGATGATATACAGCCTCCAATGAGTACTTTTGTTAGAACAGGTATACCTTACGCACTAAAGCAGCAGGGTATACCATAGCGGTTTGACTTTGAGAGCCGCCAAGTGTTCGATTTGTTACTTTCATCAAGTCACCTGATTTTGGCGCTGAGCTAGATTAGCGCCTGCCGTGTCTGGTATATACTACAACACGGATATGACGCAGGATAACGCACAACTCACTGCGCTTCAAGGTAATGGACTGGTAGTAATGCTAATTCAAGACAGAAGATGGTATAATTACGATATGCAGATGATTGGTAGGCTATGGTTCTAACTAGATGGCCATTCCACGGCAGAAGCTACTTCTTCTCGGATCAATTCCTCTAGCTCATGTCGTACGAGTTCCAGACGGGCATGTTTTGGTATTCCAGGCGTATACCGGCGTAATGATTTGAGATACCTGTCACGAGCTTGACATAGATAGACAAACTGAAGCCAGCCGAGTGAACGAGCTTCGAATAAGTTGATTGGTTCTCTCCTCGCGATGAGTTCGAGGTATGCTGCGCGTAGCCATCTCCCCACTTTATATCGTTTGGCAAGAACAATCCGCCCAATTACGCCAGCATCAGCTGCTGATTCCTTCAACCCATCACTGAGATTTCTCAGGATCGCATCGTTGACAAAGGTTGATCTTGCCGCCTCATCACAAATGTCTTTCCCGCAGGCCCCGTACTCCTCCCTGGCGCGATATACACTGATTGTAGTGGCAGCTCCCAGCCTTATTCCTTCATTATGCGTCAAAGCGGAGCTCCGCTGGACGAGGAGTGCGTAGGAATCAATGATCCATTCTTTTACTCCTTCGCGGTTAGCGATTTGAACCTGCTCTATGACGTCCTCATGGGAGTACATGGAGAGATCGTCGCTGAGCTTCGGGACTTTCTTCATAGCTTGATCGCTTTTGATTGGGCACAACTCGTGCTCGTCTATCCGCGACTGATAGGTTTCTCGAAGGTGTTCGCGAAGCGAGATCAGCTTTACGAGGGTTTTGGTTCCAATTATAGTTGCTTCTCGAAGTTCTATCGTGGTGGTCCGACAAAGAATGTCAGAATATGCTGCCAGAAGAAGACCCTGAACGCGAAGCTCTCTCCCAAGTCGCAAAATTTCGATAAATGGAAGCTTGCATCTCGATATCTCTCGTTCGGCAATCGACCGCAACTCCAAGCAGGACCAAGCCCTAGTGACTTTGAGAACTCGTGCCCATTCATCGACATGCATGTCTAGTGGGCCGGAGGGGCATAAAGACCTATATATTCAACGTCAGTCGGTATATATGGTCATCTGTGAGATATCGGAACACACAGTTGCCAGTCAATAACGTCAAAGAACGGAACTAGATCTCGGGTGAGAAAGATGGAGTCTGAGGGGCGGGGAGACGCGCCCGTTCCAATATATATGGCTGGAAGTTGAAATATTTCATCTTCTGACTGATACGCAGAGAGAGTAAGAGACGTGCTGTCGGATCTCAAAATCAGTTCCACCAACCTCGAGGATAGCCATATCTAGGTAATAATCTTCGTCTCGACTCGTAGATGGCTCGTCCTCTAAGTCATTGGAGTGGCTCAATGGCCTAAACGGCGTTAGAAGGCAGTAATTTAGAGATATTCGTATCCCTCACAGCGGAGAAAATCGTTGTCTCAGAGCAGCTAGGTCAAGACGGGGAATTGCTGAATCTGCAGCATGCAGTGGTCTAACCACGGCTACTTCTATCTCGTAACCATCCACCTGTCAAAAGTGATCATGAGCCCGGCTTTCTGAACTCCTGCTACTAGAACTCGCCTCGATTCTCGCTTTCACGGGGAAGGCCATGACGGTTTAGACGAAGCAAGTTATCGGCACACATATTGACGAAAACGCGGTCACCTGATCTACTCATGGCGGATGGTCCGTTGAGGGATTTAATTTAGTACTTGGTGATTCAGCGGTTCGGGTCAACTGAGGTCCTCTCAGAAGGTGTACTAGTAATTGGAGGTTCAGTCTATTCAGCAAGCGATTGACAGTCATTAAAGTACAAGGTGCAGTCTCTCATGGTGAAGCGTCCACCTACGCCGGATTCGCTACACCATACTTTCCTTCAAATCTTCTGGGTCCATGTCCTCTACATATGCGAGCAGATCTTCTTGTATGACGACCGCGATTCTGGCTTCATCCTCTGATGTCAAACTCCTGGATAGCTCTATGTGCCTAAAGGGCGATCCGAGTGGCAACCAACATAATTCTCTTCCCCGCGCCAACACTACGAAAGCGTCGATCCCCAGAGCTTGAGCATCCTCGACGGAGATCGGGGCATCACGAGAAAGGAGGAGGCAACAAGCAGCCTGCAACCACTCCTGGGACCCGAGCTTGTATTCGAACCCAACCCTGAGTTTCCTTGGGAGGTCTTGATCCTCCCGAAAGGGCAATGGTGACACTATGACATCCCATGACGCCACTCCCCAGGTAAGAGCAACTGCCCTTTTAACCATCGTCAGAGCTAGCTCCCATTCAACGTCGTAATGCCCGCCTTGACCCTCCTTTGACCTGTTCCAGTACACATCATGAGCGCATGACAGCTCAAGGACACATTCTGGTGAAAGCTGCAACATGTCCGCCTGCTCCTTGGTCAGCTTCCAGGGATGCTTCATTAGCTTCTGGTAAGCACCGTACAGCCAATCCGGAATACCCTCTCCCTTCGCGACAAGGATTTGTTTTATAGTGTTGCTGCCCCGCTCTGAGGGTACGTTGGAAAGCAGATCGGATACGACCGCTTTGAGGAGTATAGGGGATGGGGGAGGACGCCGGCTATGTAGTGTGATCCCATTCTTCCTAGTCTGTAGGGCTCGGTAGTGAACACCCTCCCGAAGCTCGACGATGCGGGCACTGGTCGCCAACCCCAGCATTTCTACTTCTTGCACGGTCAACGCCTGGCGACGAGTGATAAAACCCTCGAAAACGGAGCGCAGGCAACGTGGCATGCCAAATTCTCGCCCAATTGCGACCCACTCGAGGTCGGAGTTGATAAAATGCTTGAGGTTATCGGTGATAATGGGTACGAGGTTATGAAAACCACAGTGGGTGGCGAAGAGAAGATGCTCCATGCATTGACTCCTGGAACATGTAATCTCTCCACCCAGCTCTCTACGAAACAGGGTCAATTCGCGGTACGGCGTACTTGGAAATTCCACACACATGCACAAGTCGATGAACTCGAAATACATCTGAATGTCCTCAATGCACAGGTCTGCGAGCGACGAGGAACATCTAGACATCACATCCTCCACATCTTGACGCTGTTGAGTCTCTCCGGGAGCCTCCACAGCGAATGGCCAATATACAGCTGGAAGCATGAATGCAGTATCCTCGACCTTATCAAAGTGACAGTTAGAAATCAAAGCAACCTTCGGAACGGCGGCTTCCTTACCTCGAACTGAATCATGCTGAGATAATATTCCTCATCGTGTCCGACCTTCACATCTTCAGGGAGTTCACAGGTCTTGTGTTTCAATGGCCTGTCCACTAGGGTGAGGGAAATCTCGGCGAAGGGGATAGTCCCAACCTACCCGGAACTCGTGTGTGCGTCTAGGTCCTCCGCGTCAAGGGATAGCATTGGTTCGTCCTGTTCGATTCCTTCTTGAATAGTTTCGTTGCTGAAAGTCATGGCGTCCAGGGCTTATATGTCGACCTATAAATTCTATTATCAGTATCATCTCATACGGCCGCGTAGAAATCCTCTTGATTCACCTGGGTATTACGGAAAGGTCCTGCTTCGATTATTTATGAGCTTGCTTTGAATGGTTCTGCGGGAGTGCATGAGGCCCTAGGGGCAGGTGTAAAGGGCCGTTATATGGTGTGACAGCATCGTCACGTAGAAACATCCTAAAGGAGAGGATTATCGGAACCGAATGGATGGCGCACCGTATGCGGAAACCTAAGGAACGCATGTCAGTGAAGGAAGTGTGCCAGTGAAAAAGAATGCTCACCTCAAACACAAGACTAGCTTGTGATGCGGCTTCATATACGGAACAGCTTGATGCACACCAGGGCAAGGTACAGCAAATCCAAAAATCGTCATTTGAAAAGTGGGATAAATAACAACAACATAACCTCGTAGAAGAAAAGACAACAAAACAATGAAGGACGTATCATGCACCCTCTTCCTTTTTATCCTCCTCCTCCTCCTTCTTTTCCCCTTCTGCCACCTTCGCCACCGCCTCCTCTGTCTTCCCCTCAACCAACTCCTTCATCTCACTCTCCACCTTCCCCTCTTCCACCTCCGGTGCTTTCGCTACTTCAGCCTCAACAGATTCCTCTCCTTCAGCCGCTTTCGCCTCCTCTGCTACTGCTGCAGGTGGTACCTCAGCAGGGGGTGGCGATACCTCTTCGCTAGGTGCAAAAATAGGAACCTCCTCAATATCATCCCGAGGAACGACAGGTGAGTCGGGAATCTCATCTGCTGCTGAGATAGTAGGTTCTGCTTCTATCTCGGGGATGGAGGTGGTGATTGGGGGAGGTGCAGCTGGCGTTGCTGAAGGCTCTGCCTCCGCAGGGGCAGCAGGCGATGGTGTTGGCTCTTCAGCTACAGCCTCCGATGATGGTTCTGCACCAGGTGCAGAAGGTCCTTCTGTTGTTGTTGATGAAGGTGGAGGTCCACCTTCTGTATCCTTTTTATCGAACTCGGTTTCGTGTGGTGCAGGTGATACTTCCGGTGTAGCGTTAACAGCAGTGACTTCTGTTAGGTCCGCCTCAGGCAGAGCGGTTGATGAGGAAGGTGTCACTTCAGGGACTAGTTCGGCATCCTCTGAGGTGGGTGAAGTCTGTTGTTCTTGGTCCTGTCGTGAAAAGGCGTGTTAGTGGCTACATATTGAGGAAAGTTGGGAGAACGTACAGGAATTATGGGAACATCCTCAAGTCCATCTTTATCCGCAGACGTGACGTCCGCTTCTGGCTGGGTGGATGTTGAAGCCTCAGGTTCGGGTTTTGAGAGCAACGAGAACGAATTCAAGTCCTTCTCTACGTCCTTTTTCTTGTCACCGTTGCCACCAGCTTTCGCCAGCTCTTCAGCAATAGCATGTGCCTCGTTCAGCACCATCGTGTCTGTTCTGTTGCGGCCCATCTTCCTAGGGCTGTCGATCCCTGCGCTCAGAGGACTATTTCCACGTTCACCAACTTCTGTGGAAACGGGTGCGAGCCCGGCTCCTGAGCTCCATCCTTCGTCTGCAGCACCTCCTTGAGTCTCAGTAGTGGTGCCAGCAGGGTGAACACCTGGAGGTGGAGCGGGATTTCGGGCGCTTCTGCTATCCTCGTCGTCTGAGTCAGACCCGTGAGCAGGGCGGGGAGGGATGACCATGAATTCAGGAGGCACGAGTTCAAATTTGGAGGTGAGTGCTAGGAAGCGTGCATATAGTGATGATTCAGCCTCAGCCTGTTCGAAGGCCTCGCGGTGGTGGAAGTAGGCATGTGCAAAGATACGTCCGAGACGACGGGCTAGGGAACCAAAGTGTCGGTGGGAGGAGGTGGGGATTTGAAGACTGAAACAGCATAACAGGTTGGAAATAAGCTGGAAAGCACGGAAATTGTGTAGACTTACCGAGAAGGGAATGCTCGTGGGGTATTCAGGAGTGCTGTTGCACTGTCTAGGGTATGCAGAATATAATCAATAGCACAGCATTGCTACAGAGGAGTCAATTATCAGCAACAGCCTGGTGTTGTAGGACGCATGAACATACCTCGAGAGCGCCTTCGTTTCCGTGAGCAACACAGAGGTACAACCATTCACCAGCCTTCATCTCAGGACATGTTGAACGCGTGCATTCCTGTTGCAGCATATTGATCAAAGGATGCGTAAGATCCTGTGCTAGTCGCCTGTGTACCGCAAACGCGTAAGTTTTCCGTAAATATCGCGAGTGTTGCCGCCCAAACGCACCTGAGCTGCTCATAAATCCAACAAGGCTCGTCGACATTGATCTCATTTCCACCTTTGTCGACATCAGCATCCTCTCCAGCCTTCCCTGTTCCTTCCTCTCCGTCCTTCTTCTTTCCAGGCAGCGAAACAATGGCCTCGACATCATGTACATCCAGCCGGATGAGTAAGGAAATATATTCCTGAAGTTGGAAAGCGCTATCCAAAGAAGATAGCGAAGGCAGGCTCTTCACGGGGTAGAAAGAGGATATTCGTGAGCCACGCAGAGGACGTTGAGGAAGAGTCATTTTCTGGCGTAAGGGAGGTTCGAACGTTGAGGTCGACGATGAGGACGTTGACTGTAGAAGCGAAGGCGTGACCTGGCCAAGTCGCAAAATCGCCAAGAAATTACGTAATAAATAATGATTTTCTCAAATTCTTGGTCCTGTCTACCATGTCCGCGGCGATGCCCAACGCTGAACGTTCGCTGAGCTTTGGGCGACGATGCCTTGCAATGGAGGTCATGAACGTGGCGCAAGGGCCTGCTCTGCTCATAAAACTTGACGGCGAGATGTTGTCCGTGACGACAGTACCTTCTGCCAGGGACCTTCTCGATCAACCTCATGTTCAATCTTGACCCTAATGGTCAGACCGCGCGGCAATCTTGTCCCTTCCCGCTGGCCGCCTCTTGAGGTCAACCAAGCAGGGGTGAAGCCTCTACTTCAGCTGAAGCTGCCGCCGTCGCCAGCATGACGGCTCCTGGATCAGGAATTCTCCCTACCTATAGCCATCTGGAGAAAGACGACCTATACTACCTGGACTTTGTTCAATTCGAGGTATGTCGTCGAGCATTTCTATGCCAATTCAATGCTGATACCGCTACCAAAGGTCGAGGACACCCTTACTAGAGTTCCTCGTTATCACTTCACCGACCCACCCCAGAGTCGAGAGAATCCTTCATGGAGTGAAGACCCCGAAGAAGAAATCTTTCAACTTTAAGGTATCACGTTGGGCGACTTCCACCAGCTACTAATGGTGCTCTATCCCCTGTAAGTTGCAAGCACAGTCTTCGGGCCCGTCTTGACCTCTGATGCTGCTGCATAGGTCGCAGGCAAAGATTACCAGAACCTGGGAAAACTGGGTGTCGGTCCTCTACCTCTCCACTGGATACCAGCTACATAAAATCCGCCAGCTTGCTATTGACGAGCTCAAAGGGTACAAGATTCCCTGCATCAAACGGGTCGTTCTTGCCCAGCAGTATGGGCTAGCGGACTGGCTTTTGGATGAGTACCTCACTCTAGTCAAACGTGGGGACAGTATCACGGTGGAAGAAGCCCAAGAACTTGGACTGCCTACGACTATCAAGCTTTTCCAAATCCGCGAAGCTGCCCTGAGCTTGTTAACTCTCAAGACCGCCGCTGCAACTTCACGTCCACCAGAACCAACAGGGCAATCATTGTTTGGTACTATCAGAAGTACACCCACACCCGCCGAACCGCAAAGGGGCAATCAAAAGCCTCAAGCCAATGATTGCTTTCATAAAATAGATTTTACCTTCGAGAAAGAATTCTCCGCCACGAACCTCGTCATCACGGATACCATCGAACGTATCCTCCTCGCTCGCTCCCTAGGAATCGTTCAATGGCTTCGATACTCCTACCTCGAGCTCGCCAACCGCTCCCAGGGACTCACGGAGTCCGAAGCAGAGAGGATAGGACTAGAAGCTGCGGTCGGGGTTTATCAAGTTCGGGAGAGTACGCATTTGGCCGAGAGAAGCAAGGAGTGGAGTGGCAAGGTGATAGTGAGCGAAGAGGAGTATTTGAAGATGATTAGTGAGAAGTTTGAGCTGGATATTGGAGAGGTGAAGAGGGATGGGGCGGTGTATAGTGGGTTAGCGGAAAGTCATGCGACGATCGTGGTTGAGGAACGAGAACGGCGTCGGGATGGGGATGAAAAGGAGAAGGAGAAGTACTTCGTTCAAGCTATCAGCGCTCCCGAGAGGAAGAAAAAGAAAAAGAAGGGGGGAAAGTGGTGATGATGTACGAGCTTTCTTCCCTCGGGATCATTCCTGTGGGCCTTTCTTCATTATGTCAAATGAATTTTCATTGCTATTAATCCTCCTGACGTCTCATGTGGTTTGTCGCCCAAGTATTCGAGAAGGACACTAGGAGCCGACCCAATATTGGCAGGTATTGAAACTATCCTAAATCCATTCAAAGGTATGTCCTAAAGTAATACAACGCCTTCACTATTTTCGATCTGAGCCTCAAATCTTTGAAAGTGATAAGCTCCGGAGTGCCCGAGGAAATGTCAGCACAATGTCCAGTCGAGTAGAAGTCTACGATGTAAGGCTTCTTCGGCGCCTCTCCCCTCTTTACTGCTTCTATAAGCTCCTCGTCGACCGGGATCTTGAATAGCGTAGGAATAGTACCATTGAATATTATCGCTGGTATAACCTTTGCTTTCAAGGCCTCGTCTTTTTCCCTCATGCATGCAAACACTCCTATTGCGTTTGCCACAAGCTGTGGGAGAATACGAATTGTAGCGGCTCCGTGTGCCTGAAAGAATAGCTGAGAGATTAGACGAGTGAAATGAAGTAGTGGAAAATGATATACCTTGCTTTCGCAGACAAGACGTACGTCCGCTAAAGCATTCGGATCTGGATTAAACACCAAGATATTTGGCGTGGCAGTGACCGTTTCCCCGCACATTTCAAAGCTGCAAGGAAACCCCGGCCCAACATACCTGGAAACTCTTCCGTTAGGGCCTTGGCAGTCATACTTAAGGGCCTCCAGCAATTTTATCCCAAACTGGTCCACGTGTTTTTCTTGCATGGAGTCTGCGAGAATTATGGTTTTAACAATCCTCTTTAGTTCCTCGGGAGTATCTTCTTGAAAAGTGCAGAGTGCCCTCCATTTAGACTCCAGAAGTGGATTGAACGTTGGCCCTAAGTCGGGGGTCGAGAGCTCTGGACAGTTACGAGTTGTTACACCGAAGAACTCCAAGATGTCGCACCGCCGGGGTGCAATCCGAAGTTTTTCGAGGTGTTTGTTCGTCCAGTGGCACGCGGAAGCTGGCTCGAACTTGTACCTCATGGCGGGATAGGTGGAAGAGTTGAAGATAGATTCTGTCTTCCTTTGCCCTATCATCACCTGTTAGCCTCTTTTCGCAGCATTACTGATGGTTGTAGCTGGAATAGGGTTTCAGATGTTCAATGTCCAGCGCCGGTAATCCGAGTCGGTTGGGTACCTATTTTGATATGTTCCATCTACGTGCCGAATTTATCTCGAAAGGCTTGTGAGGAGCACCGAACACCCGTTCCGGATGTGGATATACTGGCATAATTAGGTCGAAGTCTCGAAATACGGCCTGTGTTGGGAGACAAGGGGTTGATCGTATTTTCATGCCGGTTCAGAGATCCCCTAGAGGATAAAAATAAAGACCGCGTCATGTGTCTCTGGGTGGTAGTGAGACTTCCGGGTCTGATTACATCACGGCCCCTAGCTTGACCACTCTTATACAAACCGTGTTGTCGCTTTGTGCCCTCACAGTAATTATACCATGCCAGAAACCTCTCGTCAAGAAAATGAAGAATTTCGAGGTGTTCAGATCCTCAACGATCTCAGAATCAAGACAAACAGAGTTGACGCAACGACCTTCTTCGGTGTCACATCCGAAACGCTTCCTGACCCCGAAGTACCCTATGCTCTTCTACACGGAGAATACCGACCTATATGGAACGGCTCGAAGGTCGAACGACGATTTTTCAACCTATTAGGCACATCAGGCCTCGGGCCCGAGTTCGGCGTCGAGTTGGTGGCGCATCTCTTGTCCATTCTGGATTACGATGAAGAGCTTTGTCTGTATCGCAACTTCGGCACAGACCGATTCAATATGAGGATAAACATGCTGAATTGCAGGATGGGCGCTGTTCTGACGAATAGCTTTGAGGGATATCCTTGCGTTGCCGTACTTGGCTCTCACGCTCCGGTGAGCATCTTACCATCAGATCGATAAATCAACAACGAACTAGATGAATAAAACGACAGATAATCAACCACATTTACTGGCAATTCATCGGTCCAGCACTTGCTATTGCATGCGAAGAAATGGACAATCATGGATCCCGCTACACAAGCGGATTCAATGTCACCGTCCCTGTCATTGGGATCAACCATTCGCACGTCTGGTTGTTCAAAGTTCCCGTAAACAACGCCGTGTTGAAAGCGGTCAAGAGATATGAAAAGAAAGGAAAGCGTCCCAAAACGGATGAACTGGCTACAGTGGAAGTATTCTATGCAGGCGAGCTATCGTATGACGACGTGGAAGCGAGGAGGAACGTTATAAAATACCTAGAGGCTTTCAAGAGATTCGCCTTCGTAAGTATTCGACATAATAATAAACTGTATTCGACTAATCGACTCACCATTAAAGGATTTAAATCAGACATATGTTGACCATAGAGATCCAGTTGCGGTAGAGATGTATTCCGAGGAGGAGGCGTTCATGGAACGTGTGTACGCAGGCGAACCAATCCGCAAGCATGCCAGTGACCAGTGCACTGTTGACCATGATTCACTGGAGTGTATCACATCTACGATGGTCTGACATGTTTCTTGTTGGGGAAAGAATATAATATACTGTCAATGTTTTTACCAGGCTCAAGGCCAGATTATAACATCAGTATCAACCCCAAATCGCAGAGAACCTAGTAGCCAGCTAATAGACATCTTCCATCAGCCCGTTCCATTTCACGATAGCAATTTCTGCACTTTCTTCCGACCTGTCCGATGCCCCATCGTCCGTATCACAGTAAACAACACCACAGCTCTGTAAGCCTAGAAGATCCCAAACGCCATCAGCGAGCCTTCTGCGCTTATTGTTTTATCAGTGAGATATCAATTAGGTATGGGTATGTAAGCGTACTTCTCTACGAGCAGCTTTCGTATGAGGATATCTTCCAGCTACGAAATCGACATCGAAGCCAATTTCCACCTCGCAGGAAAACGAACCCTCGTGGTGGAGCCTCGGGACCTGGGCGACGTCATCCGAAGGAGGTGGAGAAAGTGGTTCAAACCCATCATCAGCGTCGCCCGGCTCATTCCTCGTATCCCTCATTTCGTGGGCAGGGTGGGTAGATACATGATCTGGCCGTGCTGGAGAAGATGAGGCTGTTGGGGAATCGTCCGATCGTTTAGGTGATGGATAAGCTTGAGTTCTTCGACCAGGCGCATTCTTCGTGTCTCCGGAACCAGTAGCAGTCTTCATAGGCAGAGGAGGAGGTAGAAAGGTGATCACCCTGCGACCTGAGGTGGCACTCATGCCAGATCTGGTGCCAGGAGGTAGCTGACCCGTAAGCGTAGGTATACGAAACTTTTGGGTACGTTTTGGCTTAGGAGAAGACCTTGGGCTGAGATCAGCTCTTCACGGGGAATGATAGGGAGATAAACTTACTCTTTACGTTTCCTCCCCTTAGAAGGAAGAGTACTGAAACTTTCATCAGGGTCTCCAAGAGCGATATCGTATGCATCTCTTCTAGATCGGTTGGGGAAGACCACTTTTGCTCGTTTGCTGGGAGATTCGGGTAGAACATGAGACCGTTGACGTTTACGAGGAGTTGCATATGCGACTTGCCGCCTTGGGGGATGTGGTTGGTCATCTTCATCATCAGTAAAGTCATCCGTGGCTAAGTTAGTCGATTTTTCATGGATATATGCGGGATATGATGGAGGTTTAGAAGCACTCCTTAGCATCGACCCATACACGGGTATTTCGGTAGCAGGAATTTGAGATCGGCCTTGAGATGGAAGGATTGGGGAAGAGAATGAATCAGGTCGAACGTTGCTGTATTTAGGAAACGAAGGTTTTGACGGAGACGAGAAGTATTCTGGATATACATCTGGAGACGGTTCATCCAAGCATGGACTGCGGTGGTTCAAGGAAGGCGATTGAGATGTCTTCGACAAAGCAGAAGCAGAAGGACGGTTAGGGTGAGCAGCACCAGGTGCAAATTTGCGGTACAATGAAGCAGGTGGGAGATTGACTTTAGACGTAGGTGGATGAGAGGCAATGTTAGTGGTATTCAGTAGAGAACGGCGATCGTTTGATGGCGGAGGCAGACGCGATTGCGAACTTGAGGGAACATGAGGTGGATGATTGGCTATATGCGGTTGTGCCGACGGCTGGAGTTGTATTTGAGGCTTCGTGGGGGACAAGAAGTGTTGTTGGGTGTAGAGTCTGTTTGACGATGTTGGTACAGAGGAGCAAGCTAATGGAGCGAGCCCGGTTTTCTTGAGAGGGAGCTTGGGGTTGCTTTGGCCTTGAAGCGGAGAGTTTCCACGAGAGGCCGCATGCGATGAAGGCTTGGCGGCCTGTTTCTTTAGCTGTTCTAAGATATTCCCTTTGGCCTTGACATCCTTCTGAACTCCCCCAATCGGTTGTTTGGATGGAGCTTTCTCGTTTGGCTGCCGTGTATCCCCTCGGAGTGCCGCATTGATCTTGGCTATGCTGAACGGATTGGGTTGATAGGAGACTGGCTCTTCTGATTCTTGCGCATTTTCGGCAGCACTACCCAAGTTTTTATCTTGAGTTCCTCGGGCGCCTTCCCCGCCGTCAGAATCCGAACCGCTGGAGGAGTCCCAACCAGAACAAGCTCCAGCTCCAGAACGCAAGTTGAAGGACCAATCGGACGAGTTGGTAGAGGGCATCTACACAGATAGAAACGAGTATGCGCCTTTATTTTCCTTAGAGCTACGCTCTGAAGCCTACCAGTCGTTAGTGACCCAGTCGTGGTCAGTGGCAGGATGAGGAGAACCTCATTCGGTTCGGATATCGGAATTCTGGCAAGCTGAACGGATGTGCGGCCCGGTGCCCAGACCTGCTGAGTCATCGAGACGAACCTGCTCCTGACCACCATCTTGGATTCCTGAGTGGCCAACCTGCCCACCGCAGCCAGTATGACGACTGCACTGTGTCATGGGATGCGCAGAATACAGCAATGACACGTATACATCCTCTTAAACGCCCCTTGGAAGAGCTGGACACGACCTTGACCCCGTTTCTAGAAAATTCTGTGACGGTCTGGACAACGCTAGGCAGTGTAATCAGCGTAATCCAATGAACTTTGGGTGGCGCTTTGCATCAGTTCTCGAAATTTCGGGCTGAGACTTGTCGCTGTATGAGCGCCTATAAAAGCACCCTCTAGGGTGCGAGCTTCTCAAGTCAAGCACACGGCGCACTACTACACTCTGAAATGTCTGTCTTCCTCTACGAGCCTTACTACGACTTCGACCGCCTCTTCGATCACCCTCTCTTCCGTGCAGGGTTTGGCCCTAACCAAACTGCTCGCCGTAATGAAGAGGGTGAAGGTGCCGTTCGTGCATTCAAGCCAAAGTATGTTGCTTCGGGATTTCTTTATTACGTTGGACTTCGGACTCACCATTTCTATCCCAGGATGGACTTGCACGAGAACTCAGAGAACAACACCGTGACTGCATCCTTCGAGCTCCCTGGGTTCAAGAAAGAAGATGTTAGTATCGACCTTCACAACGGCCGCCTCGTCGTTTCTGCCGAGAACAAGATCTCCGAGGAACACGAAGAAGCTGGTTATGCTGTCAGGGAACGCCGCTATGGCAAGTATTCTAGGACTCTCCAACTTCCTCAGGGTATCAAGGTAAGCGGATTTCACTTCATTTCCATATTTCTTGCGATGCTTACGGGGCCCCTACAGGAAGAAGAAATCAAGGCTGGCATGGAGAACGGTATTCTGACGGTCACCTTCCCCAAATCTGCGCCTGAATTGGCACCCAAGAAGATTACGGTCGCCTAAATCACTTCTCTATTGGCCCCTGCGTTCTTTCTTTGCTTCGGCTTCCTTGCAGATATGGACCTTCACAATACGTAGTAAATCTGCCTCTGTATCGATAACGAAAATCAATGTATCATAACATTCTCTGTCTTTCCAATAAATTCCTCCTGAGCTCAATGCCAGTGAGCTCTCGAAAGTAGCCTTGCAGTCAGAAAAGGGAAGTTACGTAAGCGAAACACCTTCTGGTGGAAGCCCTCATTATCGGCCTCTCTTGCTTGAGCCCATCGCCCCCCTCGTTCTCGCCGTCGATTCCGCTCAGGCCAGCAGTATACGGAAGAAGAAGCCACAGAAAGGCATTATACGCGTTAAGCTTGGTCGATCCTGAAGTTGCTGTGAGTTTCTGTTCTCTTGCAAGCTGGCTCTGGCCGAAAGCGAGGCTCGATGAGAAGGACATACTTATCATGCAAAGTACTACAAGCTGACGGGAATTCAAGGCAGGAAGTATAATAAATCAAGACAAGCGAACATATTTGCACCATGGCACCGACAAGTCTGGACGATATCGTTACCGCAATCACGACTCCCAATAATGACCTGCGCAACCTGAACAGCATACTGAAGAACGGGCTTCCTAAGGAAACGCGAGATGTTATTCTTGCAAGCACACTATCGACTGGTCAAGATCCCTTGGCCGTCTTAGACCCAAAGGAGAATACGCTCGGTTACCTGTACATCTTGTGAGTCCGCCTGACGCTCCATTCCCGAATCACCCTTGACGCAAGGTTATCCACAGGTCTGCAAGATTAGCTTCAAGACAGGCTGCACCACCGTGGGAAGCGATAGAGGTGTTCTGCCAGACATTCAAGCCACAAGAAGCACGTTATGCTCCTGACAGAGGTACGTGTTTCCCAAGGTTGTTCGCAAGCGATCTGACATGTGCTATAGTGTCTTTGCTCGCGAAAGGAATTGTATCATTGGCTGAGGTTACACATACAGTATGTTTCTCTACTACTCCTGCGGCACTCGCTGATAGTCTCACCCATAGTTGCCTTCAGCCATCCCACCGCTTCTGGATCTCGTTACCCGATACTCACCTGATCCTTCCTATTTGACAACAATTCACCCCATCTTCGTTATGGTATGGTCGATCTCATGTCAATACTCTCCTTTCTGACGCTGGATCTGCTCCCTGTTTGCAGGCTTGCATCCGAACACAACATTACACCGAGGCGCTCCCTGTTCTTGCTAACTTCATCACCAACGTCGACACCAGTATCTCAGATTTGCATTACAACGACAACCTGGTCTATCACTACGCCGGAGGCATTGCGCTGGCTGCACTCAAGCGATGGTCAGAGGCGGAGGAGTTCTTTGAGATCTGCGTAAGCAGCCCAGGAAGTGTGCCAGCCGCCATTCAGCTGGAAGCGTTGAAGAAGCTGAGGCTATTGCAACTGATCTCTAGAGGCCATGTACGTTCATTCTACCAATTATCCTAGCCAGGTGGTTGACGGCGCATATATTCCCCATAGATCTCGCCTCTGCCGAAATATACGCATTCGAACTTGACTCGCATATTCAAGACTACACCGTACCACAACTTTGTTGAAGCTTACCCACACAAACCTGATGCGCTGAACGAGCTGGTGGACAAGGAGAAGCAAACCTTTGCTGGAGTACGTGTAAAGACTTTCCCCATCAACCGCGCACCTGTTTATCCCTTTATAGGAGAAAAATCTTGGTCTTATTCTACAAGCATTCGACCGCGTACCCCGCTGGTCTCTCAAGAAGCTTACAGCAACCTACGTCACCCTGTCCCTCTCTGACATCGGGAAGGCCGTCAAAATTGAGTCTGAGGATGAAGTTCGCGAACTTCTGCTAAGTATGGTACGGCTACTATGACCAGTTCCTACGAACTACCTGCTCACGTAGACGCTTGCTATAGATTGAATCAAGAGACATCAGCGCCCGAATCTCTGCGGATGGAGCTGTCACCTTCTCCGATCCAGTCCCAGAAGTGACGAAAGCTCAAGTCGACAGGGTCCTTCAACAAGCTCAAGCTCAAGGTAGTGCCCTGCTCAAGCTCGAGAAGGATATGGGCAAGAGCAAAGAATACCTTACGAAGGTTAGTCTTGTTCGTCTTCTTATTCCCAGTCTCGTGCTCATGGTCTTCCCTAGGCGGTCAAGAACAAAGATGACGGTGGAAACTGGGCTATGTCTGCTGATCCAGAAGAGTCATTGTATAATCTCAGCGTCGGACAGGGGGCCTGGGCCGACGATGCAGCTTTCGCGTAGACGACTGTAGGATGTGGATAGTCTATATTGTAATACTAGTAACAGCTTCTGCAAAAACGAGTGCGGCAATGAACAAACTGATTTGGCCGTTAGTATGGCTACCTGGCGCAATGGTAGCGCGTTTGGCTTCGATTGCTAAGCGGCACCAAAAGGTTGCAGGTTCGAGTCCTGCGGTGGTCATAATTTTTGTAATTGTTCCTTGCAGTCGTCCCCACTATGCTCTCCTGGACAGAGAGTCAAGCAAGAGTGACTTAGTTATACGGTCACACATTCGATGATTTCATTCTGCGGTACATCTTCTACAGACATAACTTTTTCACGACCGATCCTCAGAGCTTAATAGAGTTGGACACCCCTCTCTCGCCTCGACAAGGCAGTCAAACGGAAGAGGACGGCTAGGTTTAATAGTTGTATCAATCACCTGTAAGGCAGAGGCAGGATGAAAAGAGAACGTACGTCACAAGACCCGACGTAAACTCGATTTTAGGCGTTTGTTCATTGCCCTTCGCATCCCGAGGCTTGGAGAATTTGAAACATGTCAAGAGTGACGCTATGGAGATCCAGAGGAAGGATTCCGCAATCTCTTGGCCGACGCACATCCTAAAGATTATATCCCAATGATCAGCTTACGTCTCACCCGTATTCAATCCGAGTAGCACCTTCGACCGAACCCAAATCCAAAATCTGGATGAGGTATATCCTCGTTTAGTTTCTCATCGGCTTGCAAGAATCGTTCGGGTTGGAACTCGGAGGTATTTGGACCGAATATAGATCTAAAATGCACGTCATTGGAGACATAGGATGTGAAAGCGGGAGCTCTTACTCGTCTTGTAACATCGCCCAAGCATTCGGGATGATAATTGACTGGGCAGGAACGCGGTATCCGTGGACGGATGTATCGGCATCTGCGACATGGGCGACACCTTGATCACCACGTTCGTCAACGAAAGCTCAGGTCAAGACTATTGATCCTCACCCATAGGTGCAGTAGGATGGTATCGTAACACCTCTTTCATGATTGCTGTGATATAAGGCAGGTTCGCCTTGTCCTCGAACGTGGGCAATCGGGTACCCAGAACTCCCTTTAGTTC
This sequence comes from Clitopilus hobsonii, assembly GCA_015708445.2. Classification (NCBI taxonomy): domain Eukaryota; kingdom Fungi; phylum Basidiomycota; class Agaricomycetes; order Agaricales; family Entolomataceae; genus Clitopilus; species Clitopilus hobsonii. The sequence continues at coordinate 1,952,933 of CP067997.1, read as the reverse complement.
GGTATATGCTTTCTCTTGAACCTCGGGATGGCAGGTCATAAGAAGGGTGAAGATTGATAAAGTTGCGGCTGTAGTATCTGTCGCAGCTGTTGACCAAACAAAACGGTTAGTAGGATGCAAATGGAGAAGCTGCCGACTTGCCTGTGTACAGGTTTCCAGCGACGTCGCTGATCATCCGCTCCTGTGAAATTTCATCGACCGCCTCGTCATCAAGGCTCTCGAAGCACCTCCCTACAAAGGAGGCGTTTGCGTCACCTTTAGCCTAAAATGACGGAGTCATGAAAACCACCAACAAAAAGGGATGCTTTTTGCTTACGATTGCCTCTTTTGCGACCTCAAAAGGGGCATCTCGCATGTCAGTGACATGCCTTCTCCAGATTTCCGCCTGTTTCTTGAAGCCACATCCCGGCAGCCAACCGGGCAGATACCGGAGAATAGGGAGGTAGTCAACGAAATATGCTCCGGGAAGAGACGCCGAGCGGATACATTGTTGGCCTCTTTCGATTCTTGCGGTATACTCATCTTCGGTGAACGGTAAATCAAGCCCATAGCCTACTAGCATTGCTAGAGCCGCTGTCATCCTAGCAAAGGTAATCGGTGAGAATAGCCCCAAGGCATCGACGAGAATGATGGGATACACTCACCTGAAGGTGTGATGCTCGAAATTTCGTGGATCGTGAAGGAATTGTGGGAGGAATTTTCTGATGACGGCCAATGCATCTGGTTGGTAGCTAGATCCGTGTCTAAAGGCTAGAGGAGAAGTTGTTTGAGCTTCGATCCGATCCTTATTCTTGATGATAAATCTGACTTTGATGGAATAGCGTCCGTTTCTGCTTCCACTCATCGCCATATTTCATAAACGCAAACATGTAGCTTGCTCCACTCCTACGCATATGCGCATTTAGCCGGAAATAGGGAGACGCCACCTAGTCAATTAGCTCACAATTCATTCATCATCGTATACGTCGGCCTGGATGACCGTGTGAGTGGGCCAAGAGTCTATGATAACAGAGGATGAGACGTACCTGTTCGACGTCGCCACCGACTTTTTAACCAGTAATTCGTCGGCAGCGCTGTAAGAGTTCAGAATTACAATATCTTGGCCAAATAAGTTTGCATAGAGAACATCTGAGCCTGTGTCGATAAACTCAGTGCCAAAACAACCGACAGAGACAGTTGTGATGCTCACCGTACTGCTTTGACCATTCTACAAAAGTCAACCATTCGTATTGGGAAGGAAAGTTCAAGGCGTTTCCCACGATAGGGAGCTTTCTAGGTCCAGGAGGAAGTCCAGAACCTTTGAGATATCTGACAAGTTCAGGTGTAAAGGCGGCAGCGACACCTGCAACAGCTACAGGCCATCCAAGTAGGTTTTCTATCTTCTCCATGATGAGAGATGAGAAAAAGAGCCAAGGCGCTGTTAATAGTGCGGAAATGTGGGAGTATGTCGTTTAGCTAATTTTATATATCTGTTGGTTGGAGTCTACGGCTGAGCTAGATCGGTCTCTTTTGACCTCTCATACAAGCATCCGCAAGTTCGTTAGTTGCGGCCATCAAGCTTCTGTAATGATATATCCCATGCCGAAGCACAAGGACAAGGGAATCTGAGAGAAGACGCACCTCGTGAGTCGGGGAGATGCTCTCGGACGCGATAATAGCGGAGATGAAATCCCCATATCACTGATAATGACCACACCATGAACTTGAAGCTTATATCCCGAGCAAGAGGGGTTTCTGTCCAGTGTCCAGAAATGAGGAGGACAGCCGTCGCATCATTCTACATAGAAACCAGCAGAGGAGGAAATAGGCGATCGGGCGACTCTGGCCTCATTGCTAGCCTTTGATTCCCAGGGAGTGTCTGATCCATCGAAAAGTCGAATTACTGTCACCCGAGTCGGCCCTCTTTCTTGAGAAATTCTCGGAGTACACATAAGATACCCACCTCTGAGATCTCACTGGAGGGTGCTCCAGCGTATTCTCTAGCGCGGAGAAACTAACTACGAAGGGGACAAATCTGTCAGTACTTTATTGGATTTGTTCTCCATCGTGTAATCACATCATCTTGCTATTACAGCATCGGTTAAAAATGCTTGAGCCATGCCCTAATTCTCATACTTCCACCGATTATCACCATGCAAGACCAACGTTCCTTCTTCATCTCTCTGCTTGATCAAATCGTTGGCTTTTTCGATTGTTAAGCAGTCGCTTGCGCCGTTAAATTGCATGATTTCTTCAGCAGTGAACCCCTTGGGTGGGTCATAACTGGCATAGTCGATTTCCATGTTACAGAAGATGATGCAATGAACATCTGGAGGAGGATCGGGGGCTGTCCAGTTCTTGGGGTTCTGGATTCCAGGAGGCTGTTCGATTAAATCACTTCGTGAGAGTCGGCAAGATATATATATACCTTGTCAGTTGTTGTTGTTGTTGTTGTTGTTAACCGCTTTGTGGTCCTAAACAGAACAGCGGGTCCGTGCTACGTGTACATGACAGTATCTAGGTACTTATACACGATCCACGGGCGTACATACTCCATGTGCTGCTGTGATACCTCTTTCGAGACATCTCACGGGTTAGAGTACTACGCGATGTACATACTTTTAGTTAGGGATACCTCGAACATGACATATACGAGCAGAGCGATGCGTGGCAGCCATTTCTTTTGATCCCGTGCGTTTTTAGTCCTTCAATGCTCCCCCTCCTTAGTCTTGATGCCAGCCCAGGTGGCCATTTTGGTGAGTGAGCTGCGACTCTCAAAGTGCTTGTACGCCACCCATATATAAGCTGATATAGATGGGGATTGCATTGCATCGAGGAGATCATGGTACGGCTGTAGACGCTCCGCAACTCAATGTTGGCACGGCCCGAAATCGTCGAACGCAAGTACCAGGCTCACTGCATAGAAAAGCAGACCGTTATCATGATAAGGCGCTGGCTGATACCACTACAATGATGACAGGGGCCATAAACGAGATAGAGGGAAGCGGGGAGTAGACAGGGAATCATTGTAGTGGCTATTGCTAGACGCACGACTGATAGCGCCTTCAGTGTACATCCAAACCCTTGCCTATATATACCCCTTGCTCAACCCGTATTCTTTCCATGAAGATGCCTCGCATTCAGATCGTACGTCCCCGAGCGCATCGAGCGCATGCGCTGTGCGATACTGGCAAGAGGTAGCATAAGTCGATAGCGACCATGTATGTGGTGTCCGCCCTGCGCCATCAGGGAATTCAAACCACCGTCGTGGTGAGATACCGCCAAGGTGCTGCACGATACGACCATAACCAACCACAGAGGCCACCAGTAAGGCGGAGGGAGTCAGGGAGCGGATGAGGTCTTATTGTGGGCATCGTTGGATGTATTGCCGAGGTCAATCAGCGTCATCCAAGCCCCTGCCTGCGCATCCATCGCTCAAACCTGCTTTTCTCCCAAAACAATCCTCATATTCGATTCGTACGACCCCAAATTGCCCGTCGAGCACATTCTCTGTGCGATTTAGGCGGGGTGAGTGAATACGGTGGCGGTGGTTGGATCAACCAGTATTCCGTCTTCCATGACATGCATGTTGCCCGTTGCGACTGGTGGTTGGGAAGACATCGTTATTGGCCGATTGTGGGTCCAATCCCCGGGTTCTATAATTCGATGTCCACAAGCGTGACCAAAATCGCTTACCCCCAGATTCTCCCACTCTTCTGGACAAGCTAGCCTGGACAAGGCATGTTACCGCTGATCATAAGCGAGTCGCAGGCAGATCCCCTCAGATCTTCGGAACGTCGCCAGGACCGCCCCTGTCTGCTAGTGCTACAGGGAACTACCTGATAGTTCCAGTCATCCAGAATGCGGGAGAATTTCTTATATTCGCATAATCCGAGTATGTACCGGTGTCAACATGGGGTTGTTTACATGCAAGCATTGTAATACAGATGAAGGATCTATTGCTATGTGCTATGCATGACGTAGATGAGGGCTTTAGTTCTGGTGGAGGAGACAAATAGAGATGATGAGGCCCTTGAGAGGCAAGTAAGACACGAGGATGAAGGGACCGAGAACATGCCAGTGACAAATCGAGATGTAGATGTAGGTGGGAGGGTAATACGGGAGGGTAATATGGAGGAGGTATCGCAGCGGGATGGGTAGAGTATAGATATCACAACAAGAGACAAAACGAGGTGAGAGAAGGAGGAAACAACAATAATATCAAGGGTTATATAGTAAAACGAGGGGCATGAAAGTTCGTAACGGCGAGTATGTGTTTCAGAGTAAAGACCGATTGGGGAGTGCAGGGCTGGACGTGAGCGACCATTTTCGTGATGTAAGTGCAAGTGAAATCCTGAAGGCGGTGGGGGGAAGCGAAAGCCGGAAGTCCGTGAGTGGAGAGCAAGACACCAGGTCAGCGCAACTACCACTTCCAAGAACAGCTGCCTCTAAAGGTCGGCGTGAGGTACAGGCACAGGCGGGATCCTGACACCCGCCAACCCTCCTTCTGCTTTCCTATCTGGCGACATGCCCCTCTTGAAGTTCAACTTCATAGGCTTGATCTTCCCTAGATCATCACTATCGTCGTCCGCATCCGAGTCTGAATGTAAAGTGGTAGAGCTGGACCTGACATGTCCAAGTCTACCCATCCTCCCATCTCGGGCTGATGTCAAGGTAGAACTTGAACCAGGCTCTTTCTTCTCCAGCGTCCGATGCTTCGAAGAAGAACTGACTTTCCGGTGGTGTCTCCGAGCTTGGGGGAAGAGAAGCTTAGGCGGACATTGAGCGCTAGGGGAGTAATCGACATGATCAACAGGAAGTCGAGATTCCAAGCTAGGTGATTTAGGACGATTGTCTCGGTGGTTGAAGTATGGATTCGGAATTTGACCTCGTTGGCCACGGCTGTGAGAGGAAATGACGATAGGTCAGATATATGCGCAGTAAGACGTTAGGAGAAGGCACTTACAAGACCATTGTGATCATCGGTTTCTCATCCATCGGGTGTACCCTCATGGGACTTCCAGGACTAGCATCCGTACTGCTGAAGTCACTAGGACTCGCGGGCACATCCGTAGTAGGCGACACCAAGAATGGGTTATTCGGCGAGTCTCGCACGGGCCCTGCCTTTTTCTTGGGTGGAGGTGTCACAGGTGCTGAACTCCGTGCGGGGAGGCCCTTGACTAGCCTACCAGGAGCAGCGAACAGGCCACCAGAAGTTCCAGCTCCATGCCTTCGATTCGAAGGAGGTGGAGATACAGGTGCTTGCCCAGTTGTACTCCAGCTAGCAACTGTACCCGTGGCGCGCCGATACAACAGAGGTGGGGCAGCAAAGCTCGATGTTCTCGCGATGGGCTGTGGCCTCTTTTCGTTCTTTTCACCCTCTTCCTCTTTAGCCTTTGAAGGATCTCCGCCTAACCAGAATGCATCCTCCTCTTCCTTCTCAGCCTGTGCCAGACTCGTCCGTCGTTTCTTGTATTTTGACTCCGCCCCACTCGCACCCATTCGACCTGACTCATCTCCCTCAGTCTCGCTAGCAGTATCACTTCTATCAGAGTCACTGTCGTACTGCGACCCTCCACGAGCGTGTTTTCCTTTATGTCGTGTCCTAGGAGGCGTTGGCAAGCTAGCAACCGACGCGGACCTCTTCAAAGGTCGACGTGACGAAATCGGTGGTAACGCAACCGGCGACGAGTCGAGCATCGTTCCAAACGCTTTTTCTGGTGTATTTGCCGTTATTATGTGGGTCCTCGTCGTGAATAGAGATGAAGAAAGAAGAGATTGTGAGATACGACGTGAAAGGAGGAAGCCTGTTGAGAAGTTGAACAATGCCACCAGGCAAGGTCCTTTGAGCCAAACAGGGGTAAACATCCCTCCTTGTTCTCGCACCATCATCACCCTGACGGATTTGGACATGAACACTATGGCCTTTGGTCGTATTCCTTCTATGGACGATACAAATACAGAATTTTCTCTTCTTTGATTATAGCCATGAACAATCCAAGCAACTGAATTTTTTCGATAATTTCCTTCACAAACGCGAATCTGGTGCCTCCAGTCACTCTTGCCTGTGCTTCTGGTAGTAGTGGATCAAGCCAGTGGTCTACAAGTGCAATGTCAGTGGGAGTACAAAGACTGGCGGTACCAGGAAAACTTACAGAGCTATCGTGGCCCTTGACGTCTTCAGGCTTGTCCAGCTGAGCAAGGATGTTCTTCGCAAGGACCTTGCCAAGTTCGACACCCATTTGGTCTATTCGGCAGGCATCAGCACCATACGAGTCAACAAAGATCATTCCACTCACCGAAGGAGTTGATGCCCCAGATGACACCCTGGGTGAAGATCTTGTGCTCATACAGAGCAATGAGCGCACCCAAGGAAGCAGGCGTGATCTTCGGGAAAATGATCGAATTGCTCGGCTTGTTACCCTCAAACACCTTGCTCTTCACCAATGCCTCAGTAGCATTAGCTCCAACCTCCTTCCTGACCTCATCCTCGGTCTTGCCGAAAGCAAGAGCCTCAGGCTGAGCGAAGAAGTTGGAGAGAAGGATGCGGTGGTGCTTCGAGTGGGCGATAGGGTTGTGAGTAGTAGCAGGAGCGATGAAGTCAGCGGGGATGAGCTTCGTTCCTTGATGGATCAATTGGTAGAAGGAGTGTTGTCCGTTGGTACCGGCTGCACCCCAGATGATGGGCTAAATTGGGTAGAGAAACGGAGGTGAGCTCCTCGGTAGATGAAAGCGATAATATTGACTTACCCCAGTCTGGTAGTTGACGCGGTGTCCATCCTTGGTGACGGTCTTTCCGTTTGACTCCATATCGCCTTGCTGGAAGTAGTCGGCAAACTTGTGGAGGTACTGGTCATAAGGCAGGAGGACGTGGGTCTGGGCACCTAAAGACGATATGTTAGGAAATCCCGAACACAATTCAGATGAGGTCGACTTACCATAGAAGTCATTGTACCAGACACCGAGGACGCCAAGAAGGACGGGCAAATTCTCCTCAAGGGGTGTTTCCTTGAAGTGCTTGTCCATGCCGTGAGCACCCTGGAGGAGTTGCTCGAAGTTATCGAAGCCGATCACGAGAGCGATGGAGAGACCGATAGCGCTCCACAAGCTGTATCGACCACCGACCCAGTCAAAGAACTGGAACATGTTGCTCTCTGAGATACCAAAGGCCGTAACAGCCTTGGTATTCGTGCTGAGAGCGACGAAGTGCTTCGCGATATGAGCCTTGTCCTTGGCCGATGCCAAGAACCAATCCCTCGCAGATTCAGCGTTGGTGATGGTCTCCTGAGTGGTGAAAGTTTTGCTGGCGATAATGAACAGGGTAGTCTCGGGGTCGCACTCGCGGAGTGTCTCGGCGAGGTGGGTACCGTCGATGTTAGACACGAAGAGTGCCTTCAAATCGCGTTTGGAGAAAGGCTTCAACGCCTCCGTGACCATGACGGGACCAAGATCCGAACCACCAATACCGATATTGACGAGAGTCGTGATGGGCTTTCCGGTGTATCCCTTCCACTCGCCACTCCTTACAGCGTTGGTGAACTCCTTGATGTGCTGAAGGATCCCAGCAACCTCGTCGACTCCGGGTTCGGAAATGGAGAAGGAAGATGAGGATCCGGAGCTGAAGTTGCGAAGAGCAACGTGAAGGACTGCACGGTCCTCAGAGGTGTTGATGTGCTCGCCAGCGAACATCTTGTCTCGGAACTCTTCAACCTTCGCCTCGCGGGCGAGGTCGAGGAGAGTCTTCAAGATGGGCTCGGTGATCAGATTCTTGGAGAAATCGAGGAGGAAGGTGACATCGCCTGGAGGTGCCGACGACTTGTACTCTTTTGAGAATTTCGCGAATCGCTGAGGGTCCTGAGCGAAGAGATCCTTGAGGATGAGCTTGCTCTGCTCTGAGTCGTGGATCTGTTGGAGTTTCTTCCAGGCGGGATATTCTACATCACGTTCGCGTCAGAATCAGCTTTCTCGTAGCCAAAAGCCTTCAAAAACGACAAACCTGAGGCTAGCTTGCCGCTCATGATGTTGGTGGTCGAAAGGAAAGTTTCGGACTGGCGTTTGACTCTGAGTTCGAGTTTATGAGATCTAATCAACGTCACATCGCGGCACACTCCGGACCGTGGTCCTGACACCATACTTTGCCCTTTACGGCGACGACGACACCGTTATCGTGAACAAACGTGCACAAGAATAGCGAGGAGACCGTCATAGGAAGGCACGCCGAGAAGAAGCTAAGGCATTTTCGGTGTCTGTGCGCTCAAAAGGATAGATTAGGTCTCAAGATGTTCGAGAATTCTAAGAATACGCTTGGATCTACGGGGTGTTTCGGTATCTAGCTAGGATTTACTCTGCAATCCGAGTCGACTGGTATAATGCCCATGCGTACTCAACAACCTTCTTGTGGGTATCAGGAAGCCTTGATATAGCTTCTTCATATGATACCAAGTACGAGGTATAGTGCTCTTCCATAGCCGCACCTGTTCCTTCTTGGCGCACCTGTCATACTTTGTCCAGTCATCCGTTTCTTCATAGAAAAGGTGTACTAACCGCATCCGGTCCAATTTGGCCAACATACCAAAAAGTGATATATTCTCCCTGGAAATTAGGAAAACCCGATTCGTCGATCTGCCCAGCTCTCCATGCTCCGATTGAGGTGTATATGGCCTCCGTGTTGGGTTTGAATGTCACAGCGGCTTGCTCATCGCCCACATATCCTAGAGCACAGGTACATACCGGGTTGAGTAAAGGAAGGAATTCAACTTTGTACCCGGTCTGTGAGGGTCAGTCTGGAAACCAACTCGGAGCGGTAAAAGGAAAATCGATACCTCCTCATAAGCCTCCCTCAACGCACACTGTTCAATTGACTCTCCAATATCCTTTCTGCCTCTTGGAAGAAACCAGCGATGCTCGTCAGTTCTGTAACATAGTATGATCTTGTCTGTGGAAGGTTGGAATACTACCATTCCCGCCCCAGTGACGAAGTTCTGAGCGCACCATGCGCCATTTTGCACGACTGGGTCCGAGAATTCCGAGAGCCGAGGTGGGGGAAGTGAAGATGAATTCTGAGGAGGTGGACGGGATATATCTATTTCGCCAGCGAGTGTTCGTCGAAGGAGATCGTAGAAGTTTTTGATTTGTTCGATTCTGGCGGGGAGTTTGTCCATTTTTGTCCCTTCGATCTAAGACGAAGGAGCGGAATCAAAAAGCACCAGTGACTACGGGTACTTTATCCTGCAAGAATTGACTCGATATGAATCACAGAAGGCTCCGAAGTGTTGACTAGGGTTCGAGTGGGGGGTCTCCGTCGACAACGGGATCAATTCTCAACAATTCTCAGCCCTCGCTGGCCAGATTCAAATAATAAAAAATTAAAGCTATGATACAGTCTATTAGAGCTCATTGTTGATAGATAAAGAAAGTTGATTAGATGTGGACATTCTTCTGCGCCATGACGCGCCCTACTTGACGCTCATCCCTCCTCAACTCGCTCTTCTTCATATAATGAGGCGCTCTACTGTTTTCCCTGTCGACACCACGAGAAATTGTAGAGGATGCTTTTGTGGGTGCCCGAATGGCGATCCTGACCGTACGTTCATTCGTCTGTGCGAGATCACCGAACCCAATCAGTACTCCATATCCACTACTCAGAGATGCTATAAACTCACGAATCGAGAGGTGTCCAATGACCTATCCGTAAGCCTGGACATCGTGAGCGAGAGCGGCTGGTAAGAATGTTCTGAGGGCCAGTAGATGGCTAGGCGGTGGGAGGCGTCGTCTGCCACTACGTTGAGGCATGATCGGGTGGTAGGGTAAGGGGTACTTCCATCCGCGCCATGAGCGGTTTGACAGATTGGTGCCTTCACAGTTACTCTTTCAGCGATAGAGGTGTGGATGACGTTCTCCGTCTCCGAGAGTAAGTCTCTCGGTAGAGGAGGAACCGGTTTTCGCTTGATCTTGTGTTGAGTGACTTGGGTGGTGACTTTCGGAGCGAGTCGAGTGTTGTATGTCACGGAACCGTCTTTATCAAGGAGGTGCAGCGTCGAATTTGAAGAAAACCGATGCCTGTGTGCCATCGATTCGTCTTTCGGCCAAAGAGATTGATCAATACATGGCCAACCACGAAGGCTATTGTATAGAGCAGAGACGCGGTGAGTACAGCCCATAAGCTAAATTAAAAATCCTACACACCTTGTGTTTCTTTCATCGCTGAGCCTAGATGTGTGCGTTCGCAGCAACTTCACACCTTTAGCGACATGCTTGATGCGTGCTGTGACGGAGAGGAGCGATGCACGAATCGAAGAGGCAGGCATTACGATGGAGGGAAGAGGCAAGGGCCGGAGAAAGCCTAGGGGTAGTTGAGGGCGCCGGCCTCCTTTATGCATCGAGAGGAGAAGGAGCTTTGCCATTGCGATGCTTTTGGCCATCGCTGCTTTGGCCACTGCGCAGTGGCCTCCTATCGCCTTTCCATTGTTGTTCGGCAACCAGACCAAGCGACCAAGATTTAGTCATCAGTGCGCTTTGAACACGTCATAGTCTCCTCAGAGTTGAACTTGTAGCAATTCTTTGCAGCCTTCGTCTCGAAATCCATGACCACGCTCAGACGACTTGGAGACACGATCGGCCGACTCGGAACGGTGAACTCGAGAGGATCTGGGCTCGGAGTTTCTCTGATCCGGGTTTCCGTTATCCGATCCGTTTGTCATGACCCTGAATGCCAAATAAGCGCGCCAGGACAACCAGAACTCAAAGCGAGCAGGGTCGCTATTGACTGACGTTCATAGATTTACGTGCGATGCTACGGCATGCAGCAGCTTGAAATTGGCCCTTGAACTTGTCGTATACAACAGAACTCCAACATGTTGCTTTGCGCTACTATGCGGCGCCTAGTAGGTGAGTTAAACCTCGGAAATACCGTCTCTATCGTTGTAACACATCCTTACTGTACGACCCCAGTGATAAATCGATAAAGTGTGCCACCAGATTGCCATATGAGTCTGATTGCATGGCGGAGGCAAACTTCCACGTTCCTGGGGCCCACAAATGTCCACAACCCTGGCCTAGAACGCCCACAAATTTCTGATGTCCTGCCAGGTGACCGTGAAGGTCTGGACCTACAGTAGAGCCTGCCCTCCTCTCTCCTTGCCACAATATCCAGAAATCAGTTCAATCGCAGTAAAACCTACTCCTCTGCGCCTCGGCTACTTTCAGAGCCTGCAGTAAAATGTTGGTTTGAACAAATGCCCAACGCGAAGCCGTCTTGCCAATCCCATTTCAACGAATGGAGATCAGGAACCGCCGTCAATCAGGCTAGAAGAACTGATTGGTGGCACGCCACCAAACGTGACGAAATCTGGGGGCTTTTATTGGTCGTGCCGTAGGGTCCTATCATCACTATGTCACCCGACCCTCACAAATGTTCGTAAAGAGCAGTATTTATGAGTTCCTCAGCCACATCCTCACTTCCCAACAACGACGGAGATGGCGTTGGTGATACCTAAACTACCTTTCGACTTGCCCAAACTTCCGATTGACATCAAGCTTGGTATCGTCTCAGCTTCTCTCATCGTACTTTTATGGCTACGGAACAAGAGGAATGTTCGCAGCTTGCCTCTGCCACCTGGCCCTCCTGGCGTGAAGAAATGGCCAATCATTGGCCACCTGCTTGACTTGCCTGTCGACTTCGCATGGATGACCTACCACAAATGGTGTAAAGAGCTTGGTGAGTCCGTTGAACTCTTCGAAAATCGTGAGCGGAAGGCTGACGAGGTTACTTATGAAGGGTCCGATATCATACACCTAGAAGCTGCGGGGCAGAATATCATTGTCCTTGACACCTCTGAGGCAACAACTGAACTCCTCGAAAGACGGTCATCTCTGTACTCCGGACGGTCAGTTTTTGAGTCATCACATGTTACGCTTTTCGTCCTAATGATCTTCTGCAGCTCCCGGATGCCGATGATCAACGAGTTGATGGGCTGGAACTTCAATCTCGGTTTTATGGGATACGGTGCGACACTCGCCGTTCGTATTTCTCGATGAGGCTAACATGAGTTCTTCACCTTAGGTCCTTATTGGTACAGTTTTACTTCAAACTTCCATCACTGCAGGCTTGCTGATCGGTATGCGATAGGCGAGAGCATCGTCGGTTGTTCCATCTGTCCTTCCATCCGACCGCAGCTATGAGGTTTAGGCCCCACGAGCTCAAAGCTGCGCACACTCTTCTTCGAAACATAGTGAAGAATCCTGACAATCTCATGGGAAACCTCCGACAGTAAGTGCCACGGTACGCTTGTCGACATAATTCTGAACGTTATGTAGGATGGCAGGTCAAACGGTTCTTCGTATCGCGTACGGTCTTCAGCTCCAAGAAGACAACGACCCTTATGTGGCAACTGCTGCTAAGGGTGTACATCCTCTAGTCGCTGCCGGTGTACCGGGAGCATTCATGGTTGACGCACTACCATTCCTCAAGTACGTCCCCGATTGGATGCCTGGAGCAGGCTTCCAAAGGAAAGCGAAGGAGTGGAAGGAACTTGCTCTAAGGATGATCAATGCGCCTTACGACGCTGCAAAGGAGAGGATCGTATGTCTTCCTTTTCTCTGGACGGAAAGTGTACTGATCGCACTCGTTTAGACGGATGGTGACACAACCGTATCCTTCGTGTCTGATGCGCTAGATAGGGTAGATCCTAACGAGGACTTCGAGAAGCAGGAGTACATCATCAAATCCACTGCTGGCACGATGTACGCTGCTGGATCAGACACGGTACGCGTTCTCAGTCCTCGAAAACTGAGAAGTCTTGGTCTAACAGTGTTTGTAGACAGTCTCCGCTATCTCTTCTTGTGTTCTCGGTCTCCTTGAGAACCCAGAAGTCCTCAGGAAGGCCCAGAAAGAGATCGAGGAAGTTGTCGGTGCTGGTCAACTTCCCACCTTCGAACATTACGAACACCTTCCTTACATTACGGCCATCACGAAAGAAACCTTGAGGTGGAGAGACGTTGTACCGATCGGTAAGTCAACTACTTTAGTGGTCATTAGTCTTGTTCTGACCATCACCTCAAGCTATCCCTCACTTGGTTTCTGTCGAGGATGAATATAAGGGTTACCGAATCCCCGCCGGCTCCATTATCATTCCTAACGCATGGTACGCCAGTTTTGTCTTCGAGGTCAAATTTGAACTGAGCTTCTTCTATAGGGCTATGCTTCACAACCCTGATATCTATCCAGACCCTTTCTCGTTCAAGCCTGATCGATTCATCAAGGACGGAAGACTTGACCCCTCCGTTCGTGATCCTGCTCACGCGTGCTTTGGCTTCGGTCGAAGGTAGGTTTCTACTTTATGACGCTTTCGCCTTCGATTAATTATACCTTTCCAGGATTTGCCCAGGTCGATACATGGCATTCCAATCCGTTTGGATTGCTATTGCCTCCCTGATCGCTGCCTTCGACATCAAGAAAGCAAAGGATGAGAACGGCAACATCATTGAGCCTTCTCATGAGTATTCCTCCACGCTTGTCGTGTAAGTGTTCAGCATCAGGCGAACTAATACGATCTCCACTGACATCTATTTCTAGAATTCCACTGGGCTATAAATGCTCCATCACTCCACGATCGAAGGAGATGGAAGACCTCATTCGCGGCACCTCTACAGAAGCCTACGACTAGTAATGGCGCGACGATTCACAAATACTATTCGATTGAGAGACATTGCATCGGACAATCGGACTTTCATCACTTTACCTATCACACACACACTCTCTCTTTACTCATAACTCTCTTATTTCCACTCTCGCTTTGACCTTCTCTCTCATTTGCCAATAACAACCCAGTCTAGCTATTGACCGAAAATCGTGAGCGCTACAACCTTCCAACTTTAACCTCATATCCTATCCAGAAAGGAGGCTCGTGGATGCTCTCATTCGGTGACATTCAAGAACAGGAGTATATGCCGTCACTCATCGCCAGTTAGCCCCATTCTAGCCCGACAAGCAAAATAAGCGCCGAAGAGCTTCTCTCATTTTTTCCTCGTGATCTCCTGTCAGGTAAATATCAAGAACATGACATAACCTGGTCCACGGATACTTATTTAATGACATTAGATCAGTGGAGAACGACCATGCGATTCCCGTCGAGTGCGTGAAGGTACAATGGGTTGGTTCCCGGACGCGACAGCCACCGCCGCTTCAATTTCTGTCGGTGTCTTCATCTTGCTATGGCTCCGTCGAAGGAGTAATGCAAGTCGACTTCCTTTACCTCCAGGGCCCAAGAAGCTGCCTCTGATTGGCAACCTTCTCGACATGCCCAATGGTTGGGAGTTTTACACCTATCATAAATGGTGTCGAGAATTCAGTAAGTCTAGCTCATCCCGAATGGATTTGTACTTGGTTGACCCAAACTACATATCAGATAGCGACATCATACACCTGAGCATTGCAGGCCAGAATCTGATCGTCCTCGATACATGGGAGGCGGCCTCAAATCTTTTAGAGAAGCGATCTGCCAACTATTCTGGGAGGTGAGTTGATCAATCGGGCACGTGGGTTGGCATCTCCAATTCTGAGAAAGAGCACGGCTGCCCATGATAAACGAGTTAATGGGTTGGGACTTCAATTTCGGGTTTCGCTCTTATGGTAAGTATCACCTTCCTCTCTCGCGCTTTATGCAGCCTAACTCTTCCTCTTCAGGGAAGCTCTGGTAAGCGATATATCTGTCATCATTATCTATAGTTCGTGATGACAGTTATCCTAGGCGCCAACACCGCCGTCTCTTTGAGATGTCATTCAACCAAACAGCCGCTCTTCGCTTCAGGCCGTACGAGCTCAAAGCAGCGCGCGGTATGCTTCGCCGCCTGCTAGAGGAATCTGATGTAATGAAACATGTTCGACAGTATGTCTCTGCTTTCTTCGTTTGCTTTACGGCCTTCTCAAGTAGTCACCAGCTTAGCTGCAGAGACCGTGATTGAAATCGCCTACGGAATCGAGGTCCAGGAAAAGGACGACCCTTTCGTTTGGATATCTGCTAACGCAGCACACACCCTCGAGGAAGCAGTGCTCCCAGGAACATACCTCGTCGATACCTTGCCTATCCTGATGTATGTACCCTCGTGGTTCCCGGGTGCAAGCTTCAAGAGGAAGGCCAAAGAATGGAAGAAACTCGCGATGAGAATGGTACATGAGCCTTTCGAAGAGGCGAAAAGGCTCATTGTTAGCACCTCGTTACGAGCCTCTTTCATCTGCTGATCCTATTTTACTCACAGAGAGAAGGAAGCGAGAAACCCTCTTTTGTGTCTGCCTCGCTGCGTAACCTCAAACCCGGACCAAACTACGACAAAGACGAGTGGATTGTCGCGTCTACTGCGGGAACTATGTATACCGGTACGTAAATAGTTTCACCGTCAATCAATCTCGAGCTAAGTTGAGCTCGTAGCTGGATCGGATACGGTGGGGCCGCGCCATCCATTCACAGGATCTTCAAGCTAACCTTCCCAATCAGACAACTGCCGCAATATGCTCATGTATACTGGCACTAATGGAGAAACCGGAAATTGTCAAGAAAGCTCAAAATGCTATTAACGAGGTGGTTGGCAAGAACCTACTTCCAACTTTTGAACACTACGATAAACTGCCATATATAACGGCGATAGCCAAAGAGTCATTAAGATGGCGAGATGTGGTACCCGTTGGTAAGTTTTGGCAATAACTCAATCTCAAGCATGATTGTTCAGGGAGGATATAGCAATTCCTCACCTATCTGAAGCCGAAGACGAGTACAAGGGATACAGGATTCCTGCAGGTTCCATTGTCATTCCTAATTCTTGGTGCGCTGATCCATTATTGATCTCAACAAGCTGATATTCACTATCAATACTCTTAGGGCCATGTTGCACGATCCAGCTATCTATACCGATCCTTTCACCTTTAATCCCGATAGATTCATGAAGGGTGGTGAATTGGATCCGTCAGTACGCGATCCTGACCATGCAGCTTTCGGTTACGGTCGAAGGTTAGCCCAATCGAGTAGCTAACAGGTTCCGCAGCTAATACTTCCCTAGGATATGCCCCGGAAGGTTCATGGCCTTCTCAACCATATGGATAGCTCTCGCGTCAATCATTGCAGCCTACGATATAGAGAAACCTCGTGATGAAGAAGGAAATATCATACAAGTAGATCATGACTATATCTCTTCTCTGGTTGTGTGGGTTTCTTCAAGTTTGCCCAGTCTCGGCCATGCGAAGTTGAACTGATTCTTTTCCGACCAGGATGCCTCGCCCTTTTGCTTGCACCCTCAAACCTCGATCAAAGGAGATGGCGGAAATTATACGGGCCACGGCTGATGAAAGCTACTAATTTCTATAAACCTCTGATGCATCTTGAGCCTGAGAGTGGCTGAAAGTAGCCCATCTATGTACTAGTAACCCTGTAGAGGTTTCTATCTACCTGGAGTCAGCAGAACAACGCTCAAAGTTTATATTATCTTAGTCGCATGAAGCCTCCGTGAAGCGACGCCAGAAAATGATGCCCAAGTGCTTGGTGGGAATTCCGTCCCTTCTTCCCCTACCACGACCATGACTTTACGTGCGCCGCCGCTAATATGACCATTCTCGGAGAATTTGTTTCACTGTCTTTGGTGCTTCGTTGTGCCGAGAGAATCGGTGAAACTTGCACTGTTTTGGCTGCTGCATGCAGCTTGAAGGCGAAGTCAAGACTCAAGAAGCGAGCTTCATATGGACGGGTCAAATCTCTCACGCATGTCCCGCATCTAAATGGCTGAGAAGAGTTTCCTGTCATTCTTCTCACTGGGCATTGATTGCTCCTTATTTGGACGAACATCTGCTGGGTATCATTCGGCGAAGTTGGTTTCTGTGGGTGATGACTGGGTAAACGCGCTTTATAAAGGCATGGTCGAGACCCACTGGCATGCCCTACACGAACTGACGACGCCATGCCTCTTCCTCTTGACGTCAAAGCAGGCATTCTCTTGGTATCTGTGATTGCCTTGCATTGGCTTAAACACCGACGAGACGTCCGACTCCCACTTCCCCCTGGTCCCAGAAAACTTCCGCTGGTGGGCAATCTATTTCAGCTCCCACCCACATATGAGTGGGTGGCTTATCACGACTGGGCTCGAGAACTTAGTGAGTGTTCTTTGTTTTGCTCGATGATGACCCTTCTAACCCGCCCACAGAAACAGATATTCTCCATCTGGAGTTATTTGGAAAATCAGTTATAGTCTTGGATTCGGCTGAAGCTGCCAATGAGCTTCTCGAGAAGAGGTCTTCGATCTATTCCAACAGGTCTGTTATGCCCACCTAACTACGTGATTGAAGCGGTTACTGAGATGATTTTGGTGTCAGGGCACGCCATGTGATGACGAATGAGCTTATGGGGTGGGACTTCCACTTCGTGACCATGCCATACGGTGAGACATCGAATCACTCGAAGACTCTCGTATTGTTATCTTACCGACTCTAACAGGTGACCGATGGTAGGAACATTACGGTTCTCACCCATTTCCGTAACTTATCATCCAGTAGGCGCAAACATCGCCGGCTAATGCAGCAGTCTTTCAATGCTAATGCGGCCACTCAATTCCACCCAGCAATAATGAAGACAACTCATAACTTTCTTCGGCGTCTCCTTCGTCAACCTGAGCCTGAAGATATCATCGCTGAACTTCGACAGTAAGGTGATTATCATTGGATCGCATTCGAATACTAATTACCCGTAGTCTTGCCGGAGGCACTATTGTCCGCATAACATACGGGCTCGACGTCAAGGAAAGAGATGACCCCTACATCGAGGCCGCAGAGAACGGCTTCAGGCCGTTCACTGTTGCTCTCATTCCCAGTCAATTCTGGGTGAACTTCGTACCCGCATTGAAGTACCTTCCCGAGTGGATACCCGGAGCGGATTTCCTCAAGAAGGCCAAGGAATGGAAGAAGTGGACGGAGCGGATGCTGAACTTTCCGTTCGAAGCCTTGAAGGGCCAGATGGTGAGCACCTTCGGAAAATCACCAGAGTTTTCCGCTAAGAGTTCGTGTTCCATCAGAAAGAAGGAACAGCTCCAAAATCGTTTGCTTCGGAAGCACTAGATCGCATCGACCCCACCTCGGAGGATCGTGAATCCGAGGAGTACGTAGTGAAGTCCACAGCTGGCACCCTATACGCAGGTATGAGTTTTCTATACATTCATCCTTCCGGGATGCTGATACTGTGCTCATTTCAGCTGGATCGGATACGGTAAGACCGTGATAAACGCACAAAGACCCCATCACTGACTTCGTTGGAAGACCGTTTCAGTCATGTCCTCCTGCATTCTAGGTCTTCTGGAGCATCCTGAGGTTGTTCGCAGGGCTCAACGTGACATCGACGAAGTTACTGGCTCAGAGAGGTTACCGACCCTAGACGACATGGAGAAGCTGCCTTATATTACCGCCATCATTAAGGAAACCATGCGATGGAGAGATGTAGTGCCCATATGTGAGTGATTCTTGTCCATTTCAAGCTCGTCCAGCGTTAACCGAGTATTCAGCTGTTCCTCACTACAACGATGTCGAGGATGTATACAACGGATATAGGATACCAGCCAGCTCGACAATCATACCAAATGCCTGGTGAGTATGTCAAATTACTCCAACCCCTCCCCAATAACGTTCTCCATAGGGCGATGTTGCACGACCCGGAGACGTACCCCGAACCATTCAATTTCAACCCGGATCGCTTCATTGGAGACGATGGAGGTCTTGATTATACTGTCAAAGACCCAGATTTCGCCGTCTGGGGTTTCGGTCGTCGGTAAGCCCTTCGCACTTGGTGCTGCAGAAATACACGATAACTGATTAACAGAATTTGTCCCGGACGATATATGGGTTTCTCTGCTGCCTTGTTACGGTTGAGATTTCGCGTAGATATTTACATTAGATAATCGTAGAGTATACATCACTGGCTTCCTTAACCGAGGAAGCCAGCTCTTTTTCATACACACTGGTAGCATCCGAATACAATACGGTCTTACTCAGTGTGCGTGATTTTGAGTCTTGTTACGAACCGTAACACTTTTTTGAGTAACCGTCTCGACGCTATCACTCTAATTCTCTCTTCCTCACCTCGTTCCTCATTCAATTCACTCGACGCGCCGCCCAATAACGTTCTCGCCACGTCGATCCACAACCATCACCAATCTGTCAACAATCCCCGACAACTCGCCGTGCTCGAAATAGAAGGCTTTTCCAGAAATGTCAAGTCCTTCTCACGCGCCGTCAACCAACCTCGAATCCCAACGAGGTGAAATCTCTCCTCCAGGTGACCGCTCTAGGGAGCCTCCAGGAGTTTATCAAGTACCTCACAGGCGAGGTACTTACGCCTCATCATTTCCGCCATCACAAGGACGGCGATATGAACCACCAAGAACATCTCAGGCAGACCGCTCAGGAATGCTTGATGCCCAACACCGACGAAGGACCATGATACCTGGCGAATTCGAACCCGATTATAGTACGCTCGCAGGAAGCCCATCGGCTGTATTGCATGCACCTCAGCCTGTTCGAACCACAGGCCCTTTTCCACCGGCTTCACCAGTCCAACCTGATCTCTCGCAACTCAATCTTGAGTTGAATGAAGCACTGGACCGCGAAGAACCGCCTACAACCATGTCTAGGCCGCACGACATCATGGCATTCGCCTTCCGGTCTCGCCAGATTTTTCATCCTTTGCTGCGTCGACGAACACTCGAACTGGCCGTACAACAACTTGCTATCGTAGGTGTCCGACCGACACAAGATGGCTCTGATGTTCCTACTCTCTCGGCGACTTACCTTGGGCGTCTTGCAGATGCCGTGGTTTTTGTACTTGAGCGGAAGGATTCCTCTCCCAACTGGCAAAGGATCATCAAGATGTCCAATACCCTTCGTGAGGACAATTCCCCACCAAGTCGTATCTCATCAGCCTCGTCAATTGCCTATGCTGATGAGGTGCCAACAATCCAGCAGAACATCGCAGGGGATGTAGCTGATACAGACGAAGTCCAGTCTCAACTCATTGAGAAGAGTCAGGACTCGCCACCACCACACGATTATGGCCGCATCACGGTCAACGATTCGAGATTCGACGAAATCCTTGAAGGAATGAATGCTAGCATGGTGCAACCACCTGCTTCGTTTACATTGCACTCAACGCCAGCGCAACCCCGGGTCCATTTCACGGAACCAGAATCGGTATCTACAAATTCTAGGACCGTACCTCCTCGTCAGGATCATCAACAAACTGTGACCACCAACACCTCACCCCATCGGGAGTCACCACCGCAGCCACAAAGACAGCGTCAATATGAGCGTCAGGACCTTCGGGAACTGAACTCAAACTTTCGGGCGAATTATCACCAGACCAACTATCGCGATTCTGGTCACCACTCGCGTAGAAGCTCGAATCGCCAACGTGACTCTGATCCACCAGCGAATAACTCAGGGCCAGTAATTCCACCTAACCTACGACCATCGCAACTTGCGGCATATTTAGCTTCTACAGAGAATCAAGGTCAGCAGCAGTATCCGGAAGGCATTGGTGATCGACGCAATTCTATGGGCCGACTTGCACCTCGCCTCAGCATCAGCCACTATGCGGCGGAGGATGATGATGTTCTACTTACTCCAGCCATCGGTTCCGCATACCAACCACTCCCTCATAGCCAACATGGACAACTGGCCACTGCTCCCATGAGCCCGTCGCGTTCCGTTTCCCACCAACAGGCTCGTCGAATGTCATTACCACCATCATCAATTCCGCTAGTGGCTTCACCAGTCACTAACTCCATTGACCAGGCATCCAAGGAGCACCGTTCTATGCTAGTGAACCGCCTCCACCAAATCATTGATGAACAACTGACGACCCGGTTGCGCATTCCTGACGGTCTCAAAGCCTTACGTCAAGACCCTGCCCATGTCCCTCGTTATTCGGGTTCAAGTCAACGCTTTGCTGTGTTCGAGCAGTGGGTTGAACTAGTCTGTGCATACCTTAGGGGAGTACAGCTAGGTGGTCTTGATCGAGATAACGAACGGTTAGCTGCCATCCCGTACTTCCTTCAAGGTCAAGCTCTCCATCATTATCGGCGTCAAGTCCTCTCAGTCAACCGTTCATGCCGCATATGGACATTTTCTAAGGTTATCATCAGCCTCTTCGACCGTTTTGTACAACCCACAACTATGCAAGAGGCACGGGCTGCATTTGATCAGGCTCGTTACACCAGTGAAGAGGGTGTTGCTGGATTCTACGATACCCTGATTGACTGCGCTCAGGAGATGTGGATCCATCCTGATCCATTCATGCTGGCAAATGGGTTTATGCAAGGACTTCCCGATAGCATGCAAAATGAGCTCTATCTCAAAGGTCTTGACCCAGAGGTTCATACCATTGACGATATCTTTTTCCATGCTCGTACTCTCGAGGTTGCCATGAAGAAGATGCGCACTATCAGGACATCTAGGTCGGAAGGTCTGGGAGGGATACAAACTGCTCCCCGTGCTACAACCTCCCTAGAGGCTACTCCGCCAACAGCCAAAGACACCAACCAGCTACTCCAACGGAAGCCAGCCAACACCGATCAACCAAGGTTCCCCAAAGGCACAATCTGTCGCGCCTGCCATCGTGAAGGCCATATCGCTCGATTCTGTAACGCGAAAATCTACGACTCCAATGGACGACCTCAACCTCCAGGTGGCCCACCAACAAAGCCTTCTGAACAGGTTGCCGCGGTGAAAGACGCACCGGATGAATCTTGGTATGAAGACCCACCTATGGAATCCCAGGAAGACTATTGGAATGGTGGCGAACGATTTGATGACTTCAAAGCCCTGGAAGACCGCTCGGATTCAAGTGATGATGAAACTTGTGAATTCATTGTGCAAGTTGATTCATAGAGATTGCAATGCAATCTGAAAGGGGGGTATGTTACGGTTGAGATTTCGCGTAGATATTTACATTAGATAATCGTAGAGTATACATCACTGGCTTCCTTAACCGAGGAAGCCAGCTCTTTTTCATACACACTGGTAGCATCCGAATACAATACGGTCTTACTCAGTGTGCGTGATTTTGAGTCTTGTTACGAACCGTAACATGCCTGGATTGCAATGGCATCCCTTCTAGCTGGATTCGATCTTCAAAAGCCTGTGGATAAGAATGGAAACGTTGTGGAATTATCTCACGAATACGACCCCTCCATCGTAATGTATGCGCTTGATGATTTAAATGTTCTGATCGAGGCTCACGGTTTGGACAGGCTACCACTTCCATACAGATTTGTGCTCAAACCTCGATCGAAGACATTGGAGGATCTAGTAGTGGCTACTACGGAGTCTTGATTTCTGGATTCGAATTGTACTCGTAAGAATCTTGATGTTGTATATTACTTATCGCAGTGTTCGTAGATGGGGCCAAATTCCAACTGCATTCCTTGAGACTCTCTTATCGCTCACGTTGAGGTGTTCAATGTGGCCTCGTTTCCGACTACAACCGACGCAATCGCACGTTCCCTCGTCTGTTTACCTCACCATCCGCCCGAAGCGCATGGCACACCAGCTTCTCGAACACCATGGCTCCAAGCATCGTGTCTCCGGTCAAGGACGTTTATAAGGTTGAGAATGATCTTGGGGCCCGTTGAGTCCTCTAACGGTTTCTCTCAGACACACTGCGGAACGACGGGGCTGGACTGATGTTCTACACTAATACTTACTTTCTTTTCGGTGTGGCGCTAGCATTCATATGGCTCAAGCGTCGCCGAACAGGCCAACTTCCGCTGCCTCCGGGGCCTCCAAAGCTACC
This sequence comes from Clitopilus hobsonii, assembly GCA_015708445.2. Taxonomy (NCBI): domain Eukaryota; kingdom Fungi; phylum Basidiomycota; class Agaricomycetes; order Agaricales; family Entolomataceae; genus Clitopilus; species Clitopilus hobsonii. The sequence continues at coordinate 1,930,140 of CP067997.1, read as the reverse complement.
CCTCATTGGTAGCGTCCTCCAGATGCCTCGCGATTTTGAGTGGTACGCCTTTCACAAGTGGGCCAAGCAGTACGGTGAGTGATCTTCTGTTTGGAACTACATACACCGTTGTTGACCTCAAAGTCTCGACAGGTTCGGAAATCATCCATCTTGACATCATGGGTAAATCGGTCGTAGTTCTTGATACCGCTGAGGCAGCATTTGATCTGCTTGGACGCCGCTCTGCTCTCTACTCCGGCAGAGCTCGCAATGTTATGACGAACGAGCTAATGGGCTGGGATTTCTATCTTGTGACCATGGATAGAGGTATGTGCACGAGAATTCTTGATACTAGCAGACCGACATTAACAGAATCATATACAGGCGATGAATGGTACATGGTCTCTTCCTGTCCTTCGTAGTGAACTGACATCTCTCCGCAGGCGGCAGCATCGACGAACATTTTGGCAAGCGTTCAACGCCAAAGCAGCTACGCAATTTCGACCTGTTGAGATAAAAGCAACTCATCGACTGCTCAGACGCCTCCTAGATAATCCGGAGAATATCATTGATGAATTACGCCTGTAAGTGCCTCTTTCCTTCATATTCTCTATGCTGCAACCTCAGGCATCCGAGACAGAATGGCTGGGGACACTATCATCAACATAGCATATGGACTTGAGGTCAAGGACGAAGATGATCCCTACCTTGAAGCTGCTGAGAAAGGGTTTCGTCCCTTTACGGTGGCTTTAATTCCGAGTCAGTTCTTGGTCAACTTTTTGCCGGCTTTGAAATACTTGCCTGAATGGTTTCCGGGGGCGGGATTTCTGCGAAATGCCAAGGTGTGGAAGATGTGGACGAAAAGAATGCTGAATTTGCCGTTCGCCGCAGTACAAGAAAAGCTTGTAAGTTTACTTCGTTTCATCGAGAAATCCATCTTGCTCAAGTCACATTATTCAAGCAAAACCGAGAGGCTGTACCATCGTTTGCAGGACGAGCTCTCCAGAAGATTGACCCCGACGAAGCCGATGCAGCTGAGAAAGAGTACGTCGTAAAAGCAACAGCGGCAAGTATGTACGCTGGTAAGAGTCTCGATCCCCTCGAATAGACGGTCTAATCATACATGGCATTTAGCCGGATCTGATACCGTAGGTGGATATCCGCCCACACACTGGCTATCGTTGACTCGGTGTCGTAGACTGTTGCAGCAATTTCTTCCTGTATCCTTGGTCTTCTGGAACATCCCGAGGTTGTGCGCAAGGCACAAACACAGATCGACGAAGTCGTTGGCCATGGCAGGCTGCCAACATTCGAGGATTACGACCAGCTTCCGTATGTCACTGCTATCTGCAAGGAAACTCTGAGATGGAGAGTCGTGGTTCCTATCGGTGGGCTGCTTTGACACTATCTATTCTATTTTTTCCAAAGCCTACTAATCTCGAACAGCGGTGCCACATTATCTGGAAGTTGAAGACGAGTATAAAGGGTACCGTATTCCAGCAGGATCTACCATTATACCGAATGCGTGGTAAGCCAGTTAGCCATGCTTTGCCAACGGTTAATCTGAGAAGACTATCAGGGCGATGCTGCTTGATCCAGAGGTTTATCCCGACCCATTCTCGTTCAAACCCGATCGATTTATGACTGCCGATGGAAAGCTTGATACGAATGTCAGAGATCCGGATTTCGCAGTATGGGGTTTCGGTAGGCGGTACGGTAATGAATTCAAGTAGACAAAGAAGTCTTGGCTAATTGCTGCTTTCCAGAATTTGTCCAGGGCGTCACATGGCTTTCTCCTCTGTCTGGATCGCAGTGGCTTCTCTCTTGGCTGCTTTCGATGTCAAAAAAGCCATTGATGAGGAGGGCAGAACTATCGAACTCTCCCATGAATATGAGCCGACCATTGTTATGTAAGTATCTTGCTTCGTGGGTATTGCCCCCCAGCTGATTGCCATACTGCAGGGTTCCATCTCCTTTCAAATGCTCCATCACGCCTAGATCTAAGGAGTCAGAAGAATTGGTAAAGTCGACTGCGTACGAGGGAGAGATGATGTGATGGTAGACAACATGTTGTAGTCCATAATCGATGCATAGTCGACCAGCGGGTCTGAAGATGGGTGTGGCCGCCTGTAGCGTTTCGGATCATAGCTTCACAGCTAGCACATCACGCACAAAAGTAGTCGTTGTGCTAACCTTCTTGGTCAAGCGCCTCATGGTGGAGGCAGGGTTTGAATCACACTGGAATCCGCCAGAAGCCGTCGGTGCTAGTGGGCGCTTACCGTGGCCGTCTGAGGCGCGGCTCCCAAGAAATGCAAGCCTCAGGCTGTTGACGCTTGTTTTTTTCCGATTTTTTCCTGCTTCACTTCATTCGCCCATCAGTTAGACGCTTTTTCAAGCTGGACTCTCTAGTGTCACCGGGGAAATCTCTGTGAAGAATGTGAAAATAATCGCAGACAGCAGCCACGATCGAAGACGTATTCTTGGAACGTCTGGGCGGTAACAGCCTGCAGCAACGTGCTGATGAAGCACTTTCATGGAAGGCCTTGCTCGGTCGAGTCCAATTGTAATAAGAACATGGCTGAAAGCCTGCACGGGAGTTTCTTCTCCCTCATATCCAGCCACCTTCAGTGCGCTGAACGAATCTCTGTATCTGGACTTGCTCTGTCGACACTGGACACCTTTTCTTCGTATTCGCGAATACTATGGTCGCAGACAACCCTCTCTTCCACGGAACCTGGACGTGGAAACGATTCAACTCTACCGTTATCGATGATATCTGGGCCGATGTCTTCTTTTTCACTCTGGTAGCTACGAGTGAGTTCGAGACTTGGAAGTACTATTTCTAGTTTTTTGATGTTCATGAAGTGGTGACGACGATTTCCGAGTTAACGCCACACAAATTGGCCGTCTCGAACCAACTCCTGACAGTGCTGGGTACTGTCCTTGGTCTGGTCATATCATTCCGCACAACCACAGCCTATACAGGGTGAGTACAATCCGATGAAGCCCAGACAGTTACTCACACTCTTTACATAGCTATCAGGATGGCCGACGGATGTGGACAAATATAATGATCGGCACAAGGAATTTAGCACAACTGGTATGCCATGTTCTGCTGCGCAACGATGACATGTGCTGACAGTCAAACCTTAGATATGGATCCACGTGCCTAACGAGCGCAAGGATAAGGCCAAAGATTCTAAAGATAACACCAGTTCTAGCTCCGATGACAGTCAGGAGGCAGAGGACGAAGCAAAGAAGAAAGCAAATCTCAAGATCCTCGAAAGTGTCCTCGAGAAGAAAAGCGTTATTAACCTCGTGAGTTCGCTTTAGTTGGCTTTCACCCGTACTGCACTCAGCTAATTCTATCTGATTTTAGATACAAGCCTTCGCCGTTTCTGTCAAGCACTTCCTCCGTGGAGAGCCAGGTGTCTTCTATCGAGACCTCTATCCTCTCATTGCCTTTCTTCCCCGCTATGCATCGGTAAATCATCATGACGTAGACATGCTTCCTCTATGGGCCGCCTGCCATACCTCAGGCTCCTTACCTGCTGGTGTTGACGAATTCATGCCAGCCAACAGGAATCCACGTGCCGTAGTCGACAACAAGGACCACCGCCCTATCCAGAGAACCAGCTCCGAACCGACCCACGGAGACCTCCTGCCGCTCACCAGAGAAGAAACCATCACGTCTGCAAGGCCAAAGTCGAATTCGGCACCTGCCTCTATGATAGGTCACGGCAACATGAATAGGTCGGGACATCAACATGGAGCATCAACAAGCAGTGATAATACCTTGTTCGAGTCTCAACATCTCCTCAGTCCCCTAACCCAATCTCCCGAATTAGGGAATACCAAACCACGACCTGGACATTTTCTCTTTATCCCGAAATCTCCTCCTCCTAAGCAGCCTTCGAGCCCTGACTCTCCTACCCCGACTCTTGTTGGGTCACCACGCAGGAGAAGAAAGGCTTTTGATCCTGAGAAAGCCTTACCTGACATCTCATGCCATCGTGATCTCAATCCTGCGCGTACTCCACCCACGGTCACCATCTACGACTATATCCCGCTGTTCAAAGCATTCCGATGGGTCGTGCGCGCCGTTACGAAGAAGAATCTCGCTCCGAACGGGATGGCTCAGAGATCTAAGAGGAAGAAACTCAACCTCGTCGAGAGTAACGTTCCGCTGGAGATTTTGATGTACCTTTCGAGTTATACTGCTTGTGAGTTTCGAGTCTCTCAAATATTTGAACATGATGCTCAACACCATTCATAACAGTCGTGATGCAGAATGGACTGGTCCAACCTGCCATCGCCACTGGTCTATACAATAACCTGACCCTTCTTCAAGATACACTATCCAATCTCGAACGTATCCGCAATACACCACTTCCGTTTGCCTATCAAGCCCATCTTCGCATGTCTCTCTGGCTATACCTGCTCTTCCTCCCGGTAAGTTCCAGCGAGTACTCAAAGATGTATTCACACTGATTCAGCAATTGATAGTTCCAAATCTATACGGCATTTGGATGGTGGACAATTCCAACGACTACTTTCGCCTCATTCCTCTATCTGGGCTTCTTGGAGATCGGTCAGGAAATGTAGGCATTCGCCTCATCACCTCGATATTTAGCACTAACCTATACCACAAAGTGAGAACCCATTCGCCTACGACCTGAACGATCTCGACGTCGACGGCTTCTGTCTTGCCATTCAACGGGAGCTCCACGAAATTGCTGCATTTATTAACCCTTCCGACCCATCTTCCTATCTGTTAAACCAATGGTCAGCTGCCTCCTAACTCATATCTCGACCTCACGAAGTCTAACCCAGATTGAACTTGAATTTCATTAGGAACCACCCTCTTGCACCTTCCGATAGGCGAAACGCTCTAGACATTATGAAATCCGTTGATGATCAAGGCCGTTTCAAGATGGCCTTCGGCGGGTTAGGCTCTACGGGTAATCGCGATGAGAGAGTTCAAGGGATGGGGAGAAATGCGCACAACCCGCCGGAAGCTGGGATCCCGAGCATCCGCAGGGTGCTGGTGGCGAATTGGAAGGAGGTTGATACTGTGACGAGAAAGCATTGAAGTCTCTACCGTTTGTATGATTTCCGCTCGGGAGCGGTTGGATACTAGCATTTTACTTGACACCCCCGTCTATGCATTCACTTACAAGCACTGTTCTATGACAATCTGTCATGTAACGATTTTATTTTCATTCCGCTCTGGGTCGACGATCGCCTCTCTGGCTGGTATTGGCCTGTCCCAAATTATGGCAATCCATGGCGAGATGGCCGAGCGGTCTAAGGCGCCAGACTAAGGAGACCAAGGCAGTTGCTGCCTAGTACATCTGGTCCGAAAGGGCGTGGGTTCGAATCCCACTCTCGTCAAACTTTTTCTTTTCCTGAGTTTTGTTGTACCCGACGCGACTTGATTCCGGTATTCCCAATTTTCCGGAAGCCCCTATCTATGATGCGTACCATGCCCAACCACACGGACCGGGTTATTCAGCTATATTTCTCCTTTCTTTCTTTAGAAAAGAAGAGGAAAAACTTCATGATATCGGCCGAGAACTATTACATCCAGCTTGAACCAGCAAGGCGCAATTCCTTGGCGCGTCAATTTACCTCCGCATCGAGAAGCTTCGAGTTGCTTGGATTCACACCTATTCACACCCTCAAGCCAATGCTTGGCCAGGCAATTTTTTCAAGAAAATCGCGCCTCCTAGCCAAGAAGCGTGCTATAATACAAAAATCTTCTCGACTTTACAGCACTCCTCTGCTGAAAGCAGGCCAAGGACTGATCTCTTTATCTTATCGCAGAAAATCTGGCATTGCCACCGGCCATGATGACAGCAAGAATTATCGCCGCCGGCGGTGACAGGAGCAATTCGTTTCCACCAAAAATTTCATGAAAGGTTGCAATTCGACCAAACACTCGATGAGAATCATCGAAAATCTTACGGCGTGATTTGTTTTTCGCGTCATTTGTACAAGCGGTCACTGTTTTGACGATACCCAAATCCTCCTATCCACCATCCTAACTCTGTACTCATCGTTGAAGGTCTTTCCACTGCCTCCCATTCGTATGTGAAGGCCAAGGTCGGCGTTAAAGCGGAAGAGTGCAACGTTGAAGGGTCAAGAAATCCAAGACTCCACAAGAAGGACTCTAGTAACCGTGGGAAAACTAATTTACGGCTTTCCGTCGTCCGAAACGGTGATTGACAAACTCGGACCGTCTTGGCCAAGTGATTGGCATGACTCTTATAGCATAGCACCATCCACCTCCTGAGTTCCGTCAGAGCTCCAAGTTCCCCCGAAGGCTCAAGCAGCGAGCTGTCTGCAGCGTTCTCCAGGCCTTGTATAACGTTGCCAGCACCATTTCTCACAGCAAGAGGTAGCAATCATGTCGGACACCAAGGAAAGCAGACCCCCAACTATCACCTCGGACGTGGAGAGGGCAGGAAAGCGCGAGGCGAAGAGTTCGTCGTCGTTGTGGACATGGTTGAACTCTGACGTGGATCCCGCACAATCTACGGGACCTTTGACGGCATTTTGTTTCATGACTGGTTTTATGTGCGTTTTTCATCATCTAAATCGACCCACAGCTCATATAAACTCCGAAATTTTCCAGCGATGTCATTTCTTTCTCTGCCATCTTCGTATGGTGTGGTTTCCAAACTGGCAACTTTGCCCAGGTATGTACTTTATCCACATTACCCAAAGTCTTGGAGACTCACGGTACTATCCGTCTGTAGTTGGCACTCGCTATCGCTCGTCTTTTCGAAAGGCCTCGGGAGTTCAGAGACACAACTTTCCACAAAGCCGACCAACAGGCTCTCTGCTCCCTCATTTCCTTCAACATTGGCGCTTTTGTCGGCCGACTTGGTGACCACATTGGTCCTCTCAAGCGGATATGGCTTATCGGTGGAACCCTCCTCCAAGCGCTCCTTACCATGGCAGCCGCCTTGACTATCTGGAAGAGCAACTCAGTCAGCATCGCCGACGACCGTGGTGACCCGTCATGGACCAACACCCTCACTTTTGTCGGTTTGGCATTCATGAGCGCCAGTCTCGGCGTTCAGGGTATCCTCGGCAAGCGTCTCAACACTCAGTTCGGGACAACCAGTACGTCTTGTCATTAGCAACCGCCAAAGAAAATTGTCCCTCTAACCACTTTTTACAGTCGTTCTAACCACAGTCTGGGTTGAGCTCATGTCCGATCCTCGCCTCTTCAAACTCAAGCAAAAGGTCATCACTCGCGACCACAAGCTCTTCGCTGCCGTCGGTCTCTTCCTTGGCGCCTTTGTTGGACGTGCGCTACTAGGAAAGATCGGTGCTGCTGCAACTTTGGGCGTTGGCGTCGGTTTCCGTGTCCTTATCGCTATCTCTTGGATATTCGTACAGGGAAAACCCTAATCGGTTTCCCATTTGGGCCATATATTGGACGATATCTCGGACGATGATATTCATCCTTCTTGTACCTACAACATCTTCAAACACTCCTTCCACTCGCTGTTACTCGCAGCCTGCTAGATATACCTAGACGCGATGATACCTCGATTGCCTTAGATTTTACATTACATTACAATCACAAAATGGAATGTTGACATATCTTGACTGCTGGAATTCACCCATGTGCGAAGTATGTTGGCTTGACGTTGTTCGGATACAATCCGCAGGGATGTCTGTACACGGCGTTCGCGCTTCACATGGATATGGAGCTTGGGCGTATTCTGCCAATATTCTGGGCGAAATTCTGCCCGCTTGGCGGTTATCCCACTGATCCCATTGGTCCCACAAGGAGGCTGGCGTGGCGATGCACCCATGATTCCTTCCTCCTCCGATGAACTTTATCCAGCTCAAGTTCTGAGCGCTTCATTCGTTATCTCACTATGACGTTGCCAGTCGAGCCATTCATATAACAAATACAGGATATCCCGCACCGCCGGCGGTCCCAGCATCAGCGCTTCAGCGTCAAGTGCAACCAACCGACTGAGGGTACATCTCGTTTCAGACCGCTGGACATCAAATCAAGAACTGACAGTTCCTGTCTCCTGATAATGGAACTCCCATGCTCGTCCGTTTCATGGGCTTGGCCCAGGCAGCTATAAGAAAACGGCGATAACTCTCCTCACCGCTTTTTCTTGCCTCCCGTTTATTCGTTCTTTTACGACTCGCGCGCTTTCGAGCAAGCTACTAGCTTTACGCTACCCCTCACATTCATTCCGAAAGGAGTCTTTCAAAGAGGTCAAAAATGGTCAATGCTAGGTCCATCGTCCATGGCCTCGTCGCAGCCAGGCAGCTTGCGACTACCGACAACAACTTCCAGGCAATGTCTATGTCCCCTGGTTTCCCTATAGCTCAGGTAGCTTCTAAGGCTCAATCCTTGCCTTCACATTCTTGGGAATTCGGCACTGCAGCGCAGGCCATGCTGGAGTTGTATAATCCTGAATTATCGGTCTTTGGGGAGTCGCCGATACCCTACCAACCTGGAAACGGATCAGATGTCAAGGCGTTGGTGTATGCCAAGCAGAAGATTCAGATTGGGGGAGATGAGGGAAGGTTGTTCGAAGATGATGGGTCGGCTGGGGATCCAGCTTCTGTTGGGGTTAGCGCTGTCATGCTTGGAAAGACGGATGATAAATATGGCAAGGCTGCTACGAATACCCTCAACTTCCTTCTTAACTCTGTCCCGCGATACGACAATGGAGCCATCTCGCATCGTGTCAAGGTCGCTGAACTCTGGTACGTTATTCTTCGCTTTCTTGGTGTGGATTTTCAACTGATTACGGAGAAATATACAGGGCTGATTTCATGTATATGGCGCCTCCGTTCATCGCATACTATGGCGCCGACTCTGGTAACGCCACTATACTCCATGAAGGCGTTAAGCAGTGCGGATACTATCGGGATGTTCTCAAGTCCAGTAAGGGTGTCTGGAAACATATCATTGGACCTCAAAGTCAAGATACCGGCCTTTGGTCGACAGGCAATGGTTGGTCGGCAGCTGGGATGACGAGGGTGTTAGCCACTGTGATGAAGGCACCAGTCGCGCAAACCGCTTCATGGCAACAAGAAGCTATCCAGGACCTCACTGGATGGATCATGGAGATCGTCGATGGCGCCATGTCCATGCCAGCCGACAATGGTCTCTTACGCAACTACCTAGACGACTCCAACGAAGATGGTCACGGCTTCGGAGAAATATCCGGCACGTCGATGATTGCAGCAACTATATTCAGAATGGCCGTTCTCCAACCGAATTCGTGCGGACAGAAATATATCGACTGGGCGAACGGCGTCAGGGAGAAACTTGGTGGGAAGGATGCGAGTGGGGATCCACATGTCACCGAGGACGGCATTGCGACGCCTGCTGTGAACCCGCTCGATTGGAAGGATACTAATCCCTACACCAAGGGAAGTCCTGAGGGTCAAAGTTTCGTCGTTCTGATGTATTCGGCATGGCGGGATTGCGTCTCAAGTGGACCCTGTGCAACTCAGCCTCCTGCAACTGGTGGTGATAAAATCGAGACACTCAGTCAAGCTGCCACGAGCTTTGGCATCGCGAAGAGAAAAATGCACCGGAGAAGGCTGCATAGCGGGGCCTTTCTGGAAAGAAAATCGACATAAGATCAAATTGTCAAACGTGTTGTCAAGCGTAATTTATTTTGTATGTATAGTGTACCTTAGGGAAGGAACGAGTCTTGTAGTTGTTGTAGGAGAAGACGTACCAATATACCCCTGCGTTTCTGTGTTGACGACAAGCTGGCGGTTCGTCTCTCAAGCTGTGGGGTCATCTGCACCCGCTTTCTAGCAGGCTATCATATTGGCGATGGAGCATCTTGGAAGTCTTGGGGCCTGGACTCGCGTTTTGACTCCGCTTCCAATTCCCCGCAATGCTGTGCACTGTTTTTCTATGGCCCATGGGCTTGATTTATACAACACGCGTACGGATGGCGGCCCACCGCCCCCGCTGTTCTACTTCAATCTCTCGAAGTTCTGAACCTCAAGTAGGCTTTAAACGCTGATAAACTCAGCAGATTCTACCAGTTTCAATCTGTCGCGTTGATTCCTTACGGCACTCCAGGGGCAGAGTCCGCCCCGTGTGCGAGCAAAGCGGACCGAATGATCAAATCGTATCATAAGGACTTCTCAGGGTCCAGGGAATATATTTTTCTCTTTTCTGCCACAACACCATCGAGATTCAAAAGCAGAACGATGCGTCGATGCGGACTCCAACCGAACTGAGGTCCCATGAAATAGACAGTCTTGTTGTTGTGTTCCCGTTTGAACGTTCCCACCCACGTCTTGCCAGAACGTGCTGGAGAGTGCTGAAGTCCTGCGTTTCCGCCTTGGCTTGAGGCGGTAGAGCAGGCTTCACGCTGACTCTGTATGACCCACTCGGCGGGTTCGGTTGCAGCCTTTCAAGGTATGTCGTTTTCTTGCTCCAGTCGCTCCTGTTGAGTTGACTGTGATTCACAGGGACTGCTTTGACACTTCATGGCTTGGCTATCGCCATGACCATCTTCAGGGTCACTTATCGACTGAGAAGACGGGCTTTCTATTGGGATGACGGACTGGCAGGCTTGGCGGGAGTTTTTGGTGCTATTCACGCTTCGATGATTTTTGTGAGGATAGTCGAGAAAGGTAAGCTTTATCCCAGTCCTTAACGAGTAGCTGGGCTAAAGACTCGCAGACCGATTGCAAGGGGGTATCCCACCGACTCCAAGAGAGTATGTCGCGACATATATGGTGGAGTCCCTTGCTTATAGCAGCACCCTCTGGTAAGAAATGTTCGTCTGTCAAAATTGGGTTCTGATTGACGTTCCTCGTTGCCACAGGGCAGCCCGCTCGAGTATAGGATGGAGTATCTTCAGGGTTCTACCGCCCTCCTTACTGCGGAGGATCGTCTTGGTCACTATCGCTAGCTTTGCGTGCATCTGGGTCGTACTTTGCGGCGTCAAGATCTCTATCTGCCTCCACAGTAACACCCTACCGAAGAATGGCTCGTGCAGGCTTGGGAACAGTTTCATAGTAACGAAGTTGTGCTGTGCGTTTTTACTTCTCCAGGTTGCAAACATGAAGGAGGCTCAAAACAATGCACAGTCGATGTCCTGGCCAACGTCCTCCTTGTCATAATATCTCTGGTTATGCTTTGGGACTCGCAGCTTCCCCATATACCCCGGCGCATCATTCGCGTTATCTTCGCGCTCAACATACTAATGACCGCGGGCAGCTGCGTCCATATGGTTGTCCAACTCAGGTTTGACTCATTCCTGGAAGGTTTTACGGCTTATTACGACGTGAGTGAAGTGAAGTACCGCATGAACCTAGTACTTATGCCTTCTTCACCAGGGTTCTATTTCGCTGATATCGTGCAACTTGCTCGTCATTGTGACCCTTCTGTATCGTCTGATAGGTTGTGGCAGGAATGCTCAAACCGAGGTGTCTTTGACCGAGCCGGACGCACGCACACACAGGCATACCCATGTTCCATCATTGACAGCTATCACCGATGACGGTCAAGCACCTCACCTACGTACGACCTTCGGCGGAAGCGTCCACACAGCTAGCCACGGCTCTGCCAAGTCTACTGAGTTGGCACCTGGACCAGCCCCTCCGATAGACTTTATGAAGACCATTCGTTAACCCTAAGACTCGCTCTACCCACTCATTTCTTACATTGCATCCTCGACTGTTACCGCATCTGTACATTAGCTGCATCTGTTTCAAGTTACATTGTCGTATATTTTTAGGCCCACTCTCCGTAATACGATCATTAATATACCAATTTCCCTTCCAACAGTCAAGTCTGAAATAGATTGCCACCTAAACCCACTTTGAATCCACTCATCCAGCCCTTGCGTAGTGGGTCCTAAGTTCCCCGACTCAAATTGCAGCCCTCTCGGGTCAGGCTGTGCCCCCCATTCAATTCAGGTCGTTCTTCTGGCTGGGACGCGTCGGAGCGCGTCGAACCCCTCGTGACCCGAGCAAACTACCAGGTGACCGGTGTCAGTGCCACTGCGGCACCAACCGACGGAACCCGAAGTCGTCCCGGCAAGTGAGATCGGCGACAACCGCAAGGGTCGTGCTTCCCTGTGCTTTGTGGCGACAATGTGAAGTTGACTAAAACTCAGTCTAATATCAGGTTCGCTGACAGGACACATGGCCGCCCTGAATATTCGGGGCTGAGGTAATAAGGTGTGCCAAGGCGAACTTGGATAAAACCTCCATCCCCAACTTCATCCTTAACGCTGGACGACGCGATACATTCTTTTCACCCCATTATCATGGTATAATGCTCTCCCAACAACCACTGAACGCCTTTAGAGGTGAAAGCCTACCTGTATTACTCCGAATGTGGCTCACACGACCATCGTGTTTCATTAGGGACTGCAGGCGCACTCCATGCAATCGGCCTATCCATGGCCTGCTTTCGTACCGGCCACAGATGGAAGAGGGGAGCCTTCTACTGGGATGACCTTCTCTCTGTTTTTTCCGCCATTCTCGATGCTATCCTTTTTTCTACATTGTTCTGGAAGATCACCCAAACAGGTAAGCTTGCTCTTTCTGTCTCTTGGCACAGTAATAACCTCGCCAGTCAGACAGAGAAATACATGGTGTTCCTGTGGTAGGCACCGAAGCTGTTGCCAGTTATTATGTGCAAGTCTTAACCTATTTCTCAACTGTATGGTAAGTATACGGAACGAGAGCACAATGATCTACCGCAGGCTCACTAGTCAATTTCTCAGGTGGGGTCGCTTGAGCCTTGCTTTCGGTATTCTACGCGTGTTGCCTCGTTCGAGACTGCGGGTTGCTGTTATCTGCATCATCGTCTGGTACGGTATGGCGTGGATTACCCTCATCGTCTTGCAAGTGGTCTTCTGCACAGGAGTTGATATCGCCAACAACGGCGGGACTTGTGTGCTTATCCGTCCATATCTCATCACGAAGCTAGTTCGTCAGTGATCTATGCGTTTCCTTCTGTTAAACCACATTAATGCGGTCCTTATCCTTAGATGATGTTATCGCCAATCTGCTCTTGGCAGTCGTTCCTCTGGTCATGTTGTGGCATTCACGCTTGCCTCAGAAACCTCGAAGAATGATTGGCGCTGTATTCGCGTCAAACCTTCTTATCATTATCTTCAGTGTTGTACATATGGTCGCGCAATTCAGGCTGAATCCGTTGCTCGAGGGGTTTGCAGCCCATTGGGAGGTAGGCGATAAACATTTTAATACTTGAGCCCCCACTAAAGTCGCTTAAGGCAGCAGTGACTCTTATGGCGTGCAACCTCCTAGTGGTCTCGACATGGATATACCGCGTACTTCGCAATGGAGAGGAAACGGATTCATCAACGAACAACACTGCACCTACACGAGAAGGGAGATCGCGTCCTCAGAGTTCTTTCCCCTCATCTTTTACCACCGTCTTCACCGGCTCCTTCATCTTGACGCATTTCACTCGTAGTTCCGGACAACCAGGTCCAGACCTGGAGAAGACCTCCCCGACGATCCTTACAACCGCAGATCCGAGATACCCATCGCCTGTGTCCTAGGCCCCCTAATCATCTCGATCGTGCAGGAACGAATGCACACTCAGATCACCTTATTTTCATCCCTGCATCGAAGGTCACCGCAGTAGGACCTCGTCTGAGGATGCTCCACCACGAATTCCCCTCGCAACCCTATCAGTTTATGTCCTCTCGTGGCCTTCAAGTTCCTTTCGCCCTCACCCTTCTAGTACATATATATTCTATTGCACGTCTGTACACTTACTTACACCTTTTAGTGGAAAAGCAGAGATTATTCCCTCCGCCCCTTTGAATAACTAGATAGGAAACCAGTCTCCCACTGTCGGATATTGCCAGCTCATTGTCCCTTCTTTCCGATGGCCTGAATACACCGAAGTTGACCGCCTTTGCGGCGACGAATAGGAAGATATCGGTCTTTCAAATTCTTCGATGGGCATTTGTCCTGATCTGCATCTGCCCACAGGACGCAAACCAATGCAGGGTTCTGAAACTTTGCCGCCCGAGAACAAGGCTCGACCCTTGATAGAGGCTTCCCCGATCTGATACTACGAGCCTCAATACATTTTCGCTTCCGCTTGTCATCTCTTCTTACATCGTTCATGTTTCTTCGCCGACAACCGTCAACATACACCCACAACCTGGGTGTCAGATAAACTTTCCGCACAACGGGAGCCGGCGGAACGCCCGTTTTCGAAGAAGCGTCATAGAGGTAGATCATCAATGACGTCCAGAGGGACTGTTTTGGCGCTTAGGTGTAAGTGAGACCCACCGTTTGCTCTCAAAATCGTCAGTAACGTAAAGAATTGAGTAGATTCCGCTGGCGTCCTCCACGTTCTAGCTGTGGTGATGACGGGCTTTCGAGCTACATACCGATGGCGAAGGCGGAAATTCTCATGGGATGATGGGTGGGCGATCGTCGCAGCTGGTTTCAATTGTGTCTTATTGGCATACCTGGCAGTTCGAGCATCTGAAGCTGGTGAGTTACCTGTCTCTTGGTCAATCAACTTTTCTAATTCGACTGTTCGTCGCTTTGAAGACAGGGCCAAGGGAGGACACCCAGTGAGCAGCAGACAATCTAACATAACATATCTATGGGGATCGTTAGCATACGCGTGCACTGTGTGGTAAGATCCTCATCAATTCATCTGTCGATTCAATGGTTCTGACAATACTTCGTATAAGGGCAGCAAGAATCAGCATCGCATGCAGTATTCTTCGCGTCACTCCCAATGGGTCCCTTAGAACAACACTGTTGTTCACAGTCTGTATGTTCTTTCTGACATGGGGAGCCCTTTTGGTTGCGAAAATAGCTACTTGCACCCTCCTCAGGGAGTCTCCGAATCCAAACTCTTGCTCTATGAGGAGGCATTACATTCTCGCGAAACTCGTTAGTAAGTCGAGGTACTTTGTCTTCAGCTTGTTCAGCTTGCTTATAGGTGCATGTTTTAGCTGATCTAGTCGCTGATAGTCTGTTAATTGCGATTCCGTTATTCATCCTTTGGCGTTCTCGGCTTCCAAAAATTCTGAAAAGAATCATCAGAATCGTATTTGCGACGACAATCGTGACTGCGATCATGAGCATCGTTCACATAGCTTCCCAGTTCGAGAACAACACTGTGCTCGACGGGGCCACAGCGCTATATGAGGTCCGTCTTCGTTTCTTCATCTCTAGCTCTTCGTGTCTGATAACTGATCTAGGGGGCGATCACTGTTATGGTCTGCAATCTTCTCGTCATTATCACCTACCTCTACCGTATCTCGCGGAGTAGGAGCGATATGGACGAATATATTTCCACAACTACATTCAATTCCCAATTTGCGAACCGTGAACCCACAGGACTGTCTCTGACGGAAGTTACAACAACCTCGGCACCTTCCCATGTGCATCCTTTTTCATCGACTCTATCAACATTCTTTTCGAGGGCTAGTAGATTAACTCAGAATGGATCCTCCTCACCTCTAAACCTGAATATACCAATGCGTCCACTCCGAACGGACAGCTCGCTTGGTTCGGACATGCCCCCCTCAGCGAAAAAGGTCGATCCATCATGATGTTACTATGGTCATCGTCCGATCTCGGGTGCTCACTTTCAAGCTCTCGGACTATCACTTACACTTCACTCTCTTACACCACGTCCCCAGACATCACTACACCGCGTTGGACAGTTTTCATCGCTCCATCGTCAGTTCTCCGATACTATAAAACAGTTACTTGATCAATGGACGCTTCTTCGCCAGCTCTCTGTAATATAATAGGCATAGTCCTCTACTAGCTGAAATGATGAGATACCCAAAACTTCTGATACCTGGATCTACGGAATTGCCCTTCATCAGAGAACTCAACAAGTCGCTTTATGGCGCCGAAGTGAAGCAATCAAGAGGGATTTTCTTTGTGGAAATCTGACGCTCCCATTATTGTGAGCCAAGAGCTGTGTCGGCCGCCAGGCTAGTGCTCATGGAGTCATACGAAAGCTGCAACGCTGATGTGTTGTGCTTGTACTGATTTTGGTGTACTTTCAGCGTAAACAGCAAAATCAAACGCTGGAAGATCCATACGCCCTCAGATCAGGCTTCTAGATGTGCCGTCTTGTCCTGCAAGATGGCTGGGCATACGTTCTCGAGCGTCTGGGCATCGTAAGCTCTAAATCGTAATTGGTCCTTCGGTGATCGGGCGATGTAGACATCCCCATAAGTATAAAAGACCTCATGCTATCTCCCGATCGGTCTCCAGCTTGCGACGAACGCGAAAATCTTCATCCAAGGAATCGAGACTTGCTTCCGTACTATTGATACAAAAATAGCAAAGCAGATGTTCCAGAGGAGCTAGACTGCCTTGTGCTCGTCCTTCTGGTCAGCAGGTTCCAGCCCAAGATAAAGTTGGGCACAAGGTCATACAGAGAGCATGCAACATCATTTGGATCAGGCCCGCAGGCACACAAGCTGCCAGAAGTTTCTTCGGCAGGCTTGGGTTTCGAGAAAGAATGGGCAGAGTGTGGCGCTACGTGCATTCGGTTACCCAAATGTTACGTATGCGGAAATACTATTTATAGTAACCACTCCCGTGATCTCATGACAGTTCGTTTCGGTCGTCTCCTTTAATAACCTTCCTTCCGACTTCTCCACCCGCTTTTACCATTCCTTGCCCACCTTCGACGTTTCCAACGACGACTACGCACTAAACAGCGACGAGGACGCACAAGTTGTTGTTCTTCGCTGCCTAAACGTTGCCGATTGATTGCTGTGCGATATTATTCCGACAACCGGGCATTACCTTGACGCCATAATTTCTCCCCTATGGCATCGCTCGAACCTCCTTCCCGACCATATTTAACAACAGACCCTACGGCGACGCAGCTCAGCTCTGCAAGAACCTCCATGACCCATCTGAATGCAAGCGATGGTCCAGAGGAGGGCACCCGACCAACAACAGTCGATGACACAGCTGCCCCACTTGTCCTAGCCGGAGCAGATGCTACGACAACGGGAGCAGAAGGAACCAAGGCAGCGACCGAGGGCTCTTCGTCGTCTCAGAACGATGCTCGTGCCCCTCCAGCGCCACTGGTACATATCACGTTCCTGCTCATCACTGGCAGGCGGAAGACAATGACATTCGAACCTGAGACCACAGTAGGCAGGGTCAAGGAACTCGTTTGGAATGCATGGCCTTCAGGTATGTACCGTTGCCTCGTGTGTTACTCTGGCTCAACATCGCGATCTAGAATGGGACGACGACCGGCCTGTTGGACCGTCGTATATCAGAGTTCTCTACCTCGGCAAGATGTTGCAGGATGACGATACACTTGCGAGTGAGTATCTTTTGAAGCGCATACAAGCGCATATATGCAATCGGAGAGATGCTGAATGATTCCATAGCACACAAATTCCCATCTTTCTTACCGCAAAGCTCATCGCCGCCAACACCCACTATCGTTCACATCTCTGTGAGACCATATGCGCCCCAGGTTGATGCAGACCCAAAGAAGAATAAACGGGCCAGGACTCGAAGTGGAGACAGTGAGTTACATTGCTGCAATCTCGCCGCGTCCTCGACTCTTACTTGGATACTTAGGTGGCATGATGTCGACAGACGGAAACGAAGAAGACTCTGCGTCTGCCGGTGGATGTTGTGGATGCATCATCTGCTAGGTGAATGACACCCTACCTCATGCGGCGTCTCTTCGGCGTCTGAACAATCCGCCGCATTCCGTTTCCTGTAGCGGAGCAGCATGGCCGTCATCCAGGACACACCCCATTCCCGCTCATCCACTGTCCTCCCTCCCTAATGACAGCTCAAATTCAACTCTACAACGCGCACCGATCCTCGCACGGTTGACGCGAACTCCCACCTCGAGCTTGATCGCATCGTACCACCAATCCATTCATTGACCTTTTTCCCATTACGCTCGCTTATCCGACGTCGGCCGTTCATTCAGTTCTCGTTCGCGTCACGTGCATGAAAATGTTACGAAAAGAACTCAATGAAGAAAGGCCCAGAAGTTTTCAGAAGACGTTTACCCCTGCTTCTGCTCCATTATATGCGCTGTATTCCCATCGGTTTCGCCATTGCTGGATGCCGGGCAACATCGTTCTCCCATGCCTCGGCGCTGGAAGGCTAGAAGTTCCTCGGGTCCCATTTCTCTGAAGAGCGGTTAATTCATTCATCTATCACGACATTGACACTTCACCACGATTTTTTACATTCTGCAATCCATCCCTGCCTGCACTGTACCTCGAGGCAGATTCTGGCTTCCTCGGCTTGTCGAGGCGCAAATGATCACTCGGTACCAAGGGAGCAAGTGTATAGGCGTATAGGTCAACCCGTCTCACCTCCTCTTCCAAGGCATCTACTTTTAGATGTTGGAGAGAATTCTCCCAGGGTTTAATGACGCCTGCTGCCTTCGAAGCTATACATTTGCTTTTACCGCTTAATTCACCTGCTCCAAAGAAGACTCGCTTGGCCTTTTCCTTCTATGCACCGTTTCCACGCTGATCAGCGTGCCGTGTACGATCATGTCTCTCCACCATTCATTCATCGACTCTCAATTCTTGCTGCATTACGGTACCCTGGTACTCTGCCACGCTTTACCTGCATTGTTCTACTTCCATCTTTTCGCCACTTCTACGCTGCATTTGTACATTACGCATTTCTAACTTACACCTTTTTATTGGCACAATAACATGGGATCTCATCTCTTTCTTCATCCTTCAGCTCCACTGGAATGGTTTATGACGATCCCAGGTCTTCGACGACTCTGAATGGCATTGAGAAACACGAGGCCAAGAGGCTAAGCGCCCGAATGACCAAAGCTAAAAAGGGTCCGAGACGAAAGGGGAAGATAGGCTGTCGTATGACAGACCAAGCTGTCACCCCAAGCCACCAATCATGACGATAAGAAGAGTGGCTGCTTGCATATGATTTCTAGAAACTCTCAGCCTATACCTACCTTGGATTGTAGGCCTTGGAGAAGTGCTCAGATGACCCCACGACGATTGAGTTAGTTGGAGGTGGAGACACTGAATGGGGTACGGATTGGCGTTTGGTGCATGACTGTGTTACAGGCGCTTGTACGGATCTTGTGGAGATTAGATTGATATGACGGATCTAGAGTGCTAGTGAAGGCTAATCCACCTTGGATATGACGGGAGAATCCGAACGATCTGGAGACGTCTGGCTCTAGTGTCTGCGGTCGTTTTACTTGGATAGACATAGGTACCTAGCGATCGAGCTGTCGAGAACGGTGGCGTCAATTGAATGAGCCTCGAGGTGAAGATAAGGATAAAGAAACTGCTGAACGTTGAAGGTGGAGATTCAGGGGTAATGAGGTTGAGGCCTCACTACCAGTCCTTACCGTCAGCAAACGACTTCACCCAGAGACAGTATCCTCATGCTACGCCACCGGGGCCAGTAGGGAATCGAAGTTGAGTGTGACTCACAGAAACACCACCACCTCCGAGATCTGCCTCAAGTATCCACTGGCGACTGACGTTGGCAGCTGAATACCTTTTGAATTGGATCTATTATTGGACCTTTCCGAGCCTACCGTTCTATTATTGTATTTCCACCTAATCAGAATTTGAATCAGTGTAGGAAGCCCGGAGCTCGGATGATCGAAGCGTTTTGGTCGTACTGGGAGCTTGAGGGGAGTAACGGCAATCCAAAAAGACGGCATACAGGATTGGTATGGTACGTTGAGGTTGACGGAGAAAACGAGTGGGAAGGCGTTGGAGAACTTCGTTGAGAAAGGATGGCTAGCAAAATATTCCGTCATTCCGGTAGACTATTGCCATTGCTTCACGCAATAACAAGGGATCAACTAGAAGGCCTCCTAGAATCGGGCTGGCATCAGAGTATGTCGTGTGGTTGATTCCTTGACCAATCTAGCGAAGAATCGGGCCGACCAGAAAGATTTAATACCCAAACAGCCTAGCTCTTCTTTCCCTGTCATGGTCCAGTCGTCCTACCTCATTCAAGCTTGATGATAAACCGGGGAGAGCACGCGGAAAAACATATCGACAAGTCGTTGTTATGTCCCGTGGCTTAGTTGGTTAAAGCGTCCGACTGTCACCTCTCTTGATCAATCGGAAGATCGAGAGTTCAATCTCCGGGACAGAAAACCTTTTGCCTATTGTACACTGGAGTTTCCTTAAGTTCAAGTTCGAGGAAACAAGAAGGCACTGCCAATCGTGGCCATATTTTGCCGTTTTCGGTAATCCGGCCGATTCCGTGTCATTGGTAGGGTACTCTCACTTTGATCATCTGTCTGTCCGTCCGACTCCGTCAACGTCGCAGCCATTCCAAAGTTCATCCTCAGGCTGCATTGGCTATCTAGGAGGTACTCCAGGATTGCCTCCGATTTCTGACCCTCTCTGAGCTTATCAGCTAGCTTACAAGTAAAGCTATTGTGATCCTCGCGGCAGACATGCCTCCTAGATGTCTGCACCCTTGGTGTTCGCTACGGATAATCACACATGATCACTGCGGAACTGCTCAAAGTGGCATTTTTCCAGCCCCGAGCAAAGCTTTATCAGATTACAATTAAACGGGCTTGATGTCTGAGCCCATCTTGGCACCCGCGCTTTTCTCTCCAAAGAACGACCATGTTCGAATACTGGGCTCACAAAAAAGCATGGTCAGTATCCACCTCTGCTTCAACGATTGCAAGGCTAAAGTATCACTAGTGCATTCAAGCAGAACCAGCGGAAAACCCTCATCGAGGAGCTTCCTGCTCGTTTCCATGAGCCCATAGGTGCCTCTGACACTGCACTCCTGAAGCAGCCCATATCAGCTATTATCTCTGCCGTTCAAGCAGGTCAAACAGACCCCAGCGATGTTCTGACTGCATACGGAAAAATGGCCCTCAAGGCTCATGCAGAAACTAATTGCTTGACTGAGGTCATGATCGGTGCTGCGCAGGAGTTGGCCAAGACGTGTAACAAGCAAGGACCACTGGCCGGTGTTCCTGTCAGCTTGAAAGACGTATGTATTCGCTTTGGGTATGTTGTTCTCTCCAGCGGCTCATTCTTCCTTCCTAGTCCATCAACGTCGAAGGATGGGACTCCTCCATTGGATTTTCCTGTGAAGTCGGGAAACCAGCAAAACGGGATTCAGCTCTCGTCCGGCTTCTACGAGATGCAGGTGCAATTCCCTTCGTCAAGACCAACGTCCCCATCACTCTAATGTCTGCCGAATCCTACAACGACGTCTTTGGACGTACCATCAACCCTCACAAATCCACTCACTCTCCAGGTGGTTCTACCGGTGGCGAAGGTGCCCTTTTGGCTTACGGAGGTTCGAGAGTTGGCTTTGGTGGAGATGTTGCTGGAAGTGTTCGGCTGCCTGCACATTATTCCGGCGTCTACAGTATCAGAGGCTCGCATAGGAGATTCCCGTGCTCGGATAACCCTATCAATGCACCTTTTCAGGAGGGTGTTCCAGTCATTGGTTCGCCTATGACGAGGACACTGGAAGATTTGGAAACGGTCTGGAAAGGTGTCTTCGCTATGAAGCCATGGAACTATGATTTCGATGTATGTGTTTTTCGGGGTCTTTGAAGTCATTGGTTTTGACATTGAATCTAGGTCCTTAAAATGCCATGGAAGGATGTTGATCTGTCCTCACAGAAGCTCAGGTTTGCTGTTATATGGGATGATGGTGAGGCTTGTTCGGACGGGAAGATCACAAACTACTGACTAGGTGTCATTCTAGGTGTCGTGGAACCTTCGCTGGCATGCCACCGTGCACTCAACACCGTTGTCGAAGCTTTACTGAAGAACGGTCATGAGATGGTCGCTGCGTACGTGGTGCCCTATTTAGGACCCCGTCATACACACTAACTATGTTCGGAATTTACAGTGATCTCCCAAGCCCGTATGAAGGTCTCAAGATAAGCACACAACTTCTGTTCGCGGATGCTGGTAGGTCTGTCATTCTAAAGGTCCCTTCCGACTGCTGATGCCGGGTCTTTCAGCCAAGGGTCTTGTGAACCCAATCAGGCGAGGCGAAACGACCGACTCAGGCGTCATTGAAGCCATTGGAATGGGTCATCTTCCAGGCTGGATACGACGCCTCTACACCATGTACATTCGGTACATCAGACGTGACGAAACATACGCTGGTCTCCTCGATGGCTGGTGTGAGAAGACGATTCCTGAGTACTTTGATCTTCTTGGATGGAGGCAGGGGTACAAGAGTAGATGGTTCCATGCATGGCAACGTGAAAAGCTGGACTTCGTGTTGACTGTGCCGAACCCGTTACCGGCTGTCCCTCACAATGGAATGAAGGAGGCTTTCAGTACTGTCAACTATACCGTGCTGTTCAACCTTGTGAGTGCTACCTTTCTTTTTGACGTGCAGCATGTTGATTTCACATCGCAAAGCTTGATTACACTGCTGGTGTTCTTCCCGTTACCCATGTTGATGCTAAACTAGACAAGCTCCATCACCTCAAGCCAAGGAACAGGCTCGAGCAATGTGCCTACAAACTCTATGACTCCACTGCCATGGAAGGGCTGCCTGTTGGTGTGCAGATCGTCGGCCAACGCTTGGAAGAAGAAAAGGTTCTCGCAGGGATGAAGTTGGTGAAAGAATTGTTGAAGAAGGAAGGTGTTGAGTACAGGCTCTTGAACGAGCTTTAAAGCCGCCACCGTATATCTGGACTCTATCGGTACAATAAGCCCTGCATTTTCAGTATTCTGTATCAGAATTCAGTCAATGGTATGATAGCACTGATACGAGGAAGCGCCCAGCTATTGAGTTATCGAAGTCGGCCCGTAGTAACAATGCGTCTGCTGACCGGAACCACGACCAAGCTATATATGGAGCCGCTAATATGAAGGCCTCTATCGCTCTTTCTCCATGATATGCTCATACTTGGCTCACAAGAAAGCATGGTAAGCGCCGCGCCACCTTGGACACGGTTGAACTGGCTGAAATTTCCTCGAATAGCAAACTCAAGCAGGATGAGCGACAATGGCGAATCGACACCCTCCCAGGCCGTTATCATGAACCAATTTCCCTCGCTGACAAGACGATACTTGGGAAGCCAGTCAAGGATATCGTCGAGGGCGTTAGGAGTGGCACGTTAGATCCTAAGGATATTCTGACATCCTACGGCAAGATGGCGCTGAAGGCTCATGCGGAAACGAACTGCCTGACGGAAATCATGATTGGCGCTGCAGAAAAGTGGGCAGTACATTGTACTAGGAGTGGACCGCTGGCAGGAATGCCCGTAAGCTTGAAGGACGTGAGTACTGCTCGACCTTACATATCGACTTTCGAAGAAAACTGACAATAATATTAGATGGTTGGCGTTGCAGGCTGGGATTCCTGCTTAGGCTACTCTGCTCGCGTTGGCCAGCCCTTCCAGCGCGATTCTGCCCTCATTCGTCTGCTTCGCGATGCAGGAGCAGTCCCATTCGTCAAGACCAACATTCCAATCACTCTGATGTCCATTGAATCCCATAACGACGTCTTTGGACGAACTACCAATCCACACAAATCTACCCACACTGCAGGAGGCTCTTCCGGTGGTGAAGGAGCCTTAATTGCTTTCGGCGGATCTCGTATTGGAGTCGGAACTGACGTAGCTGGATCCGTCCGTGCTCCTGCTCACTTTTCCGGAATTTACACCATCAAAGCTTCTTCTGGGAGGTTTGTCAGGACTGGAGGTGGAACTGGTATTCCTGGACAGGAAGGTGTACCTTCTGTGTACTCGCCTATGGCACGGACGTTGGGCGACCTCAGGACTTTCTGGGAGGCGGTTATGAGTATGAAGCCGTGGAATTATGACCATGTGGTACGTGAATTCTATGTGTTGCAATCCTATGATCCTGAAATTAGTTCTTCAGGTGCTTGAGATGCCTTGGCGGCCGTTTTCGACAGAGAACCGTAAACTGAAATGGGGAGTCATATGGGACGATGGTAAGCCCAGGCCAAATGTTGCGACCCACAGGCTAACCTGTCTTTCCAGGTGTTATCACTCCTTCGCCAGCCTGTACCCGTGCTCTTCAAAACGTAGTCAACGTTCTGCGCAAAGGTGGTCATGATGTTGTGGATTTGTATGTTCTTGTGCAGCCCACTCTCACGTACTCTGCTAACCCCTTTTCCATGGTTTCCAGCAAGCCACCGAGCCCCTATGAAGCTCTGAAAATCGGGAGCCAACTACTCTTCGCAGACGCTGGTGTGTTCTACTTACCCGCATTCTCGGGTACGCAATACTGATTGCATACCCAGCCAAAACCTGCACACAACCTCTCCGCCGGGGAGAAACTCTTGACCCTGGAGTCAAAGCTGGCATTGGCATGGGCCATCTTCCTCGTTTTATCAAAACTCTCTACGTCTGGTACCTGCGCTACATCAAACGAGACGAAATCTACGCTGGACTGGTCGAGACGTGGCACGAGAAGACTATCGTGGAATATTGGCCTCTGATTGCTCAACGAGAAGAGTATAGGAGGAAGTGGTTCGAGAAATGGAATGAAGACGATTTAGACTTTGTGTTGACGGTTCCGCATCCTTTACCTGCACTTCCGCATGGAGGCATGAAGGAGAGCGTTACTGGGTTGTTGTACACGATGCTATACAATTTCGTAAGTGCTTTGCATTCGTCACCAGGGATTCTCAGCTGATTTATTCGCCCCTAGCTCGACGTTACTGCTGGCGTTTTGCCCGTTACTAAAGTTGACGCAAATGTCGATAGACTCCCGACATCCTTCAAGCCCAAGAATATTCCGGAGAAGGGATTGTACAAACTGTACGACGCGGTCGCTATGGATGGACTGCCAGTTGGAGTCCAGGTTGTCGGGAAACGGCTGCAAGAGGAGAAGGTGTTAGCTGGTATGGAGGTCATTGAACAACTGTTGAAGGAAGGTGGACAAGAGTATGAGTTATTGAACGCGTAGGCTAAGGCCCTGTGCATGTGAACGATGTAATACTAGGAAATTTCTGATGTTTGTGGTACTACTATTGCAACGATGAGTGGTACCTCAACGATAGCGAGCCCTGTGAATGATCGCGTTTGGTCACTTCTTGGTTTTCCCCTCCCACCATCACCAAGCACAACGGCTTTCGAAGACCAGGTCTGGGCTTTATAGCAAAAGTCTCGAACCACGAAATACAACCTGATCATTCATGGTATATCAGTTTGCGAGTTGGGCGTAACATTCACATCTTGATGCCCTTTGCTCCGAGTCCGTGTTGCGGTCTAAATCAGCCTGGTCATGAACCGTCGTCTAATTCGCCGCCAGCTGCAATGGCCTCATCGCTAGAGTCGCCTGGAGTATCAGTTCTGCCTCAAGCAATGAAGCTTAATGAAGTACCAGGGTTACAAGGATCAACAAGCTGGGCCAACACCAGCTCATGTGGCCGCAAACAGCGCTCTAAACTCACGACTGACATGCTGCGTTGTTCTGAATGACAGTTAACATCTTCCAGCTGATTCTGTACTGCGCCAGGCACGATGGTCAAGAGGTCATGCTGCTGCTTTACTCAGCTCCTAACGCTCTCATCTGACCGCGATATTAGCTTTCCTCTAGCGCGGACGTTCAGTCCCGTCTTACCTGTAGCGCCGAGATGCCAGGTACTCATCACGACGGGTGCAAATGTTGTCAGCACCAAACTAAAGCCAAGATTGCTGGGTGGAGAGGATGTCAAAACAGGCGTTAACGGCAATCTGGATGCAGTGCGAGAAGCAGAAGCCCACATTATGTTAAATTTGGTGTCTATTAGGGATCTACATGATAGGTCTGTCTCGTGGAGCATCAATGCCAATCGCACAACTCTTTGGGCTCGGAGCGACGTAGGGCGTCTCGGGCACGGGCAGAGAACCACCGAAACCGTATGGTCGCCATTGTTCCTGCGTCTAGAGAATTTCCTGGTTCGGACGCTTTGAACTTGTTCGCCCTGAGAGAGGCAAACCAAAGATCGCCTAAAGGGTCAAGCCGCACACTCGCTTCGTGAGGGATGTCCGGGACTTAAGCCCGACAATATCGAAAAGGAGCATCAAGCAAGTAATTCTCTCTCGAGATCGCAAGGTATGCCACAATTTTTTCTCGATAGTACTATACATTTTGTTGAAGATCCTCTATAATTTTGACCTATCTTCGTTACCAGAGGTCTCTCTCAAAAGAAGTCCATAGTAAGCAAGTGGCAGCACGCGAAGACCGACCCTTGTTCCGTAACTCGTCGAGTTACCCTTCACTTTGCTTACCTCGATGGTCGTCTTGAAGATCAGATTACCCCAGTTTCTCCGCATCAGCTGGACAAAAGGTATATTGATCCAGGCATATGGGGTGACAGCTGACTATTGCGTTTAGCCATGACAGAATGTCTACATTTCTCATTCGACAATCAAGTGCCATTACGATGCGCTGGAGATCAGTCGTTCTCCCGTTCCGTGACAAAGAAACAGCCTCCTCTGCCTAAAACTCTTACCTGACTCTCAAGTGAACTGCACCCGTCTGAAATTGCGTCCACATGAATAGGATTTCCTTGTTTCGGATGATCGTGTCGGAAGAGTATAAAACCCCCCTCTAACCGGCTTGACAACCCAGTACTAGACAACTTCACTTCCATCTACAACATGCGTTTCTCTGCTCTCTTCGTCCTCGCCACTGCCGTCGTTTCTGGCCTAGCTCAGACCGTCGCCCAGGTTGAGGCTGATATCGCCAATATCTCTACTCAAGTCACTGCTCTTGACAATGCCATCAACGCTTTTCCTTCCACTGGTGGCACTCTTAGCAAAGCATTGGTACGTGGTTCTGCTCATCGCGCGCTATTTTCACGCTTAACGCGTAAATTTCAGGCCATTCACACTGCTGCCACCCAGCTTAAGACCACTATTGACGGTGCTACTAGCGATGTACAGGTGAGAAACGAGTCATACTTTCAGGGCTTTCATCTGAATGAACGTCATTATTCCAGGCCACCCCCACCCCGGTCTCTGAGTCCGATGGCACTGACATCTTGAACGCCGTCAACGCCTTCAAGCCTACCATTGAAGACGCTCTCATTGGTATTGCGGCCAAGAAGCCAGCATTTGATGCCCTTCCTCTTGGCAACGTCTCTGGTCTCGTTAAGCAGGATCTGGCCAACCTTCGTGCATCCACCTACGCTTTCGCCAATTCTTTGATTGCTGCTGCCCCCGTAAGTCGCCTAGTACCTCTGAAACACTGGCTTGTATACTCACTTCGCAGTAGACCGACCTCGTTGCTACTGCCACCTCTCTTCGTGACGAAATTGACAACGCTTTCGCTGTTGCTCAGGCTGTGTACGCGTGAAAAATATTTTCCCAGCTTCCTCTCGAACTAGTTCTTGTATCTCTTACTATTCTCGCCTCGTGTTGTCATAGAAAATGATATTCTATTCTGCTTTCAGGTGGAATAATATTGTAACAATTGGGTCTCCAGTATTGATGTGTACCTCCTGAGGGACTGGAGCGACATTAATCAGATGGTAATAAACAATGATAAGTTATCTCGAAAGAATGACGATATAGATATATACTTGTAGCGGATTGGAAGGCCGTTCGTCGTGTATTTTGGGCCATCCATCTGCTGACTAACTGCCAGACGGCTTTTCTTTAGCTGCACACCTGTGTCGAGCCAATCCCGAGCTGGAAGAAAACGAATGATCACAATCGTTACAACTGAAGGGTGACCTCTTCCCGTGCTGCGCCAGCTCATGTCTCAACCGATCGTGTTGCCTCGTAAATGTCTCTTGACATCCTGGTTCCGTGCAACCAATCCTGCCTCTTCGTGCTCGAACAGATGGATATGACCTTGGTCTGTTGCCTTTAGAGTAGTCAGACTGAGAAACACTGATCCAGGTCGGATCATAGACCATCTCAGATATACCAGTATCGTCATCTTGGCTGCTATACCCCGAAGTAGTGTCACTGAAGGTCGGGCTTCGTTTCGGATGATTCGGAATATGAGTAAATAAGGGTGCTTTAACCGGGTTCAGCGCCAACTAGCGAGAAACGGGCGTTCGGCGTACCTCTATTGTAAGTGCTAGGACCGGGTGTTGGCAGGTCGTCCATCGATGCAGAGAACGTTGAGTTGAATTCTTCAGAAAGGCTCTACCATTTTTGCAACATTAAATTCAGTCACTGGGCTATATAAACTATACTCACCGAAGAGGAAGACGAAGCATATAGACCACCTGGACGGTTGCTACCAAATGCAGTTGGCATGTCTTGCTGCGTGTAGGGATTGGGTAGCGGGTTGTTATGGGTGCCCTCTGGAAGAATACATACATATGATAAGCTTGATTCATGCCCATGAACCCGTATACTCACGGAGTCCCATATAGGCCCAGCTAGTGTCGGCTACGAGGTTCGTAGGCGGAGGTGGCTGGCCAGCCCCAGAAATAGCTGCTGTCATGTCTGGAATGACGAGCGGAGGGTTCTGAGGAGGAGGGTTGCGAGGGTTGTATGAGGTACTAGCGCTCATGTTCGTTGTGGAAGATGTTGAGAGTGTGGAAGCCCACATGGCTGATATCCGAAGGACGCGACGTCCATTTTGGAGATAGGTTTCACCACGAATGGTGACCTCTGGCAGCTTCGAGGGAGGTATAGCACTGCCTCCTAGCAGATTTCCTAGGGCCTCTAGCCTCGTTGTCGGTACTTCATGGACCCCGAGGAGATCAATGCAGAGGGCGGTCTCAAGTAATTGGTTGAGAGATACAGCGAAATAGAGTTCTTGTGGTACCTCCATTCCGTGCGTGAGGGGCGTCATGAACAGGTGAGAGGGTGACTTGCGAGTTAGCTATGACCTTCACTTTATAGCTTAGATTTCAACGCGGAAGTCCTGCTTATCGGAGGCTCATCAGCGCAACGACACCCTGTAGTGGAACCAAGATCTCTGTGTTTCGAACTTGCCGATCCAAGGGACGGTCCAATTGAAGGAAAGTTGGGGCCGAGGCCCCACTTCGAGAGGTACAGCCACGTTGGCAATCCTATCACTTTCGAAAGCGCTCAGCTGGAGTATATTCAGCGCGGATAGAAGTGACGGAACGACGGCCTTGACATGCCTCGTTCCCTTGATCGGATAGTTCTTCGATGAATGTAGTAGAATATGAGCTGGTGGGGCACAGTATCGAACAGCTTGACACTGAGTCATTTCCGTTGAGTTCGTCGTCTGTGTATCAAATTACCAAACAATAGACTCACAGCAACAGAACCCTATCGTGCTCCCGCATTTGTCAGCAGACGGACCGAAGGGATTTGAGTTTCTAAAGTGATATCGGCGACTAAATTGCCAATGTCTGCCAGAGAGCATTAGTGGATTCCGAGTCGCATACTGGAGCGTGATTTCTTTCTCCTCACTCTCCATAAGACGAGTCGGAGGAACCTTCATGATTCAGCGGACGCTTCCCACCCCTGCCGTATGTTGGGTCCAGCTAGCAGAATTCAATGATCTTAGGCACGAGATTGCCTGGATCTCGGCGATTTTCTGTCGGTAGCCTAAGGTAAGCCAACCTCTTCGAGCATTTGGGAGCAACTGCGGGGTGAGCTCCAGTGCTTCCCAAAAAGGGCAATCATGCTGCCAAATGGGGTCGCAGCGATCACTGCCTCTCCAACAAATCCGAAAGCCGATTCCAGCATCACGAAAGCTTGAGGGATGCGTACAAGATGTGTACCAGCTCGAGGTAGTCAGAGATGAGATTTTGGGATGAGGCAGCAGAAGGTGATAGGGTAAGGATATAGTGTATTTTAGTTGCAATTTCTCGACGGTAAGGTTGGACTCTACTTTAGAGCAGCAGGGCCATCGTTTAGAACATTCTTGACGCCCTGGTTCCAAACTCCCAGTTCTTTTTCAATAGCGGCGACTGTATCCCTAACTTCCTTTCCAACGGCTCCTCCTTCGTTCCGAGTGCCAAAGCCCACAAGTAACTCCTGTCGGGCTCGTCTGAGAACGTCGAATGCAGATCGAAGTCTAGCTGGGCCAGAGGGCGGGTAGAGCAGAGCAGCCTCAGCTGGTGTCTGCTTTTCCTTTGGTGATGGCTCGTCAACAGCCAGAAGCTTTCCTTGCTCTGCGAGGGCAATTCCTCGCACTGGATGTCCAGGCTGGAGGACATTCGAGAGGCCAGCTGTGCAACGTGCTGCAACCCGTATGGCGTCGTCAAGTGCGTCTTGAGTCAGAGGGTCAGGTAGGGATGACACGAGGAGGGACTGGTATAGGCGAGAAAGGGCAAGCAGAGGATGCGAGGTCGGCGTGGCGCCGGCCGAAACGAGAATTGGGATCAGCTTGGAAGTTAGCTGGATCGCTTTTGCAGGGTCTACGCAGGAGAAATTAGTCTCATGAGCGGGCGCAAGGTGAAACTGAGACATGCCCTGGAACTCCAATGCCGTCGCCTTATTGAGAGCTTCCTGCCCTATCCTGAAGGCGTCTAGAACTGCATCTGTGTCCTTGACAACAGCTTTGCACTTGTGGCATTGTGATAAGCTATTTTCTGCGCTGTGCTGTCAGTATGTTGATTTCCAAACAAATACGGAGATTAATCACCTTCAGTTGGAGCTGGACAGGTTCCGCCACAGGATTTGGGGCAGACGACCGATGCTCGAGGATCAGGGTCGCCAGGCGCCGCACATAGGGAGCAGTTGCACTCAAAGTTGTAGGTTTCCTTGAGTGATTGCTGGCGAATCTCTCTTGGCAAGGTCGTGTCAATGTATGCGGTCAGAACCTGATAAGAGGCTGGTTAATAATGTGTTTGGGAAGAGTGGCGTAAAAATCACCTCTTCGCCTGGTTTCAAAAGACGCAATGCAACCACTTGCATTTCTGGCTCAGAAGTACTAGGATTGGCCGAAACCCGAGGAAATACCACGACTGCATTGGGATCGCAGGAGTGGTTGATGAGAGCTATCGCAGGGGACACCGAGACGCCGATGGGCGTCAAAGTTGGTGTGGTAACAGCAAACGTGTTTGTGATGAACTAGACTCAGAATTTTCAGAACAAGCGTGACACGAGCGGTTCATGAGGCTTACGCGGGAAGTGAGATCCACGAGGTCACTGGCCGAATTAAGGTCAAAGGTTGCAAGATCCCCGGGTGAATCAACGCCCAAATAGCGAACGAGGGCATGAGATAGGTGCGTGTGAACCTCGTAAGATGAGGGAGCCAGCGATGTACGATCTTGACAACAGGGTATGTTAATTTTCCCGCATATAACCACCCATACGAACGAAGAAGCACGTACGAGATTGCAGGGAATTGATTTCTTGGGCCTGAATAAGCAATGTAGGTCAGATGGCAGCCTAGCAAGCGAGATCTTTGAAGCGACTTACCCATTTACTATCTGATCCTTTCTTCTGCTTTCTCCACAAAAGGCGTCCCAGACATCGTACAGCATCACTGGGGTAAGCTAGTTCATCGGAGGGGGCAGATTCCCGCCATTTTCTAAGAGCTGAACATTCGTTTTTGTGGGATGACCAGTCCTTGGATTGACAAGTCTAAGTTGGAGATCAGAACGTGTAGGTATGCCTTGAAGGGGAGAAAACGCTTACCGAGTCACAGTAGTGAACGACTCGGCATGTAGCACATCTCTTTAGCCCAGAAGACCCTGTAGGTCCGAAGCAGTTCGAACAGTAGGATCCTAAGTACTGGTTGCTCAGAACAGCCACATGTGGTCGAACGACCATAATCACATCCCCTAGCACAAATGAACACCATTTCGATTATAGAGATTTGTGAGTGCACTTACCAGGCCTCAAGTGAATATTGGCGTATAAGCCACGCCCAGCAGTCGAGGTTTTGATTTCAATCGACGCTGGTAAAGAATGGAGATTCATTGCGGACGCAGCAGGAGTCGGATTATCTGTGGTTTCTGGGGACTGGGCAGAGCTGATGGGTACATCTTCTTTAGAGGTTTTGTTCTGAGAAACATACGATTGCTCTGCTCTAGCCTTACGGCTGTTCTTGAGGTTAGTGAAGGACGCCATGATAATGGTTCAGGAGGAGGGGCGCGTTGTTTACCTCAGTTTGGTTTTCGTGGCAAAACGCGCCATGGTGCGCGTGGGCATCTTCGAATTTACGGGCGACAGAGAGTGTATTAGAACGGGCTATGCTATAATCTAAGGAAGTCTATGATAAAACTCAAAGGGAAAAATTCTAGGGAATGAGCGATTTCAATACACGGCAATCCTACTGGTGAGTGAACCGCAAAATCATCTAGGTATGTCTAAAAGTCTAAGAAGTTTAATCTATGATACACAGGAGAACCTACACGAAAGTTTGACAAAAACAGTACACCTGGCGTTCCAAAGGAGACCAGAAAAGAAACAGAACCAAAGAAAAATGCACGGATCAGGATGACAGAAAGATTCGGAAACCCCCAGAAAACAAGCGCGAAGGAGCAGGCAGTGAGAAAGAAAAATAATGAAGACGTCAACGAGAAATCAAACAGTTGCTTTCTCGTTATTTTCTTTTATTTTCCTCTCCTTCATTGCTACCTTGCCGCCGTCAAGGTAGCTCGGGAGAGGAATATCTTCCATAAGGAAAGACAGGACGAACCCTACAAAGAGGAATCCGGTCAGCGTAAACCACAAGGGGCGTAAGCTTCTGGCGAATGCCTCTTGGACTTCAGATTTTGAGGGGCCTTGAAGTAGGCGGATCGATGGGATGATGGAGTAAATCATGTCAGCACCTCCAGGAACGGTAGCAAGCAAGTCAGAGGGGAGAACGTCCCTTAGCCTGTTTGTAAGAATAGCACTTCCAACGGCGACTCCCCAGACCTGGAATGAAAGATATCTCAGTAATGGCTTGTGGCTTCTTGATCCAGGATAAGCTTACTTGACCAAGGGATCGCGCGAAAGTGAAGAAGGCAACAGCTTGTGCATTCGCCGAAGCTGGAAGTGGGGTAAGAATCGGGAAGTGGCTTGCACCTAGAGTCATCGTCATCGTCATCGTCATTAGCATGAAAGAAACCTATCGCCAGAGCCACTCACCGAAAACAAGCCCCGCTCCAGCTGCTCCAGGAATCAGCTGGACAATCGTCAGCGCAGTCGGTGTTGCTGCTTTAGTGAAGCAGAAGGCGGAGAGGGTAGCCAAAAAGAGAAGCCAGCCTAACCATAGCTGGGGTCTGTAGGAACCGAGGAGCCTTACACTTGAGCCACCGATGACGATCATGGGGCTATAAATATGGATCTTAGTTCAGTTGTCAACGGTGGAGCACAGAATTCGCTCACCCGACGAGATAGCTGAAGCTGAAGAATCGGACTCCTTTGACAGCTTGATAGTAGATCGGGGTGTAGTCTGCGTAGCGGGTAACGATTAGTCTCTGTTTCAAGAAGAGAAGAGTGTGAAAGAGAAATCACAAGTCATGGCGATAGCGACCAAAGAGTTGAAGAAGATCTGAGCATAACCCGAAACAGTGGTCCTGTTCCTGAGGAGATCTCGGGGAACCTGAACGAAAGTGCCGATATGAGCGAAGCCAGAAGAGGTAGGAATCAGGAGCAAGAAATACCATTGGATGAGAAGCAAATGCCCATTCATAGACCAACCAAGCGACGAGTCCCAAGCTTCCGATACAGAGGAGAGCAATGATACGGGGTGATCTCCAGTCGTATTGGTTTCCGCCCCATGTAAGTGCAATAACGAGGCAAACGGAGCTCGAGATGACCAGAAAGTCGCCACTACAGAACGAGGACGGGTGATTAGAAAGTGTTAATCCAGACTACTCTGAGCACATACATCCAGTCGATGGAAGCCATTTTCTTCTGGAAGCTTCCTGGAGGCGTGGCTAGGCTCATAAAGAACGTGACAAGGATAAGGGCAATCCCGGTGATAGGAATATTCAGGACTGCATGGGTGAAGGAGATAAGAGCTCACTCGGATCGGAGGCGGAAAGACGACATGCACTCACAAAATAGCCATCTCCATGCCCCTCGTTCGGCGAGAGCGCCACCAACGAGCGGACCAACTGCAATACCGGTGGCCCATGTCCTATAATAAAGTTAGGCTCCAACTCCTGCAGAAGGATTCTTCAAGGCGACGAACATGCCGGTGACTCCAGTATAACTGCCTCTCTGACTCAGAGGGACCTGAGCAAACATGGTCAATACAATGGACACAGGAATAGACATGCTCTGATTCACCATGTCACCAACTACGATCGGAGTGAGCGCTATGATTGCACCTCCACCGACACCTTGGATAGCTGGTCCGGCCTTGGTCAGAGCCGATAACACATCGAAGAATGCATGGCACTTACTTCTTCCAGCAATGAACCAGCCCATCTGAGAAGCCATGCCACAAACGGCGCTACCGATAGCAAAGCATAAGAGGCCACCGACCACAGCAGTCTTTCTCCCAAGTATCTATAATCCAAGGTCAAATCTTACCCACAGGATTCAAAACCACACGGTATGTACCTGCGAGACACCGCCGCTGATAGGAAGGAAGGCAGTCGAAGCAAGCTTTGAACGGTATCAGTGTCAACAGGACGGCATCGGAAGAGAAAGGACTTACAGTATAGGCAGTACCCGCCCAAGCAAACTCCTCGCCCTTGAGATCACGGATAGCGGAAGGAAGTGCAGGCGCAAGGGAACTCTAGAAATACCGACCAAAGAGATAGGACATTGATTTCGAGGCTGATGTCATAAAGCTTGATTATGCTTTACCAGTTCGAGAGCGGCGAGGAAAAGGGAAAACACGAGAGCACAAAAGACGAGCCAGAACTGATAACCTTTCCGGTCTTCCGGAATTAACGGGTGCTTTGAATTTGCTTGGCTCTCTGGCATTTTGAGGAGAAAAGAATCAAAGGAATGTATTAGGTGAAGAATAAGAAGAGAATCGGAGAAGAAAGTGGGCCTTTAATCGAGGCTTTTGCCTACAACGGCCTTTAGTGAAGGAGGGCGAAATGACGAAAAATGGGCCGCATGACAGGATGGAGAGCCTTTAATACAGTTCCGCCCGAGAATCTGTCTGCCTGTGTCAAAATTTTCCGAGGGTTGAAATGAAATCCAGATTGAGAGCTCGGCCGAGAACGGCTCGCTGATTTACACCAAAATAAGCAACTCTTGATATCTCTGGGCGGGGCTGAGTCATATAATTATAGAACTTGTATTGGGAGTGCGTGCACAGCACGACCAGATGACCTAGCCAGAATTCTAGACTAGAGTATTACCATGTAAAGACAGCGTACTTTTAGCAAACCAGGAAAACCAAGATAAGTAGGAACCACTACTGCGCAAGCCGTAAAACGGCTGACACCGCTCAAAGAAACCCAAAACAACATGAGGCGACTACAACCAACATCCCCTCAACCCTAGAAAGCAATAATTATGACGATGAAAATATGGGATAGTGTGTATGCGAGACCGAAGTGCAATATGTACTCATGAAGGGGGCGTGAAACGTGATTGATCGACAATGAGATATGTGCAAAAAAGTCCGTAGGGTGATTGTCCCTAATGCAAAATGCGGATTGAGATGAATAAAATCTTCGTCATCGTCGATAAGACCTTAGAAATGCCTGGTAACATCGTCGATCTCCTTCCAGTTGGAAACGAGGACCCTCTTGATACTTGGAAGGCCGGACTCGGGAGTATCTTGAGCACGATCGTGGTGGCCACCAGCATTGAGACCATGACTGCTACCTGATTCGACAGGAATCTTGTACAGTCCCTGGTTGCCAACGCTCTTGAGAATGTCTACGGCATTGCGCCTGTCGGTGGGTGCGAAGGGTTGGTTCCAAGGGCTGAAGATGTAGCCAGTAGGCTCAGGATTGACGTACTATGGCCTTGGTCAGTCGTTAGTTCAACTATAAGATACTCAGAAACGTACAGCAGTGATCTCGTGAAGTTCACGTTGGATGCTCAGGCAGAAGGCGTCGAGATCCAAGTCATTCAGATCGTAGTTGAAGGGATTCTCACTGTCGAGCAAATGGTCAGTAAGATGCCTGTGGTAGCTCAGAGATCGAGCACATACATTTCTTGACCGATCTCCAAGAATCCGAGTAGGAGGAAGGAAGCGAAGGCCGTTCCGGGAATCGTGTACCAGCCGAAAGCAGTATAGATTTGGAACTGAAAGACAAACAGTTAGCTGAGAATCTGAACTATATCAGCAAGCCACGCACGGGAAGGAAGAGGAGGTAGAGCCACAAAGAGATGCGAAGGTGGGCCTGGTAGGCGAATGGGAGTGGTGTGTTGCGGATACGGTCAAGGTTGGACAGCGTATCCTGGAACAAGGTGATATTGTTGCTGACACCGGTAGCAATTGCAGGCTGAACAAGGCCGTTGCGCATCAAGTCTACGCAGAGGTATGTCAGGCGCCGCGGAAAATGACAGGAAAAGATCACTTACGAGCAGTGTAGCTAGAAAGAACGAGTATGATCTCCAGAGGGACGTTGCTCTCTACGGTATCAAGCTTCTTCCTCCTCCTGCGCTCCTCCATCTGTGCCTCAGCAATATTCTTCTTCGTGATAACCTTGACGACCCAACGGATGAACCTGAACAGAGGGATGAAGTCGTAGACGGTGGTCTTGGGTGGGTTCCTAGCAGGCCTCAAAGGACGATGCGACTCAATATCAGGGAGAGCCGCCTCGGGGTCGAAAGTATTCCTCCTTGATCCGGCGAGGGTAGGTGTCGCGGATTTGGGGATAGACCTGAACGTGGCATTCTTCTCTTCGTGGCTGACAAGTGTCGTTCCGCGCGAGTGAGTAGGATCCGAAGTGGTACGGGCGAGAGGATGTCCATTCTTCTCGTCAACTATCGAGCGAGGGTTCTTGTTCGCCGGCATGTATTCGTCCATTCCTACAATCTTGGCACCCGGTGCGTTGGGATCATGGCAAGCAGCCCAGAGAGGGAGCATGTCTGCATCATGGTGGCCAATGTTGGAGGCGTATCGGGGAAGGAACGAGATGAGAGGGTAGAGGTCTTGGTAGTAGACAC
The DNA here is from genome assembly GCA_015708445.2 of Clitopilus hobsonii. NCBI lineage: Eukaryota > Fungi > Basidiomycota > Agaricomycetes > Agaricales > Entolomataceae > Clitopilus > Clitopilus hobsonii. Next base: position 1,893,236 of record CP067997.1, on the reverse strand, counting down.
CAGGCTCTCCACGAAGGAAATGCTTGACGGAGACGGCGAATGCTTGAATCTGTTTTGTGTTGTTAGGAATTAATAGCACCGAAACTAGGGTGGGAAAACACGAACGAGGTTAATCATGGTCTTCTTCTCGATTATGGCCTCCAGAGTCTTGACGTCTTCAGGCTTGTTCCCCTTGCGTTCGTTGGGGACGTGAATCCAAATCTGTGACCACAGCCATTAGGATTGAATAGTGATGCGAGAAATGGGTAAATCGTACCTGCTGGGCCAAGTTCCTGCAGCCGACCATGATGTTGGTCCACATCTTCCTTCCATCTTGGTACCTATTGTCGGCTCCGTAGTCAGCAGGTGCCGAAGTCAGGGCACATTTCAACATACCTTTCATATGCAGATGATGTTCTGAATGAGATGACCAAACCGAGGACAGTACCAAGTACAGTCAGCAATTGGTTGGAAATGGCAAGCTTGTGCGGAGTAAGCTCAGAGACAGCAGAGACCACTGTAAATCAAGCTGTCATTAGTTGCCGAACCCCGTAATGAGATCATCTCCACTCACTCGTAGCAATAAGCGTAAAGAAAAGCACTTCAGGCCAAATGTCATTGACGACCGTAGCATTGAATTTTTTCAATGTCCATCTTCCTTGGAACAGTGGGTTTCCAGCGACCATGTTGACGGGTCTAGGCTTCTAGCAGCGGACGTGGCGCAAAATGGTTCGTGGTTGGGCGGATTCTGACCGAGGTTTACCTGTAAAACCGGTGGATACCAAACGAGTGGGAGAAGTTGGGAAGAAAAGAATGTGACTGTGAGCTCTGAGCGTATGTTTTTAAGGAGGAATGCCTATTTTTGCCGGATCAAGGTAACCAGTGTGCCCTTTGTTACGGAGGAGCTTCCCAATGGGGAACATCACCACGTTTAGTGGCTGGGCACGAGCGCCAAGATCATCATGTTTGGGGTTTAACGACTTCATAAGAGCCTTCTGTTGGCTTAAATGAAATCCAAAGAGCTCAGCTATTAGCGCTATGAAGTTTCTTTGACCTCAGCAAAGTGTACAGCAGCCATACTAGAGGATGAGCCTGGGCAATATCGGAGACGGTCGCACATGGTGAGGGAGTTTTGCTGACGGAAGCAAGAGCTTCCTTGATTGTTATCAACAACCGTCAACAAACCTCCAACACGACAGTAGGTCACAACAACGATGGGACCGTCAAGGGATGATCGTGCCCACTCCAAAAAAATGAGGTGGCAAATCATGAAACGACGCTTCTATAAGATTACATCTGTAATAGTTTGAAGCAGTGCATCGTTCGCCTGAGCCTGCCTTCTCACCCAGTCGGCCTTCGATTCTCACAACGAGTTGGGCACGAGTTTCTTGCGGGCGCTCAATATCCCAGGTACAGGTGGAGTTGCCAATCCTTCTGAAGATTTGTGACCTGAGTCACTTGGGGATCGATGTGATGACAGGGCGATTTCGGACAAAGGACTTCCCCGATGGGAGGAAACCTGGACACGTTGACCTGGTGCTCCTCAGCATTCCTCTGACAATCGTAAAATTAACAGCTTTTTGTCTAGACGGACCTTCATCTGATCCACAATTACTGCGATGACATCGCAGCTGCCCATGAGCGCCGTTTCATGCGCTGAAAGGTGTTCAAAAACTGTTGAAGTTGGCACACGAGTCGAAGTGAATTCACTTCTGATCGACAACCGGTTAGAGAGTCAAATTACAGAGCCGGAATCAATGACGACACTGGGCAACCGCGGCCATGGTGACCGACCAGTGCCCCAGTAACCATCTCTTCGACAAAGAGCCTTTGAGACTTTCTCTATCGGCGGAACTGTCAACTGTCAGAACTGAATTAGAAAATAAAAGAGGGAGAAAAGAGGCAGAACAGGGGAGAACTTTTCCAGGGGAATCGGGCTGAACATACCGTGCCAAGATGGCGCATTGACACGGACAACTTAGGCGCTGAATGTAGATCGCCCACAGGTCCATGATTTCGACGCGACTCGGGCATAGGGTACTTCCAATTAGTCTCGTATCTGGCAAGACCGAGAGGGATTCTACTTTTTGGCGATTGCCGGCGATTGATTGTCTCGATCAAGTTCTTGCCCTCGGTGGCGCAACTCGTCGGTCAGACCGGAAAGAGCGTGATATTCCTACCTAATAGGTCACAAAGTATCGCCAGAAACCACATCACGATCCTAATTTATATTCCTCGAGAACACGATCATCGCTTCGATCCTCACATTCCGTCATACTTGATCAAAATCGCTCCCGCATTTGCGATCACTGTCAGTGCTCCAACTATTGGAAAAAACATACACCTCCACCCTTCGTTCGCTCATCAGAGATAAATTACGAGAGTGACGCATTGAAGTCTTTGAATCGACTCAATCTATTCAAACTGTTGCATTCAGTTGAAAAACATCATGATTCACACATTCTACGAGAACCCTGAACGGCTATGTATGAACTGATCAAGGCTTTGCAGATGAACGGAAGTCCGTTTTGGCATCGAATCGTCTGACCCCCTCGAATTTCCTACAACGACAAATGTCACTTGAAGACCCTGGTCATACGGACGGCAATCTTTCGTAGCGAAGAATCGAGCTTAGAGTGGACCGGAAGTTGACTTCCCGTGACAGATGTCTTTCCGAGCCTCCCTTCGAGGCTGACTCGGGATGAAGCAAGAAAACCGTAGCGCGCCACCCTAGGACTATGGAAGCGCCATCCACCTTTGACGCTGTACACCGATCACCGGCTTAGCAGGTGCATCGCCCCACGGTGAACTCGACGAGCGGTTGGGTTTTCAAACTCATAGTCGAAGCATCCTCTTTCGGCCCGAACGCCCATTGAGTTAATCGGCCAGCACTCTGAAGTTTTGAGGATGGTCAAACAATGTGCAAACACGACTCACTGGAGATGGAGTGGAGCGTTCTTGGGGAGTCTCACTCCCAGAGCCCGTTATGTTTTCGCGCATGATGCTAAATACGCGCAAGAGACCCGGAAAGTGGTTGGGAGCCAAGAAAATGGTCAGCGATCTGACGCGTATGACGGTGTGCTGAGTCCCAACTCCAGCGAACGCATATGTTTCTTATTCGGGAGGGTCAATCGTTCTGCCAGTGCATTTAGCTGTAAATAGTTGAATTGCGATGAAGCTGAGCAATACGGATGCTTAGTGCTGCGACGAGAAGTTTCTTTGTCGCAGACTCTGCCTTTGATTTCTCACCCTGGTGCTCGAGAACTCAGAAAATACAATGCACAGCTCAAGAAAATGTGGCTGTTGTGATAGAAGTGAAATTTTGACCGACAGGAAAGGTTCATTGTTCTCTAAGAACCCGCAATAACGGCCTGCTGTGGTCCCTTACAAAGACACCACTAGCTTTCGCACCCCAGAAAGTACGAGTTAGGTAGAAGCCTATAAAGTCACTTCCTTCCAGGGAGCAAGACGTCAACATCTATCATGCACGCGCCGCAAAGCTTCTTCCTTCCTCGTTTCGAGATGACTTTTGCCCATCTGCCAGCTAATGGGTCAAATCCCTTCTACTCTGCCATCCGGCCTAAGTCTCAACGATGGATCAGCCGGTACAGCAGAGAGATATGCAACTCAAAGATGCTCGCCTTTATGGATGAATGTCAATTCGAGTTGTCAACTGCATATACGTATCCACTTGCGGGTCCAAAGCAACTTCGAGCCGCCATGGATCTGGTAAGCAAACTGTTTGTGCGACATTGATGGATGGCATATACTCACGCAGCTATCGGCAGGTCAATATTCTCTGGCTGTACGATGAATATACCGATACAAAGAGTGGTGTCAATGCTGTAAAGGCGGCGTGCCTCGTTCGCCGAGCCCTGGTTCATCCCGAGTCGGTAGGGCAAGGTGATCCATGGATCTGTCGTATGATGGTAGAGTGAGTATCGTGAGCATGCCTCCGTTTAACAAGCACTCACCATAAGCCAGCTTCGTGCGCGAACATCTTACCCATGCAGGCCCGAACACTGCTCATCGTTTCGTCCATCATTTCTGCAGCTACGCAGACCGTGTCGGAGATGAGGCCACTCTCCGGGAACAGAGCCGAATTCTCAGCACCATCGAGGAATATACCGAATTCCGTCGAGAAACAAGCGCAATCCGGACGTGCTTTGACTTGGTGGAGTATTGTCTCGGGATTGACTTGCCTGAGTTCGTCCACCAGGACCCAGTATTCAGAACGGGGTATAATGCTGCGATGGATCTGGTTTTCTGGGTCAACGTGAGTCGTTTTCTTTGATGGTTCTATGCGAAGAAGAGACTCACGATGAATAAAAGGACCTTTACTCCTACAACATGGAGCAAGCTAAAGGCCACGAAGGCGCCAATGTCGTGACAGTCATCGTGAAGTCCAAGAGGCTAGATCTCCAAGCTGCAGTGAACTACGTCGCAGACTATTGCAAAGTATTGGCGAGCCAATTCTTCGAGGCCAGGAAAATTCTTTCCTGTCGACCAGAGTCCGTCTTCTCGGAGGACGCAGTGCAAGTGTTGGACGCCTTTGGCGATTGGGTTCGAGGCAACGAAGAGTAAGCGCTCGATTCTGGTCACATTGGAAGGCGGTAGACTGACTTTGGCGTTTAGATGGTCCATGGAGACCCCCAGGTATTTTGGTGAGGAAAGGGAGATGGTCAAGCAGACTCGGATTGTCAGGATCAAGGTGCCATCCCAGGAAGTTAACTGCTTTTCGGAGTAAAGCAGGGAGATCTTACAGCACTTTGTAATTGAAACACGTCGCAATAATAGATTTCACTGAGCCGAACCTGAGATAGAGATGTTGAAACGTGAACTGTCGTTATGGTCTTAAGATAGAAGCACAACACCTAGGACTATTACAACAGTCAAAAGTCACCAAGGGATATCGTATTGTCGGGGCGACTACAATGTAAAGAAGCAAATAAAGGATAAGTAGCAGTCCATATACGTGCAATGAATAGAAAAGAGAACAGGATCCAATGCAGTCCAGTCAAGTTCGTCGGGATCAAGGCCAAAGAGAAGGAAAATGTCAAATGTCAAAGTTCCGGTCCGAAGCGGGGATCGAACCCGCCTCCTTTTTCACATTGGTTATGATCACATTTTCTTTCCATCATTCCCTCCAAATCAAGCTTCACCAAACAATGCGGAAGATTTAGGCAGCGATGAGGCCGACAATAGCACCGAGGCCAGCGAGGACCCAACCAGCCTCCATTGAGAGACCAAGGGCAGCGTTGGAGTTTGTGGGCTTAGCACCTGATGAGGTTCCAGTGGCGGAGCCAGACCCAGAGGCGGCGTTGCCACCAGCGGAAGGTGAAGCTTGGGAAGGGTAGGTGGAGCCAAGAGGCTTGATCTCGAACTCGTCTGAGGTGGCGTAGACCTGGAAGAAAAATGAACGTTAGTTGACATGTTCTTATTCGGATCAACAAAAAAGGCGGAGAAGATATGTCGAAGGTGTCGAAAAAAATAAAGCGAGGTACAGAAGAATTAAACTCACGTGGGTGTTGTTAAGAGGATCAGCGAGGAGGATAGTATAGCCTGTTCCTGCGGGTTGGTTGGACTGGTCTTGAGAGATTTCCTTGGAGCAGTCGAAGTTGTTCTCGATGCCAATGATGGCAAGAGGAGCAACCAAAACCTTAGGGTCCTAGAGAAATGTCAGCACGGATCTTGGCGGCGAGTGCATTCGACGCGAACCTTGTTGGCGATGCTGAAGGAGGAGCAGAACAGGTCAGGCGAAGTTGTGGCATGAAAGAAGATACAAAAACGCACAGGATAGTGAAGGTCGTTGGGGCGTCTGTGGCTTTGCAATCCCAGTTGAGGACGTTCAAGGACTTGGCGACTGAATTTGATAGAACGCGTTAGCAGTCGCGTCCAACAGAAAAAAAGCTGCACTCCAAACTCACCCCACCAAGTGTTGGCATTGGGAGAAGTGACACTGAATCCTTGAGCAAGGGTTGCGAGGCCAGCAAGGGCGAAAGAGGCGGTTGCGAGGCGGACCATTTTGCTTCAAAAGGTGGTAAAAGGGTAGCTTGGTAGGCTGGTTGAAGTTGTTTGGTTTAAGAAACGAGTGTGGGGGGCGAGGCTAACTCGAAAGGGAGGCTAGAAAGGGTTTTGAGAGGCGAGGGAAACTAAAGCACGAAGGCTGGCGAACAAGGATGCGACGACAGCGATTTTACTCAGGATGCCGTCGTCGGCCGGCATTTACCGAACGGAGAATGACTTCCGTTCTTGCCATGCGTCAAGTCTCGTCCCTGTGCCGCCATCATCCATGAACGTTGCATGAATGCCAGCTATTTTTACTTCGTGGATTCCTGAAAGCGTCTTCAAATACGAGGAGAGGCCAAGCTGGCGATGAATATGAGAGATTCTGATGGCATGCGACAAGCAACACATCAGTCGCAATCAGCCTTTGGAAATCCTGAATTCGGAGCCCTTCTCATGAGAAAGCTGGTTGACATGGACTGGCATTATCTGACAGTAGCAACATGGTCTTCCTTCGGCCACTGGACTCGAGTGAGCAGCAGAAGTCTGGTAGTGTAGCGGTTATCACCCCCGGTGTTTGACTTAGCGTCGACACTGGGCAGCCTTGTTCAACTCAGGGACCAGACAATTTCTTTATCAAGTTGCATGGACTGGGGGAGAGCGAATACCTAAATCACAAGGACAAACCGAAATACGATACCTCATTTGTATTCAACGTTAGATTATTTTAGTACAACAAGTGCAGTGGAGTCTGACGACAGAAATATCGATTCAATGCTCCCGGCAGTTCCAGCTGATGACCGGGAGCCCAATCAATTCAAAGAATTCCCGTCAACTGCCTGCATCGTTTCGTTCCTCTTCCGTTTCTGTCATTGGGCTTTGGCTCATAATCCGATTGGAAGCAAGAAAGTGTCGGAAGCTGGGTTCGAACCCCTGACTTGAAGGCCCGGAGATTGCCGTCCAACCTCTTCCTCTCCTGCCAACAACGACCATCGTCATTTTCTCTTACCAATGACGCTCAGGGCCAGGCATTTTGCATTGCTAGATATTTCTCGACTGCTCCCTTGAACATGATCGATGATCAACTATAGCTTGCTTTCATCGCCTACATGCATGTCCCGGCGATGCCTCAATTGCACCTTTTGCCTCAAAGTTTGCTCGGCATGAGTTGATGTATGACGAGAGCTACTTCGACATTGTGTTGGCCTCATTGGAACGTATTTTGTCAAAAGGTAAATTTCCCCGGGTGTGTGTGCGTACGACTGGCGCTGAAATACACCTTAGCAGTGCTTCATGTGGATTTCGCATTCACACGAGACAACCTGACGAATCCAGCCCTACATCTTGGGTTACTCCGCATTGCCCGTCGATCTCTTCCCATTTTCTGGCGATGGTAATTGACTGTCAGTATCCCTGTCAGCCCGGTTGGGCGAAAAACGCGTCGAAGGCCTCGGAGATGATCTGCGGCCACCATTTTCGTCCGAATTCGGAAGTGACACTTCCCGGAATGGAAGTAGACCAGCCTCTGTTCACCACTGTGCCATTCTTTTGGTTGGCTTTGTTTGTTATCGACATTGAAAATTCAACAAAGCTGAGGGTATAAAAGTCAGCGGGTTCCCGAAAGAAGCAACGAATCGCCAAACACCCCACGTTTTCCTCTTCCACTTCCGTCTACCTTCATTCACGCTAGCAGCTATTATCATTATTCGAAGTTGTTTGCCTTCTCAATCTTGCGTTACACCCCATGGCTACCAGTAATAATATCATTATCAATCAAACTCCAACGCCCCTTTCGTCCCCCCAGCGAAAGCTCCCACAATCACCACCTAGCAAGGAAACCCCTTCCCGCCAGCTTAATCCGAACTCTGCGCCATTCCAGCCTTCTTCATCGATGCCTTTGAATAATGTCCCAACTGTATCAGTATCGTCTCCCGCTAGCAGCTCATATCGCACAGCTGCAAACGACTCCACTTTAGACTCGAACGATTCTATGAACACCACGTCTTCTTCTGTATCTTCTCTGAACGGTGGCCCAAAGTCCCGCGGGCGTCGTCCTAGGCGGGCTCGTGCACGCACATCTGCGTCATCGAGCGAAGCTGGGGGCTCTTCCCAGAATTCCAGAGCCGAGGATGAAGAAGGCGATGACGAAGAAGAGTCAGAGTCGGACGTCGAAATTTACCTTTCCACGATCGATCTCAACAGCTCTCTGATCGATGAACATCCCATTTCCCTCAGTTTCAACAGCAATGCTTCTTTCGATAACAGCACTAGTAATGGCCAGAATCCGATATTTAATGATAAGGATCGTAATTTAATCGGTACGTCCCCTCGCTCATAAGTTTGAGCATGTCTTCACATTCTTCGTGTATAGCACGCCCTTCAGCCCAACACCAGGCGCTTCCAGATGACTCTCCTGTTCTCCCAACGACGCATACATTCACTTCTGTTGTCAATTCCACGTCTCTTGTTCAGCAGCCGACCCACTCTTCTGATCATTCGCCTCCCCCTCCCGCTCCGCTTCGTCAAACCGTCCCACTGCCAGATATTGGTCCGGACTCCGAGGCTCCAGGCATCGGACACGATGCTCATTGCGAGGGAGCTCGGCCTTCTTCTCGGCCATCGACGGGGAAAAAGAGCACCTCTCCCAAGATTCAGCCAAAGCTGGTCTCCTCCGCATCGAACGGAGGCGGAAGCACGCCCTCGTCCACGACATCAGCCCAAGTTCCGCCGCCTTCGACAGATATTGGATCTGGTGGTTCTGAGATCAAACTTTCCCCTCCCAAGCTCACCATTGACACCACCGCCACGATGGCTTCTGCTACCCTTGGAACAAGCTCCTCTATCGAGCTTAAGTCGCCTGTTGATGTTAAGTCTCCTACTGGCAGCGCCTTCGGTGCAGAGACGAAGACGACCAACGTCTATATCAACGGTCTGCCTCCCCATTTCCCTGAAGAGGATTTGTACAAGCTCGCTTCTCCGTATGGGGCGATTAGAAGCGTTCGGACATTTACAAGGCATGTTCGGGATAGCGAGAGTGGATACGGTTTCGTCTTGTGAGTGTATGCGCCTATATGCACATTTTACATGCGATTTTCTCGATGTATGCGCGCTTCGCGACATCGACGCCTGTATTTTCCCCTTCGCCAGAGTGACACTTTATTGATCTTGGTCTCTTTGTAGGTTCGAGACCATTGAGGCCGCAGAACGATGTATACAGGACCTTCGACGCTATCGCAACCTTCATCCAACATTCTCTAAGGTATCTCGGATCCTTGCTCTTGAAATTACTCTCACTAACATGGCCATCATTTCAGGCCTCTCATAAGATTCCAGGAACCTATGCCGCCGCCGACCTCACTTTGCCCCCATCAACTAGCGATGTCCTTCTGGACTGGCAACAGCACCAGACTGGTATCTCTACAAGTGTCAGCAATGGTGCTCTCAGCACCTATACTCTTCCGAACAGCACATCCGTCCCCGAAATCATCGGTACCAGCAGCTGCGAAAGGAGAGAACCTGCCCGAGAAGCGTCATTCAAATCCAAGATGGAGAGCCTACAGGATCCCAATAGCACCAATCTGTACATGGAGGGGTGAGTATGGATTCTTTGTGCTGTGCAAGCCTGCTGACGGCTCGTTAGGTTACCCCTGAGCATAGACGAGCCCGTGAGCACTACCAATGGTCTCTGAGATAGGTGCATATGCTGACCTTTCCCATTCGTAGACCCTGGCAGCTCTGGTTTCTCCGCATAAGATTAGCAGTTCTAGGTTTTTCCAGACTAGGCTAAGCAATCCACCAAGGATCATCGCATTTGTCCGGTACATCACATTATCCACTAGTCCGAGGACGAAATTGACTCACCTCCATTAGCCTCGAGACTCGTATGGGTGCCGAGGATGTTATTGAACGCCTGCATGGTCGTATGGTCCGAGGCTGGAACGACAGCGGAAGTAGGATAAGCGTCCGTTTTGCGGATACTGCTGAGCAAAGAGAGTTAAGGGTAAGTTGCGCCTTCGATCTCCGCCTACCTCGCGCTAATACCTCATCTCTTCCCTCCAGAGGACCGAACGAAACACTCGCGATGGGGATCAGTCACCCGGCCGACTGACCATTGCTCAGGCTTCCTTGCTGAACTTGCATGGTCAATCTCTTCAGGCTGGCAAACAGGGAATGTCTTCCTCGACGTCCAGCTTGTCAGTCACCAGCAATAGTGGAGGATTGAGTCTGCCGTCGCCACCTATTCTTCTCGACCGCCTCGCTCCTCCCCAATCTGGCCTACCAGCCTCACGCTCCCTTGACAACTTTAATGGTTACGACATCTCAAGAACACGTACCCCACCCTTCGCCGTCGATTATTCTCTCGTCAACAATGGACTACCGTTGTCGAACAGAGCTCATTCGCCTGTTTACTATCCTCAGCAGCAGCTTTCTTCTGGGACGCATCCCTCCCTGAACGCCTTATCCCTTCAACAACAGCTGTTACTCCAGCAGCAGCAGCAGCTGAATTCGAGCTATCAGCATAATCAACTAGATCCTCAGATGCTCGCGTTGCTCGATTCCTTGCGAGCCAGTGGTTCTCCGTTCCAGCCGAACCACGTCAACCCCGCTCAGCTTGGGAGGACTGCCAATGTGGGCCTCGAGAATACTTTCCAACCTGTCGGCCTGGGTCCGAATGTCGGTCCTAGACTAGGAGGTGGACCGCCAATTGTGACTGGTCGAGGAGCAGTCCAGGCTAAATCAGGCTATACTGCGACCGAGGAGTACATCATGCGAGCTCATCTAGAGGGCCAAGCCCAGCAACAACAAGCCACCCTCGATTACCTTGACGCTACTGCAAGCAATCCCACGATTAATCAGATGATCCTTCGGAACAATGCCCTTCGTCAGTCTCAACAAGAATATGCTGCCCAACTCGACGAGCTCCAGCGGATGCAGGATAGGCGGAGACCACCACCACTTGATCTCTCCTTCCAGCAACAACAACCACTTCTCGATCAGGGTCAACTCCAGCAATCTCAGAGGCGAGAGCGCAGCGACTCCCTGGCCATCTCCAGCACTGCCAACATTGGAGTTGGTGTTCGTGGTTACCGGACACAAGCAGCTGTTCTTGAGCATCGCGGCCAGCGGGAGCAGGAATACCAGTCCTATGAACTTGAAGGGGATGAGCGAAACGACGCCATGGACTTGCATCACTCGGATCGTCGACAGCGCCAGTCCATCACCTCGCTTCAGCAGGCCCTCTCTCCCCAGCTCACGAGTTCAGCAAACCAAGGAACGAACACAAATGGAAGCGCTTTCCAGCATGCTCATTTGCGCTCATCTACCCTTCCCTATCGTACACCCTCGAGGGGACAGCAGCGACATTCTCAGACAAGTAGCATGAGTGCAGCTGCGCCTGCTCTTGGTCATGGACGTCAGACCTCCCAGTCGCATCATCAACGGTTCTCCCACTCTCGAGGCCAGAATAATGTCGGCATGGATGACATGGATTCCAATGGAGGCGAATTTAACATCCACGAGCACATGGATGATACGAATGGCATCACTTCGCCCAACTTGAACGACATGACTATCAGGAGTCCTCCAATTGGTGCAGCAGAGGTCTCCAAACTCTACCTCCAAGCTCAGCTCCAACATCGCCGTCAAATCCGCCAGAACGACCAGGGAAACGGGCTGAAGACAGCCGCCGAAGCACTCGCGGCTGGAGTTTTTGATCAAGATGTTGGTTCAAACAACACCTCCCCGTCGTTGTCCATTATCTCGCCAGCTTTGAGCTACACCGCCAATACACCAGCATCGACGCTCAGCCCTGCCACTCCATTCTTCAATTCTTTCGGAAACAGCGTGCAGATAGGTGGAGAGAGTGGTATGGTCGGTAGCAATGGCAAGGCGAATGCTGTCACAATGAATACTGTCCAAGCTGCCTTCGAGAGCGCCAAGATGAGGAACGGGGGCCAGTGAAAGTCGTCTTGTGATGTTGGGTTGTTGATTTTCTTGATTCCAATTTGTCACTTTGCCTGGTGCAACCTTCCTTTTTGCAACGATGAATCCATTTACGAACTTTGTTCTCGCTTGTGTATACCTACTCGCTATCCTATTATTGTCACCACGCTAGCTTTCTAGTTTACAGCGCCTGTATGTTGCGCACAGATCGACTGTTTCTCCTCTTCGCTATCGTAAAGTTGTATTTTGTATTCTGTAGCACTGTACCATTAGATAGGCTTTCAAATTGGGCCAAAACAAATGATGATAGATTGATACGGTATTAAAAAGGATATGGTTTGATAATACTAGAGGGCGACTGAAGGGAAAACAAAGTCAACAAGAAAGTGCATAGGCATAAAATACATGTGCATAATTGGGCATAGAGAACATAGTAGGGCAACGGCCGGTAGACGAGACGATGATGAGGTAGGTAGGTGGCGTTCAAGTTAGTCCACCATCATATCTGTGTCGATTAAAGTGGCCGTTCGCTGAACTGGTACATACGCTGGTGCATCCCAGCATCCATCTTCTCCAATACCATCCGTATAATGAGTCAATTGATTACCATCGATGATTTGGACCGGAACGTCAGTCACTTTCAGGAACCTGTTGGAGACTGCCGTGAGAGTCGCAGAGGAGGAGGTCGAGGATGAAGGAGGTTCGATGTGGGGTTCTGTCATAGAGCGAACGAGAGTAGAAGACGAGGATGCCCGAGAGGTACACGCGCCGGGAAGGAGAATGGCATGTTGATTGTCATAACCCTTCAAGTTGGTCCTGACTTCCTCGTCCATGACAAAAGCCAAAACGTCCTCATAGCGCATCCTCGCCGACTTGAACATCCTGAGAACGTGTCGCTTGGCAATCTGCCATGCCTTCGAGTCTCGTGCAGCCATAGTTTCGTCCTTGGCAGCCTGGGAGAGGTCGTCTGGAACGAGAGTGATACGGCATGCGGGTTTGCCTCCGTTCTTGGATTCAATGGTGGTCCATTGGGCGTCGGGATAGTTGGGGATGGGGCGTGGAGAACAGTACTCGTCGACCGACATGTCGGTTGGATCGGGCGAAGAGATGTCACCAAAGTGAGCCAGTGGGCTGACGCGTCGGATTGGATTAGCCTCGAAGGCGGATGGTCCGTGTTGGGAAGACTGTTGGGCAGGCTGGTGGGGAGAGGTGGTAGGGGCGTCCATGGACGGTTCATCGAGATGGGCCTCCTCGAGTCCAGTATTCTTATCAGCGTCAACGTAGAGTTTTTGGAGTTCCTCCATCTCCCGATCGAGCTCGCTAACCGTGGTGAGGTCAGAGCCCCACGAGGGGCAGCGAGTTAGCTCGAGGCCATCGAGAGGCATCTCGGACGAGTCAACATGATGGGGTGGAACAGGTGCATCGGGGGGAGAGATGATGACACTAACCCCTTGCTGAGCTAGAGATGCAAGCATATTGTTAACCGTTTGGGTGGCTTTCTTGCCGAGCTTCATCGCAGCTTCAGCCTGACGAGTTCGAGATCGGGTGTTTGTAACCATTGTCGGAAATGGCTGAGTGCTTGAGGGTGGGAGCAATTGAGACGACGAGGAGTCACGGTGGAAAGAGAGCCCATGGAGGGCTGGGCTAAAATACCAGACGGGAAATGTTCAGCTTTGCCATCGCTGTCATAGCTGTGGCCGCGAAGTGCCACAAGCGATTTGACCAGCAAAATGCAGAGCGCAAAATAAAGCTCGGCCGAGCCAAGGATATGGCTCGTTTACACCGTTGCTACGTCCGCTTTGCCAGACCAGACCAAGGCCAGGAGTCTAGTGAGTGGACAAAGCAGGAAGGCCATTGCGCCGTCATCAATGGACCACTGCACAGATCCCGACGAGCAAAACATCGCAGGGACCCATATTTTACGCGCCGCTGTATTCTAAATAGAATCTTGGATGGCCATCTGTCCGTTTATGGGGCTCGTTGTTGAACTTCTGAATGGATTTGGGTGTCTGCGCCACATTGAAGGAGAGGATGGATGATTCTCAAGGCGGCCAAGCGTGACATGTCACCACATCGTCCTGCTGACAAATGCGTTACATGTGACTCTCCGTTCCACATCCTTGACGCCATTGACGGCAGCGACGACCACAATGGCCAAAGACGAGAAGGTTGCCAAAGCTACCGTTGAAGACTCCACTAGCGATACCGAGGAGGCCGAAGCGCCCAAGGAAAAGAGCCAGCAGCCCGCCTCAGGCAGCGAAAATTCTGAGAACTCTGTGGACGGTTCTCCAGAGCCTGGTGAAGAAAAGGTCGAGCAGGGAGGTTCAAAAAAAAGTGCGGGGAAGCAGGTGACGACGGAAGCCTCCTCAACTCCCTGGCAGGCTATCTGGTCACCCCAGTACAATGCGTACTACTTCTACAATCCCGAGACTCAGCAAACAACTTGGGAGAACCCCCTAGAACCTAGCTCTGCTGCTTCGTCGGCAACGCCAGCTCCTACAACAGATTCTGGAACAGAAGAGTCCAATGCGGAAGAAAGCGCTGCTGGACCAGCGGATTATGCGAGCAAATCCAGCGCTTTGCATAATGCAGCACTTGCAGCTGGCATTGACCCTGCACTGGCCCATTTGGACCCGACTCTCGTGGCGTCGATAGGAGGTCCAGGAGTCGCATCGGGCTCGGGCCTACCGAGCTTTACGGCCAAGTTCAATGCTAGAACTGGCCAGTTCACTCGTCCAGATGGACGAGACCCATCACATCTATCCGAACACGCGCGTGCCCAGCGAATGAGCGAGTTCTATTTCGATGTCAACGCCTGGGAGAACCAGCTCGCGGAACAGGGAGGGAGCATACAGGGCTCAGATGACAGCAGAAAAAGGAAACGGCCGACGAAGAAGGATCTGGTAAGCTTATTGGTGAACTTAGCGCTCGAAGCCTTACTGATTTTACCTTTTTCTTCCTGCAGGAACGGTTCAAAGAGCAGAAAAAAGCCAAGAAGATGGCTAAAACAGCGTGGCTAAGAACATAGATGCGCCTTGGGGCAACCTCAGTGTAGGTTCGGACTTTGGGTCATCAGTCACCCACTTCGACGTCGATTACCAGGAGAGTGCAAGAGAACACCATGTCTCCGAGTCACAGAATACTTCAACTATTCGCATCAGCGTCTGGTCATACTCCATCACACATTTTGGACCAGACTCAATAGATGGCCGTTACAAGTACCCAGTATGCAGCCTGTGCATAATCGCAGTTACACGATCAATATCATTCAATGATGTGTTTGCAAAATCTTTTCGTCTCACGAAGAAGAATAAAGATTTTGGTGTTAACCAGACGACATCCAGTCACGGTGAGCCTCGCAGGCATCAGTTCGTCGGATATCAAGGCGCTCGCCTTCCTGTATGGATCTTTTGTCACAGATGCTTTCGTAAATCCCTTCTTCCGAATCCTCAGAGATCAAGCCACATTTGATCAGCTGCCACCCTCTTGCAAGCGTCGCGAAGATTCTGAAGAATGCGAAGATCAATATCAATCACCAGGTTTCTGAGCGCAGCTGCTCAGAGCAGGCTGGGCTGTCTGGGCAAACGATCAGAAGAGCGAAAGGGGATTTGATCCTCTGATGAAGATTCCCATGCATCCTTGAATCCTTACAACTCGACGAAGCTCGCTTCTGCGATCCCAACAAATCGAACGAATGGAGTCATTATTTATACCGCGATAGCCGATACAAAGATTTCAGCCCCTACCACCTCATCGAAGGCCCACCCTCAGCAAAGAGGACTGAATGTCCTCCAACAAACTTCTGGATAGCCATCTCATGAACGCCGAATTGAGCTGACTGAGCCGTTTCCCGTTAATGCAGCCGGGTGCCTGGCGTCATGATTCCGGTCGGCAAGGGGGTTTATGATGCTGAGAGAGGCTCAAACTTGATAAAATCGAGACGGCCCGCTCACCTTCGTCGATTCTTCTCCCCTCTTCTACCTGTGTGCTGAATGGCCCCTTCATGACCTCCCTTCATCCCTCCATAGAACGCATATTTGGTGCCGCATTGTCGTCACCATGGCAGGATATACACTTACAGAGGCGGATCTGGCGACATAGCACGTGAATTCCATCTGCCTTTGTGAGTCCTACTGATCGATGTTTCTTGCAGCACCGCGAAATACTTCGTTGCCACCATCTCTATGAGTACGTTCATTACTGCCTAGTTCCCCCCGTGCTTGTCCCTCACCAGGCTTCTGTAGCACTTCTCGTCTACGAATATCTCATCACGTTCTCGATGGAGGTGGAAAGGTTCTGGAGGGTTAAAAGGCTCTCTCTACCGGTCTTCCTGTTCTTCGTCAACCGATACGTCACCCTTCTTGGGCACATACCAGTCATGATTGAATACTTCTGGACTTCGACCTCTCCAAGGAAACCTTACGTGAGTGATGCACACCATCATATACTCGTAATGTTCTGATCACACCGCGATAGATGTGAGTTGACACGTTTTGTGGTGAATCCTTTCCGTTGAACCAGTTCAAAGATGCAACCACTTACAGTCCTACCATTCCTATTTCGTACTTTGTGTTCAAGTCTACGTGACCGGTTGGTAGATTTCCTCACGTTCGCGATGGTAATAAACTCAATCATCTTCTGTCTTTACAGCTCTTCTGATTGTCAGGATCTACGCGCTTTATGATCGAAACAAGGTCGTTTTGGCAGTCTATCTTCTCGTGGCTCTCGGTGGTTTTGGTGTTGGCTCGGTTCGTTACCTACTACGTTCTCCATTCCTTCCAAAACTTAATTGCGACGTCCAGTGGCTAATACTCTCTGGGAGGCATAAAGGGCCAACGCATACGTATGTGCTGCCTGTTGGGTGTCCAGTCGTCATAGAACAGGATCAGTAAGTGAAAAGATTCCCCGATTCAGGTCAGCTTCTAATTCCATGGATTAGAGCCAACAAGCTTGCTGGCGCATGGGGTAGTATGTTGGTCTTAGACGTGCTCGTCTTCGCGATGACACTATACAAGTCCATCAGAAACTACCGTGCCCTTTCCATTCGATCTCCACACAGTCCCAGTATTCTGACGGTTCTACTCCGCGATGGTGAGTCTCTCCTCGCTGTATTGCTAATATTTTGACTGAAAAGTGCATCATCTCCGACAGGTGCGCTCTATTTCTGTGCAATGATCGCATGTAATATCGCGAACATTTTGACATTTGTGGTCAGTCTTACTCGCTATCCTTGTCTTCACTGGCTCACAAATATGTTTCTAGTACGGACGAGTGAGTTCTTGCTCTATTGGTTGCCACCGTGAGCACTATAACCGAGCCACCGCTCTTTGTAGGCCTTCATCAAAGGGGTCACCGCCACTCTGACCAATACGTACGTACTCTCTAGCTTCTTCATGATAGATCATAGAGATGCTAACACTTTGCAGAGTATCATCTGTTTTGATTTCTCGGCTTATGCTCAACTTACGGGACCCAAGACTAACGACTCAGGGCCTAACATATCAAGACGTGATCACGACGGTCGCGTTCAGGCATTATACTATCCCTGTCTTATCCACTGTATCCGGAAGACATACAGGCCATTCGTCAGGAGACGATAGCGCAACAGCCGTTGGCCACGAAGGGCCACAGGAATTTGAATTACACGAACGACACGAAACGACACGGACACCTCACGATTTTCCTGTATGAATTGTAGATCTCCCGACTACTACCTAGTATGATGTACAAATATAGTTTATACCTAGTTAATGATTGTTTCACGTCAACAAGCAACATGATATCCAACGCCACACCCAATAAGACGATCCTCATAATTGGCAGCTCCCCCTCTCCTCGCCACAACCCTGACTGATCGTGATTAAGTGGGAAAGTGTAACTTGACAGGACATGACACAAGCCCCGGACAGGGTTGAGGCTCACAACATTGTCGACTGGAGTTTAGATTTATATCAACATGAGGTGTCACAACCTCTATCTATATCACTGCAGAATTAAGCGTTAGCACGTTCGTCGGTGACCGGTACCAAGCCGCGTCTCGTGCAAAGCGATGGAATCATACGCATTTTACACTTTGATCTCATCGATCGAATTGAGAGTTTGTGCACTTTGACCGAAGTAGAGAATCCAAGTTCTCTGGGTACGCTGGTGTAGGCGGCAGAGCCAGAGTAGCCTGTCTGCTATACATAAACTTCCTGGTCAAATGGTCGTTCCAGTTTTTGAGTGCAAGCAGCGGAGAAGGCTTCCCTAGGCTTCCCCAGCCCAGAGTCCAGACAGGGGAAAATTACTGTATGTGCCTGGTGCCTTGACCTCGGTTAGAGGCTGGAGTTTGTCGGTGGGTGAGGATACGCCAGGAGGGTGAACAGTCTTGCCGAGATACCGCCGTCGCTCAAAATCTCAAAGTCCTGCTTGAAAAAAGAGCAGATACCCAGTGATTTTGATCTTCGCGCAAGACATTGCAGTACAAAATTACTGTGTCCAGAGACGAGAAAGGATGAGAAGTGCACCCGGCCACAGTCTTCCGTGAACGTGAGTCGCAAGACCAACTTTTGTGGCACCCATCATGATTTCAGGAGGAGCGATCACATTGTATCGACGATCCATGATTGGCTCTTCCGCAAAATACGACCTGTCAGCATGAGCATCATCATGTGTTCCCCGCCGAACACCATCAAGCGACCTTGGCGAAGAATGGTCAATTTTACACAAAACCACTGGTGTTTTCGAGGGAACAGTTTCTATGTCATACCGCCGTCTTCCACGCAGCGTCTTCCTAGAAATCAACAGGCCCAGCTCGCGACATATCGTCTAGGACCAGACGATTCGTAGGACTTTCTATGCAAGCACACCTCGAGGAGCACACCTTTAAGCAGCATGTCTGACTCCGATCCTGTCACTCTCACGCACAAGGACTTCGAGACTCTGTGAGCCCAATCTCTACGCCAGCCTCCAGATTTCGCTCATCAAAAGCTCCCATATAACAGAAATTCAATATACTACATCGCAACTATTTCAGTCTGTGCGTCTGAGATCTACCTGTATTCCCCTCATCTAGCTGATGTCCTCATTAGCCTTACTAATATATGACTACCTCCTCACCTTTTCGATGGAAGTGGAGAGGTTTTGGACTGTCAAGAAATTCTCATGGGCCGTCTTTTTCTTCTATATCAACCGATATGTTACGATCCTTGGCCATATGCCGGTAATGCTGGAATATTTCTGGCAGTCGACCTCTCCAAGGAAATATGATGTGAGTTTTTCTTGACTTCACCTGGTGATCGCTGACTTTCTTCCCAGATGTATGTGCAATAACCTTTTCGAGAATGGATCCGTTCACCTCTTTGCTTCTTTGCTGTTGACAGATGTCACGATCTACATTCATACCATCAATACTTCGTCGTCTGTGTGCAGATCTATATCGCAAGTTCGTGTCCCTGCTTTGCTTCCGTGCTTAAGGCACTGATCGGTCCTCCAGTTCTCATTATCATGCGAATATATGCTCTATACGACAGGAGCAAGAGGGTCCTTGCGCTGTATATTTGTGTAGCGATTGCTGGCCTTGCCGTTGGATGCGTACGTGAAACCTTTTCATCAGACGCTCGCTTCGAGGAGATACTGAATATTCTCGTATTTCAGTGGTCGGTCTGGTCAGGGAGGAAGGATACAGAGAAAGTGGCATATGAACTACCTATCGGGTGCCCGGTGACGATATACAAGAGGCAGTGAGTCAACCCTGAAACCTGTTACATTTTCTATGACCGACAGTTCTTACGTCTTCGCATAGAGCTATGAGTGAGTAGAGTGCTTCATGTCTTCCGAAGCCTCGTGATGAATCCCCTCGTTACCTGCAGGGCTTGCGTCCGCGTGGTGTACCATGCTGGTCTTCGACACGCTCGTGTTCTCGATGACAGTCTACAAGTCCATCGTGATGTACAGGGCCCTTTCACTGAGGAACAGTAACGGCCCAAGTATTCTCGCGATCATGCTTCGAGATGGTGAGTTCGGTGATCTCGCTTAGCGCACATGGGTTGCTCATCGTGATTTAGGATCATTGTACTTTGGGTGAGACCACAGATAGCTCGTACGGTGAATAACTCATGACGCGTATCCAGCGCTATGATTGCGTGTAATGTGGCGAACGTTCTTACTTTCGCGGTAAGTCTATCCTTTTGAATAATTGACGTCGTTGACTTACAACACTTTTAGTACGGAACGGTGTGTTCTTCTACTTCTGCCACGGAAACCATATGCTAAATCTCGCCAGGCCTTCACCAAGGGTGTTACCGCTACCCTGACTAACAGGTATGCTTGTCTTAATTTCCATGAAGCCCATTCTGACAAGATGTGTAGCGTTTCTTCGGTCCTCATCTCACGATTGATGTTCAACCTTCGTGATCCTCACCTATCATCTACAATCACAAATGCCGAGAAAATGACCACCATGGCTTTCCATGACCGAAGTGCTTTGGGATCCTCGAGTGGGGGAGAAAGAACGTCCATCACTGACGATTCTAACTTTAAAGAGGAGTATGCGCTGGAGGAAGCGCCGAATCACTCAACCTCCCACGTTTGAAGGAATCACTACGGTTTCACTTAGTTTCTTTGAAAGGAATAATTTAAGTTTCATGTAATTGTAGTTCGTATTGATTAATCCATAATATTGTCTGGGCGATTTCGTAGAGATGTGCTCGCTAACGCACTAAAGGCTCAAGCAAATAGATATCCTAATCTCTCCTGTTTCGGCTGAATCCTGATTATTCGTTTCGGTGACTCTTCCTCCCTCCTAAAACCCGGCGGTAGAAAGAATGGTGCTTCCAGCATGTCAGGGTCGTACCAGCATTGTAGATGATCAATGTTTGTCCCATTTCGATTTTCCCACCTCGAGTCTGCGAGATGAACGACTTCATTCAAGTGTTCGTTGTCTTCATTGACGAGCATGTCAAGACATTTCAACTTGGGTAGGTACTGGGTATTGGCGATCTTTTGCAGGACTGGAATGGGAAGGATAGTGTCTGGGAGAGCGAGCTCTTCTACCTCTGGGAGGCACTGTATTAGGTTGTCGATGTTCCCAGAGATAGGTTGATCATTGAAGCGGAATATTTTTGGTTTACATTGAGAACGTTGCATGAGAGCGCAAATTGGCGCCGTGTCGACCGTCGCATCCTCTGCATGAATCCGGAAGCGCCATAGGGATGGCAAGATGAGAGGTTGGAAGAATAAACTGACAGGAGCAATGGGGTCCCGAAGGGTGATATCGAGGTGTTCGAGGTTCGGCAGGAGAATTGGCGAGGAATCGAATGAGCGGGGTGGGTGCGCCACTATTGTCAATGTAAACCGGGCCCAATCTTCTTTTGATCCAATCGATAGCCATAAATCAACAAGCCGAGGACAGTGTCGAAGGAGAAAATGTGCATCCTCTAGAACGAAGAAGGCCTGGCTGTCTGAACCACCCCCGCCAAATTTGACAAGTTGATTCCAGCACCCTTGAGGTAATGTTTCTATCCAAACGGGTCGTTTTAGTTGGGCAATAAGCGCTAATTCTGAAGCTCACCTGGAAAATGATACCGTAATGGGTGGAAGGTAGGCGAATCCTCATCGAAGAAATATTCACCAAATATCTTGAGATTTGGGAGCAGGGGCAGGAGTGACACAAAAGCTTGGAAGGTGTCCGCACTTGCTGCGTCGTGTCCTGCAGAAAGTTCAGTCAATCTCGCCGCGTTGGGCACCACGACTCGCTGGAAGCAATCCTGGCATCCCGTAAGGCTCAGCTGACCGAGGTCTATGCTAATTCGCCTTGTACCTCTAGCTACAACGCGCTCAGCTAGTTCAGTGACGGTGTCTCTGTTATTCGTGCTTCGCAAGCCGTCGTAGGATATTCGGACATGATGGTACAGCATAGGCGTGTTAAGAGCAATCTGTCTCCAGAGAGAGCAAACGTGCTCCGGAAATGGATATCTATCCATATCCTCTTTAAAGTATTCATGCACCTTGCCTCGATTTATACCGGTTACATAGTATTCGAATGGCACACTAGCTTCAACGAAAATTTGTGAGATGAGTTCGGAGGGGAGTTTCTTGTAAGGTGCTAAGGCAGCATCGAGTTTGGAAATGCGATCCAAATGGCCCTGACGTTCCTGCACGAGCTGTGTATAGCATTTCTGCATCTCCTGTATTTGTTCCGATAGTTGCGTTATTGATGCATCAAGAAAGGTAAGAGACTGAAGGCATTCGTCACGGAGGCGTTTTAGATCAGAGTGCGCTTGCTGTGGCAACCTGGAGGTTGATTTCCATGCTTCGTCCTCAATTGGGTGGACAGCTGGAAAGACAGTTCCTTGGTAGTCACTCAGGACTAAAAGCCTGAGCTCTTCCCATGAGTGAACGAGCATAGCCTGCAGCCTAGCTTGCTTCAATGGTCGTGGTTCCGAACAGCAGATGTCTGGAATCTGGATGTGCCCATCGGAACTCGGAAGCTACGAGCACGTGGCGCACCTCGATGAAAATTGCAACGTTGATGCGCTGTTCTCGATGCTTTAATATCATTAGAGAGTTCCATACAGATCTAGCTATGGTTCAAGCTCTTTTACACTGAAGAAAACGCGTCGATTCGACTGGAATTATGGGACGCGACGCTCTAATAAACGACGCGTCTCGATCACGTGCATTTGATTGGTGACTAAACGCGTTAATAATTTGTTTACGCCGTCAAAGTGCCTTTGCTCGCTGTCTCAAGTCGCCATGTCCGTGTTGTCGCCGTTGTCGAATACAATGTACCCCTCGACACCCATGTCGCAGCGCTATGAGAAACATGTACCGCGATACAGGCCTCTGAACTCTTCACCGCTGGCACCGTCACCACATTCTCCAGATGATTCACCTGCTCAGGCGCGTCGGAAGGCCCAATATAAATCCAAAACTTCTAGTTCAAGGACACCAAGAACGCCAGCTGCATCCACCTCGAAATCCACTGGGAACGTGTTTGCTGTTCATTCGAGTGGCGGGAGCATCTTCAACAGCGAGACAAGTCCCGTTGCCAGGCCACAGACATGGAGCATTCCGGAGGACCCGCAGAAGAAGTTTTTGCGCGACAAATTCATGAAGAGGTGCTACCAGCGCGTGGCAGAAGCGAGAGCCCAAGCTATTGGAAAGAGAAGATACATGGCGGACCGAAGCAGTGACGGGTTTGACCTTGACCAGGATGATGCTATGGACGATGACGACGACGAAGATGACGAGGCGGTCATGCAGGACGAGGTTAGTCACCACCGTTGTATCCTGTAGTCGTGTTTTCTGACCGCATTCTTCTAGCTGTTCAGGCGAATTGTTGCAAATGAAAATTCTAGACATAAAAACTCCTTTCGTCGCTCATACGCCAGAGAGGTCGGGTCTTCTTTTGACCCCGAGCTCGAAGACCTGGAGGAGTGGGAACAGGCAATAAAAGGTATACTTTTTATGCCATCTTTGAGTGCGAGTTCTGACGCTTGTTTTACTAGACAGTTCGAACCCACCGCCTGCCTCGACATCTTCGGATTCCGAAATTGATGGCCTTCTGGTCGACCTCGATGACGAAGAACTTCAAGCATATGCGGACGAATATGCCTCACAGGCTGCCGCTGGAGAATTCGATGATGGTGCTGACGACGACTTGTTCAGTGCAGAAGCTCTAGCCCAGCTTGACGCACTTGAACAGGCCGCCTCTGGTGGTACAAGACAACAAGAAGAGCACTGTGACGTCGATATGAATTGACATCATCAAGTGAAAGAGGAAAAGCGAATAAATTATATCTGCAAGTCGTGCCCCTGCTTATCTGTATGCTATCTAATGCTACTTAATACAGACATGTATCATTATTACTCCGTGTATATCAAAGTTATTTGAGGATTCAGTGGAATTCAAGTTGTTAATGCTCGCTTATTGGAGTGTCCTCCTGGCGTGACGTAAACCTAGGCTAAGAATTCCAGATGGAAATTGGGAACATTGACATCATGTGCCACCAACGACACTCTCCAAAGCGCTGAATGTCACTCAAATGAAACGAGCCACTGCGAAGGTCAGTTCTTCCACCAACACGTTCCTCCTATTTCTGACTCTTGACAGACAGCTCGAATGTTCCTATGCCATGTGCACCTCGAAGAAGACAGGGAAAGGAGCCTGTTTATGTCACTTTTCAGGGCCTTTGGAAGGTTCTATCCACCACCACCACAATGATTTTGGATCCGGTGGCGACTCGATATTGAACTGGGGCACAGATTTTGCCGTCTTGGAGCCGATGTCACCTTGATCTGGACGACTCATGATCAGTGTGTTCTTCACACGGAACATGCACACCACTTCTGACATCGAGAATGGTGATAGAACTCAAGACCTTGCCAGGATGAACGACCTTGGCCTGAAGTACTCATAGAGTCATCCGAATCGAGGAGATGGTTGGATTCTATAAAAGCTCACCAATACCTGGCCATCGTTCCTCACTCACCCAGTGAGATACGCTACTACTTCTCGACATGAGTGCCAACGATCCCAATATCAGCACTAAGGCCTTCTGGCGTGCCAAATATGCGCGTCAATGCACCAAACGCTTCCAGTTCGAACAACTTCGTCCTTACATCTTCGACAAACCATCTGTACCCCCACCCTCGATTCCTGGAGAACCTCCCAGTGAACCTCCCAAGCCCTCGCCTCCGATCTTGGTGGATCGCCCTCCCCTTCATCCTATCGCGCATCCCATCCCCATCCTCGAGCCCAAACCAGAATCCGGACCTGAACCTACACCTGCACCTGCTGTTCGAGTCCCTGCAGCTGCACAGGCAGCGGCCCAGCCTGAAGGTGGTGTTGGCGTAGCCCGAGTTCTAGGTCAAGAGCCAACTCCAGCCCCACCTCTGCGTGTCGTAGAGACGTCAGATATCACCGTTGGTATCATTGGTGCAGGTGCTTCTGGATTGTACATCGCCATGATCCTTCAGAGCCTGGGTATCGATTATGAGATCTTGGAGGGCTCTGACCGACCAGGAGGCAGGATCCTCACTCACCACTTCAAGCAAGGTAAAGCACCCTGGAACTATTTCGTGAGTCACCCTTGACAATTCTGCTCTTTTCACCAATCTAATCCGACCACTTCAGGATATTGGTGCTATGCGTTACCCAAAGATCCAAATCATGTGGCGCGTCTTCAACCTCTTCGAGGAGAGGCTTGGACTGGGTGACAAGCTAGTCCCCTACATCATGTCCAATGATAACCAGTTCCTTGACTACAACCGACAACGCGTTCAGCAGAAGGTAGCCGACGGCGAACCCCACAGCGCGGATATCTTCAAGGATTCCGTCGAAAACAACGGACTTGTACCTGAATCCTACATCAAGGAGGGTGTGGGTCGTTGGCTGGAGCAGTGTTTTAAGCCATTCAAGGACCTTCTTGCTCAAGACTGGGACAAGGGCTGGAAGAAGTTGATGCTGTACGACGGGTATTCTGCTCGATCTTTCATGGCCACAGAGTTCCACGACAAGAACGAAGACGGATCTATTTTCTTGGAGAAAGAGGCTTACCCTGACCCTGTCATCAACTGGATGGAGAGGATGAATACAGGAACTGGTCTCTTCGACATGGCCTTTGCGGAGATGGTCATTGACGATCTTCAGTTCGACTGGCCGAATGCCAGTTCGGTCAAATATGGCGCGACACCTGTGGATGGCGAAGGACCTTCGTGGTACTGCTTGGCGTAGGTTTGATTCTTCTGCATGCCACTTAGTCTTGCTGACGAGTTACCATTATCTAGTGGAGGTAGCGAGATCTTCATCAAAGCTATGGTCAGCAAGCTCAAGAAGACGATCCAGTACAAGAAGCGGGTCACGCATATCGTCCCAACTGGGGAGGATAAGCCTATGCAAGTGACCTATAGCGACGGAAAGGCTAAAGGCAAGGCGGACTTCAACTATGTCATCTCCACCATCCCCCTTCCCTCCCTCCGCTTCGTCGACCTCGACATGTGCAACCTCAGCTACGCCCAGCTCGAAGGCATGCGCACTCTCCGTTACGACTCCAGTTGCAAAGTTGGGATCCGGTTCAAGTCTAGGTGGTGGCAGAACCTGGGCTCTGGCTCCATCAAAGGAGGCCAGTCCAAGACCGATCGTATCATCCGCACGGCTGTCTTCCCCTCCTACGGAGTTGACGACCCCGAAGCCGATGCTGTCATGATTGCCAGCTACACTTGGTCACAGGACGCTTCTCGTGTCGGTGGCCTCATGCGTGGCCGAGAGTCTGAGGCTGAGGAATTTCTCATCGAGAATATTCTAGAGGATCTCTCGTTGCTCCACGGAGTTGAACTGAAGTTCCTGGTAAATGAACTCGATGACTGGTGCGCGTTCGATTGGTATGCCGATCCATACACTCTCGGTGAGTTCTGCAGTCCGTCTTCGAGTAACGACCTTCCTCAAAGTTTCCGATACAGGCGCCTTCGCTCTTTTCGGCCCCGGTCAGTTCAATAACATTTATCCTGCGTTCGGGCAGGGAGCTGCAGGAGGTCGTCTTCTCTTCGCTGGAGAAGCTTTGAGTGCTCAGCACGCGTCAGTGGTCGTCCTTATGCAGATTTTACTCTTCTCTCATTGACAATTGCTCTTTATAGCTGGGTCGAGGGTGCTCTTGACAGTGCTTACGTTACAGTTCAAAGGTTACTGGACGGGGCAGGTCTCGATGAAAAAGTGAAGGAACTCGAGAGATTGTGGGGAAACCCTCATCTGCGCGAGGAGGAACGCAAGGAGTCCAAGGAGATCATGTGGCTACAGGAAATCATTGGGGCCGTCTTGTCCATCATGGACGACTATGATCTTATCAAAGGGACTCTCAAGGACCTCGAGATCGAGTCCATGTTCGATAAATTCCTTAGTGAAGTGTCGGCTATTACTGCTGCAGCTTAGAAAGAAACAATGTCGATTTCGTCTTGTACATGTAGTGAATTAGCCAAATGAAGTAGTCGCGACTAGGATGTATTGCTCTGGGAAGCCGTCAGGTAGAAAGACCTGTCCCGATGGCCTGTTCACTGGCCCAGAGGCGAACTCTTTCACGTTCCTCTGGAGACGCAGAGGATAGAATCCCCTTCAAGAACGTCAGGCGAGAATCCAGGGGCTCACGCGACGCCGCGAGTGCTTCGTAGCTAAGAGAGTGTGCAATATTAATCAACCTGGAGAACCTCGCCCTGATTGGTCATACCTTGCTCGTACCGCTTCGAAGCCCCATTTTTTCCACCCTGCCACGAATCTATCCAGTCCCCAATATGCAATTGACCTCTCCCCTTTCACAAGGGCCCGATTCCACAACTCGAGGTCATCCCATTGAACGGCATAGTCAGCTATCATTTCCGTGCTAATCGGGGGATGGCCATCAACTTGACCGTTGGCTAAAATTCTGTCCAGTCGGCTGGGAGGACCGTTGCCCAGGGGAGTCATCTTCTTCAGTGGGTATTCAGTACTAACAGTATCCAGGATGGGTACAAACCCACTACTCCCAGGTAATATGAGCAGGGCAGGCCGATAATACCCTATAACAGGTGAGTAGGGCGACACAGAAGGAAATGGCGGGTGCCTACAGTGTTTCCTAGACTAGAGACATGCGTTCAGAAGCTTCGCATTCTACAGAATACGGGCCACTCACATATCCCATTTCTGCTGCCTTGATTTCGTCTGGTCGTGTGCTCTTGAAGGGATTCTTTGGAATAAGATGTGAGTCGTCTGGCGTGATAGGGTCTTCCGTTATAACGATCTGCTCTCCGTCAAGTTCATGCAGCGCAGTGACCCTGATTTCTTCGTAGTCTATGTCCCCAAAACGATCCATACCGAAGGAGTAACTAATCCCATCCTCCGGGTCGTACTCATCTTCCCAGTCGTGGTCATCTTCTTCCTCACCCTCACCCTCGTCCTCGTCCTCGTCGTCATCTTCATCGCCTTCAACGGGTTCACCAATGCTATCTTCGTCAAATTTCTTTCTCCAATAGGGTCCTCCATTGCTGAGACCTTTGATTTTGCAGGTCACCATCGCCACCCAGCATCCGAAATCGGATTCTTCAAGGACGGGCAAGAGGTGTTGGACAAGCAGAGCATCTCTACCCTTTAACATCTTGACGCCTTTCTGAAGCTCTGTCTCCTTGTATTTCTCCTTGAAGAGGTACGAGATGTAATTGTCGTAGTGATGAGGGAGCTTGGAATTGTTCCAGGAGGTGAGTGTAGAGCGGAGGCGATTGGAGACTTGGCTCGTGGACACAGGTCGGGGTATGGGTGTCGATCCAGTATGAATGAGATTGTATGATAGAGCCAACATGCAGCCGGATGTCACTGGTCCAGCCTCTTGACTGACGCTGGCGTACCACGCAATTACGCGCACTGCAGATGCAAAATCTGGCACGTTGCTAGTATTCGTAACTTGACCGTCATGAGATAAACGCAGTGAACCTCCTTCGTGATCAGACGGTAGTATAATCAAGATTCTCGCCATGAGACCTTCAACGTTCTGCTCACTGCAACGCACACAGTGAGGTCGGTGTCCGTCTTGGTATGAGGATTCACTAACCTATTGGAGTCCAAGGCAAATCTGAAAGAAACTTCAGCTGCTGCCAGTGGGATTAACACACACGATAAGCCCTCACCTTGAACCTGGCTCGACAATGACCAAGCGGTCCAGGTCACATCGCGGCGGCGAGGAAACGACATCAATGCCGAGCGTTTCGCAGACGTCTTGTACAATGTCAAACTGTACGTAGTTCTTCCAGGCCGGATTTTCGAACCAGAACTTGGGCCATTTCACGTGTCTAGCTCTGCTAGGATCGCTGGGGTTATTTGAAGCTGTAGCCGCGAGGTTGGTCACGGTGCTGAGATCAACGCTCGCTCTCACAGTATGGCCTTGAAGTGGGAGGTCCAGGTCTCCGTGACCTACAATATAGATACGCGGATTCGGCGCGTCCGGAAATGACTTGGCATAACAGAATTGGTGGGTGATATCAAGAAAAGCTTCGAGAGTCTCCTCAAGCGCGTCCTAACCACGTTCCGTCAGCACACAGGACTCTTACCTTGACCTGTCACAAGCCTTACCCTGACTTCATCTATAGAGTCAAACCGACGAAGTTCGAGCTCGCATTCTGATTCCGCTTCAACAGCTTGGGGCTGGAATGTAGTTCCTAGGTTAGATTCCGAGTAAGTGCAGAGGGGTAAAGCGTGGCTTGCCTACCATTCGCGTGTTAATGGTTCCGCCAGTGCTTTGAATGTTCGCATTTGACATCTGAGTCGCTTGGCGGTACATTTCCATCTTATTCTTCCGCGGAAATCGGTGGTTCAGTGATAACAAGTGGCCTTGGTAAACGAACTTGAAACGATGGACTCAGAGGTCGCTGTCGGACTTCCAAGAATAGTCACCTCCTCGCACTGGACATGGAGCGCCACCGCGTCTGAGTGTCAACTCGAAGCTCAAACACGTGCATCCGACATAACCCCAGTCACTAGCACGCAGTAAACTTGCACTCCCTCCCCCAACATGCAACACTCGTATGGAGGACTTCCACCTTGAGCTTAAGGTGTTCCGGTCTTCTTCCTAGCCCTCGAAAACTATGCTTCCTGCTAAAGGTTCTGCCTCATGGTCTCTTTGTTCTCCCCTTCAAACCGGACCGTTCGAAGCTAGTCACCCTTGATGCTGCCAGCCAAATCATGGTGAAAATAGAAACGCCTATAGCGCCGAGAGGGTCAGGAGAACACTGAAAAGACCCATTTTCGCCATTTATGTTTCCTGATCGACAAAAGACCTAGAAGCTCCACTGAAAGCCGGCTAGAGCATGCAAGATTCCCATCGATCAAGTTTCTGCCCCCTCATTTTTCTGCTAGCGCTAAGTAATCGGAGTTCTGGCGATTCAATTTAGGAACCTTTGACCCAGCTTAAGTCAGTAATCTGGATTCCCAAGCGCGAGGCGCCTAAGCTTCATCTGAAAACGGGCACGTTTGGGTATCACCCCCATAGACTAGGTATCACACATGCCCCCACAGCGCTAATCGATGAGAGCCTATAACGCCTCTATCGATGAACTCTAATGCACATGCTCCCCCTGGCGCTTCGTCTCCACAATGATTTGAACCCCATTTCTTCGTCTATAAGCAGGCTCGGACATTCATCCATCCGCATCGTACTAGCTTGGCGACATGGACGACAACAATCTCAGAGGCGAAGGAGTTGAGACTCCGTGGCGGACGAAGTTTGCCCTCGAATGTATCAAACGTTTCCAATATAACCAACTCTCCGTCTACCGGGATCCCAAACTGCCGCCTCCAAGGCCAGATCGCCCCACACTCCATCCCATACCCCATCCCGCTCCCATCATCCATGTAGATGGTCCACGGGCGGATCACGTCGATAAAATCATTACTCTACGAGGCTTACTAGTACAGCCTCTTGGGCTTCCACTAGCATCCCCTTCGCCCACCACCCCAGCACCGCCAAGTCAAGGTCAAGAAGATGTCGAACGTATGGTCGTGGGTATAATAGGCGCAGGTGCTGCTGGTCTTTATGCTGCTATGATACTCCAGGATCTCGATATTCAATACGAAATTCTTGAGGGGTCGGAGCGTGCAGGTGGTAGAATCCGTACCCACCATTTCAACCGAGATTCAGGGCAGGACACAGGCGCCGAGAATACAAGTTGGAACTACTTCGTGAGCCATCCTTCATAAGTTCATTGCATATCGCATTCATTTAGTTTTTATCTCCAGGATGCAGGCCCTATGCGATTTCCCAAAATTCCAGTGATGGGACGTATATTTGACCTTTTCCGGAGACTTCATCTCGACTCGGAGAATAACCTCCTCCCTTACATCATGAACTGTCCAAATCAGGTTCTCCAGTTCAACGGGCAATCGGTTCGACAAGAGGCGTATGACGCGAATCCTGGAAATGACTGGTTTGAGGATAGTGGCCTTGTTCCCCCGGAATACCTCCAAAAAGGTGCCAGCTACTGGTCAAACGAGTGCTTCCGGCCCTTCACAATTCAGCTCAGAGACAACTTGGAGAAAGGATGGCGCCTGTTGATGAAATACGACACATTCTCCATACGTTCATTCATGGCGACAGCATTCCACGACGAGGACGACGAAGGGAACGTGTTTCTAACCAAAGATGCGTATCCCAACGCCGTCATCAACTGGTTAGCGAGGATGAGTCCAACGGGGGTCTTTGATACGGCCTTTACCGAAGGTGTCATCGGCGCTCTTCAGTTCAACTGGCCAAACGGGGATTCTGTAAAATATGGTGGAGAATCACCAGCAGGCGATCCTACAAGATGGTACTGTCTAAAGTGAGTCTTGGTTCGGATTATCTAGATGAATAAGCCCGAGATACTGACTGAAATAAATCGCTTAAGGGGCGGGAGCGAAAAGCTGACAAGTGCTATGGTTGGGCACCTGATGGGGCCAGATATCGGATACAACAAGCGTGTCACAAAGATCGAGCCAACCTCTAACCATGAGGCACCACTCAGCATTCACTACCTTGACGGTGACAAAGGCCTCAAGCCCGGATCAACGGCTGGCACTGCGAAAGGGGAGTTCAGCTATGTCATCTCCACCATGTCCCTGTCTTCGCTCCGTTTTGTGGACCTTGAGAAGTGCAATATCAGTTATCACCAGTTTGAAGGCCGACGTACTCTAGAATACGCTGCTAGCTGCAAGATCGGACTCAAATTCAGAACTCGATGGTGGCAAAATCCTCAACAAGTCCCTCATCCAGTTCGGGGCGGTCAGTCCCAGACAGACCGCACTGTCCGAACGGTCGTATTTCCATCATACGGTATCGATGACCAGAACGCCGATGCTGTAATGATCGCCAGCTATACACTATCGCAGGATGCTCAAAGGCTTGCGGGTCTTATGCATGGCCGTGAATCCTTCGCCGAAAGGTTCCTCATCAGCAATGTCCTTCAAGATCTCTCCGTCCTTCATAGTGTCGATCTTCAATTTCTGGCTGATGATCTGGAGGACTGGTTTGCATGGGACTGGTATTCTGATCCTTTCAGTCTGGGTACGTTTGGGTAGTTTGCTTGATCCCCACCCGGATACTATGCTAAATAGGGACTATCCACCAGGTGCTTTTGCCCACTTCGGCCCCACGCAGTTTCAGCATATCTTCCCTTCGATGACCCAGCCAGCAGCTGGAGGTCGATTGGTATTTGCTGGGGAAGCTTTAAGTGCACAACACGGGTACGCTAACTTATTCATGAGGCTATTTGTATCAATCACTGACGCATTGACACTCACTCGACAGTTGGATCGAGGGCGCGCTCGATAGTGCTTTTTGCGCCATTGACAAAATCCTAGTTGGTGCAAACCTTCCCGAAAAACGGGCTGAGCTACATGAGAGGTGGAGAGACCCTAGTTTAAACGATCAGGAGTGTCAAGAGCAGTACGACCGTGCGTCCCTCCAAGAACTTCTCGGTGCGGTGCTCTCAACCGTTTCCAACTGTCATGATCGCCAAGCAATCGCGGAAGCCTTCGAAAGTATCAGGATTTGAATGGTCAAGACCTTCCCGATTTCACGCTGGATGTATGAGGTCACTTATATGGATGGAATCTTCTCGTAGGCTAGGTCGTGTTCCGTAGTAAACGATAGCGATTGTACCAGTATCATCATAAATCATGAATGTGGAACCTGGTATGGCTCTGAAGAAAATCCCGTGTACAAGGCTACTACTCAGGTAGCACCAACTATCGTGATATCATACCAAAAGAGCGACCTCTCTGAGGGCCGTTTATGGGGTTCATCCACATTGTCGGATCTCGATACCTACTCTCAGCTGCTTTTCGCGGCAGGGGATTGGATGGCATTGGAGAGGAGTGAAAACACGTTATCTGGCAAGGCATAAAGAACAGCTATCGGGTATTCCCTCGGATCTCGGATCGGTTGGGAAAGTAGGGAGGTGCTTCTACCTGATGGAAAAAATATCACCTTCCACCTCGTCGAAATGATCGAGACTGCGAATATTTTCGACCCATTCTTTAACTCGCGTATTTTCCGGCGGTTTTTTGGGGATATACCAGCTGAGCACAGAGTCTATCGGATGTACCCATTCTTCCTCTTCTAATGTTTCTTCGTCCCCCGTTGATGTACTCCGATCTCGCTGACACAATTTATTCAGTAATCCCTGTCGTCGAAGGACACCTGTGTATTCTGCTTCACCGTGATCTGACGATTCAGCATGACTCGGGTAGTAGTTGTGGACAGGATCAGGGGTAAAATCAGAACCAGGCCAGCGTCGAGCGACTGCAGATGCATAAACGAAGTCGAGCAAATACTGGGCGGGTGGGGAATATTCTGGAAGTCTACAGTCACTGTTATGCTCTGCAAGGCGTGACGAGCCGAGACCGGGTTGACTGAGGTATTGCAGTACCAGCCTAGAGGCGCAGGACGAATCAGACGATCTGAACATTTCCTTCTCGCACAAAGGGATAACTTCTGTGGAGAGATAGCTATTTGGAACCTCATTCGATCGTGAAAAGAAATTCGAAAGAAGTTCTGGA
This sequence comes from Clitopilus hobsonii, assembly GCA_015708445.2. NCBI lineage: Eukaryota > Fungi > Basidiomycota > Agaricomycetes > Agaricales > Entolomataceae > Clitopilus > Clitopilus hobsonii. The sequence goes on along the minus strand of CP067997.1, from coordinate 1,859,776 downwards.
GGATAGGACTCACTTGCAGAAATACCAAAACGCCTTCACTAAACGATTGGTGAAGGTTCTTCCATAGTAGAAAGCCGTTGCGGATGTCGTCTATATCGAGGACAGGATCTTCAAGGTGAGGATAACGGTATTGAGTGAGAGTCCTCATGTACTACAAATGAATTCGTTGGAAGGAGCATTTTCATATTTCCCGTGGTATTCACCTGATTCCCTTTGCTGTGAGGTATAATATGACACGCCACAGTACCCGAGGGAGTGTCCGTGGCCTGGCATGCCAAGCACCATCGGTCTCGTGCAGTTATTGCCTTTCGGAACGATCGACTGGGAAGAGAAGAGTACGAATCACTTGTACGGTCATCCAATATGAGTGGGTCCCAAAGGCGTGCCTCCTCTAAAACGGTGGGTTTCAGGACAATGCTTGAATCCAGGATAAGGGGCATACCAGGTGATACGAAATAATAATCAGATCCGAAGTTCTTTGTAATTCCCTGGGCGTCGACAGGGCTGTTGAGAGGATTTCCCTGATGAAGTACACCGTCTGCGCCGTGAAGCGTGGCAGCAACGAATCGGAGCCATTTTAGGGGGTAGATGCAAAGGCGTAGAATCTCATCAACGGGTATAGCGAGGGCTCGAAACCATTGCCCTTCCTTCTTCAACCAAACATGAATATTAGAGCTGGGAGATTTCATGCTATGCGGCGAGAGCAAGAGTGCTCGTTTGTTAGTCTCTGAATAAGTTCCATGTCGCCGTACGAATTGAGATCCAGAACATGGAGCACCAGGCAGACTTCCAAGGTTTATCGCCGAGACTCGGGCTTGGCCGTGACAGATCTTCGGCAACCTTCCGGATCCAGCTCATGACTGTCAAACAACAACTGCCCTGATGTCGCCCGCATGGAATTGCAAGTTTTGTCGAAAATGCGCCGTCTAACCGCCGTTCCTCTCAACAGCGACGTTGGGCGGCAAGCTCCATGGGTCTACAACGACGACAACGATGGCTGCTGCTCACAGCAATCCTGCTCATGTTTGCATTCTTCGGGTCTTGGAAAGTCGGCTACATAGACGAGGATTCCCTTCGGTCGATACATGAGAAGATACAATCAAGTTTCCCGAAGCTCAAGCCTCTTGGTCCTCAAGTGCAGTGGAAGTTGAAGCGAGAGCAGACGACGATACCGACGCACCAGAGAGTCCATGGCTTCACGGTGTTGGATGATCTGTACTTGAGGAATGGAGTGTTCTTCATTATGACGGACGATAAGTCTAAGTTCCCTCCCATGGTGCAAATACTGTCAAAGCCGCTGGATCTGGGTGCCGTAAAGGACGAAGAGTTTGTTCCTACGGATAAGGTGCGTGGATATGATAGGGGAATGCTGGTGATGAGCTAAGGCTAACGTAGATTTGCAGGAGATCCGATTTGTGACAACAACAGAAGCGCCGAAGGTCCTGGGAGAGCACGACATCCGCGTGGAGGGTACCTCAGCCATTATATATGATCCACCTCAATTTATGCACGTCAGTCACCCTTCTGCGTGGCTATATGCGCTCTTTGCTGACCAACCTGCAGCATTACTACCACTGGTGGGGAGAGGTCATACTAGGAGCATGGAGGGCGCTCTCTAACGCCCCAGACTCCGCTGCAACATCACCACACTTTGTTGCACCACCGTCTCGGTTTATTATGCCGGTATGTGCTGTTGTTCATTGATACTACAATTGAGATAATTGACTCGACTTTACTCATAGTTCAGTGATAAGAAGGCATGGAGAGACAAAGCAGGAGTAGACGGTCCCTATATGCGTGCTGCATGGCCAAACGCAGCAATTGAGGTCGATGACTGGTGGCAGGACATGATGAAGCTCAACGTGACCATCTGCTTCGAACGAGTGGTCATGGTCAACCGATACTCCGCGCATCTACAGTGAGTCCTGAGAGCACTCAAGTCAGTCACACTGACTCACGCTCCTGCTAGCCCCAACGGCAGTAAATGGTTCAAGATGATCGCAGGAACCATGGACCTCAAGGTCCCCACCGACTTCTGGCTTCCTCTCCAACAATCCTTCGTCCGCAACATCCTAGGCTACCTCCCGGACCCGTCTCGCTCTCCAAAGCCTATCGTGACGTACATCTCTCGGCAAGGAGGCGGACGCCGACTGAGGCAAGAAGACCACGAAGGGCTGGTTAAAGCATTAACCGAGCTCCATGATGAAGGCTTGATCGACTTTCAAGTCCCGAGGATGGAGACTTTGCAGCTCAAAGAGCAGATAGAGTTGGTTGCGGGAAGTACGGTGGGTGAACCTCCGAGAGAAGAAGGCTGGCCTCGTGCTGATCATCGTTATTCGTTCAATGGCCTAGATTATCGTCGGGGTACATGGGAATGGATTAACCGTGAGTTCCTCGAGGCCTCATTCCATGAGAAGCATGATTGAGTTAACGTTGTGATTAGCATCAACTCTGGATGCCTCGTTCTGCTCATTCAACAGTTTTTGAGATCTTCGATCCAGAAGGTAAGCGTTTGGCGTCTTGATTTTGGGATTTAAGCTCCCTGGTCCGCATATAGCTGACAATATATTTCTCATCTCATGTTAGGTTACGCTTTCGACTATGAAATGCTGGCGAGGAACGTTGGTCATAGACATTATGCTGTCTGGAACGATACTGCGATGACTTATCCTCCCGGCACGTACCATGAGGGCGTTCATTTCACGGACGGATTCCATGGAGGTGAGTTCAACCCGTATCCTTGTATGGACTTGCCAAGTACTGATACTTGTTTCATTCAGATTCTATACCTGTTTATGGACCTGTTATCGCGAAGACCATTCGTGAGAGGTTGGCAGAATAAACATAAAGTGAGATTAAGTATTTTCTGGCTTGACTGTGGTTTTTATTGGGGATACTGTGTATTTTTGGGATCTGCTAGACGTTACGATTCGATATTTACGAAGATCGACTGTCTCGAAAACCTGCAATGCCATATACCCGTTGCTAGATACTCCTTGGTCCCATTGGATCCTTGCCATGAGCAAGGGTCGAGGCAGGCAGATGGACTCAGGTGTGACTCCAAGATTAGATGAAACGGAAGTATGGCCCGAAAGTTCATTAATATATTCCTGGAGCTGCTCATTTGTACCACGATGAGCAGGGAGGAGTAGGGTCTCTCACCTCTAATGTTGCCGATATCAAGATGCCGTCGGAACGCTTATCGAGCCGCCGGCTTGACTATGTTCCTCCGTTATTTCTGTCGCATTCGGGCGGAGAATGTTTCTTATCAACGGAAGTCTCCGTCTTTGATTTTGACAGGCATTGTAAGTAGCAGTCAATGTTGAGCTCTCCTCTCTCGTTTTATTCAAAGGGAACCACATCTATGAGGCTGTTTACTGCCTTTCGATTTCGTCTCTCACAGTCCCTGCAAGGACCAAGGTATCTTGATCAGGCGACCGCGATAAACGCCCATTGGAAGATCCTTCTCCTCGCTTTCATGCCATCTCTGGGCTCAAAGCTCTCATCCTCATCATTAGAAACGAAGGTGGCGTCCATGCGTTCCGTGACGCGTTCGTGAGCGTGCAGGAACTGTCTTGTTATATCTGGTTTAGCAGCTATCTACTGAAAGTCAGGATCAAGCACGAGGAAAGGCTTTCTATTGACGCTCCCGTCTCGGAGACCCACATAATCGCATTCATCAGGAACTTCTCTTAGACGTTTCTCAACACTGGTCAATGTAGGCCCAGAAAGAACTAGACTTTGCTCCAAAAGGTTTTATCAACCGATAAGGCCGTGCTAGACCGTGATGCTCAAGGTTTTGTGGCCATCTATCAAGCAAGCTCTTATTCAATGGGTCTTTCCTGGGTGATCCTGAGGCCGAGGAACTGCTTTGATCTTTCCATATCTTGACCTGAAAGGGCATCTCAAAAGCGTTCAGGTCATGGACGGAGTGGAAGACAATTTCTCCCGTGTCGACCACATCTCCGTATGGAGGTCCCTTTTTCCATTGAGCATCCACGATCAAAAGTTCCCCACACTTGTTGCTGGTAAAATGAATGTGTTTCCAGGGTCGCGCTAGTTTTGAAGCGTGTCAATGCAGTTGGGTCCTCTGGATGGGAAGCCAAACCCTGCTGATCGCCCCAGAACGGTGCCGTTTCAGGAAAGTACCGGATCACACGGTCGGACGTAAAGCTGCTAAGGGCAATAAGAAATCTTGAAAAAGATGGAAGGTGAGAGGAAATCCATATGAACGTAACCGGCCGCTGAATTCTCTGTAGCTTGTTGGGTAGTTCTAGAGCATCCGGCCTGCCTATCGTGGCAGGAGGAACGGCTCTGGATGTCTTTAGGCGCCTTTCTTCGGCTCGGCCAAGGGAAAGGCAGGGACGAAAATGGCTAGAATGAGAATATGGGGTGATCACTTTAACTGCCGGTGGCATCGCAGATCAAGCCACCGCAGGAAACCTTCCATGCTAACGTACATACTGTATACCCAACACCCCGGTTCCTTGACGCCAATGAATCGTCATATAAGAATGCAATTCATTCTCAACACGCGTTTTTCGCTTGGGATTGTCCCGCTCTCGCACCTCTACACGCTTTCTTGAACTTCTTCCACCGTTGCCGCTCTTTACATGGTTGCCTCAATCTTCTCGAATATTCACAGGCGGAACTGGTGAGAGAATTCCTTCGGTTGATAACACGAGGTTGTGCTGATTGAGATATGTTACGTTTTCTAGCGTTCGTAAGCAGGAGGAGCGCCAGAACAAACTTGATTCACTCTCTACCTTCTACTCGACATCTCTGAAAGACGAAGAGCAGAATATTCATGCCCTGTCACTTTCCCAAATCGTCGAGAAATGCAATGCTGGCTCTCTATCGCCCTCGAGCATTCTCACACCCTTCGTCAAGAAAAGTCTTGCTGCGCAGAAGCTCACCAATTGTCTAACGGATATTATGGTCGACGAAGCTCTCAAAACGCCCGCTGTGGCGAACTGGCCTGGCGATGAAAGCACCAAGAATGATGCCCGTGTCATAGATCGACCATTACTGGGAGTTCCGATCAGCATCAAAGGTGTGTTCTCATTCCGCCGGCTTGTGTGATGCATACCGCTGATAACAATTGTTATTTCCTTTACCAGACACTACCGATATTCTTGGGCATGACACCACAGTTGGATATTCCCGTCGAGTTGGGAAACCAGCCCAACAGTCCGCAGCTATCGTTCGCCTACTCCAAGATGCAGGCGCCCTCATCCACGTGAAGACCACCATTCCTACTGGCCTCATTGCACTCGAAACGTGGTCAGACCTCTTCGGCCGAACCAGTAATCCATACGATATGACACGGACACCAGCAGCATCTGGCGGTGGCGGAGGAGCGCTTCTCGCCTGCGGAGGCAGCAAAATAGAGATTGGGTCGGATATAGCGGGAAGCGTCAGAATACCTGCTCACTTCTGTGGGATACGGTCCTTGAAAGGAAGTTCTGGCAGGTTCCCGTCATGGGGCTGCGCTTCGTCCGTGGAGGGTATCCAGGGTATACCTCTCGTCACATCACCGATGGCGGCTTCGTTAGAGGATTTGGATGAGTTCTGGAAGAGGGTTGTCAAGGCCGAACCTTGGACTTATGATCACACGGTGAGTAGTGGACCCGCCACTTGAGGTTGATTGAAGGACATGGAAGCTGATTTGGATGCTTCAGTGCCACCCGATACCGTGGAAGTCAATTAACCTCCGCGAAGAAGGCAGAAAATTGAAATGGGGTATAATGATTGATCCTGGTACGTCTTCCTCGAATTTCGGTCAACAATTCCGGCTAATTCGCCTTTTTAGCTTTGCCTCCCACACCTGCCTGCTCAAGAGCAGTCTCCATCGTTGCGAATGCTCTTCGCAAGAGTGGACATGAAGTCGCCGAATTGTGAGCCCGCCGCCACCGCTTTGTCGCAGCCACACTGACATTATCGTGAATAGTCATCCACCAGACCTCGCAGAGGGAATCAAAATTGCGAACCAATTGCTCTTCTCTGACGGAGGTATGTGTATGCGCTTGAGCTTACTGATCCCGGTGCTCACTCCTTTCGTCTAGGGCAACAACTACGCGACAACCTCAATCCGTCTGAACGGATAAACACCGCCTGTAAAGGCGTATTGGACCTCCTGTCCCTACCCCGCTTCCTTAAGCGAATCCTCTCCGCCATCGCAGGATGGGCTGGCGACAGTGCTTCTGCAGAAACAGTCAAAGTGCTCAACACCAAAACTGTCGCTCAAGAACGCGATCTCATCTCTCAACGAGACAAATACCGTGCTGCATGGCATAACAAATGGGCTGAGAGTGGCTTGGATTTCATCATCACCGTACCTCATCCATTCCCTGCGTTCAAGCATGGGGAGTCAGAGAAGGTCAACCTCATGACGGCGGAGTATACTGCCATCTTCAGCTTGGTCAGTCGTTTCCGGTTTTCGTACACAGACTCTGGATGACTGATCACCCGTGCTTTTCTAGCTTGACTATTCAGCAGGTGTTCTACCGGTCACGTTCGTCGACAAGGATCTTGACCGGATGCCGAAGGACTTCTTATCGAGTTACCCCTCGGTTTCGCCTGCCCTCCGACCGGCATACGACGTGTACAACTCGGATGAGATGCATGGTTTACCGGTTGGGATCCAGGTCTCGGGCCAGAGACTGGAGGAAGAGAAGGTGTTGGAGGGAATGAAGATCATCGAGGAAGCGATGAGGAATCAAGGCTTGACTTTCGTACCAAAGGTCCTCTGTTGATTTCGGTCTTTTTCCTATACTGAGTTCTCCCATATTATACTCCTCCCTCTCTATCTTCTGTCATTACCTTACATACCCTCCTCCCTATTACCTTATCTCGTCGGACTGCTTCTCTCCGCTACCGTAATCTCGATGTATTTGATTGCTGTATAATTCTCCTGTCTCCGTCTGTATGAATTCTACTGTACTAATATATGAAGGTACACAACACCTCTTGCGCATTTGAATATGTTCTGTTGGCGAGATGAAGCGAGTTGCGAGCATGGTATAACCAGATTTCCATTCAAAAAGTCAGTCATTGGTACCAAGGTACTGTATCGATCCTGATTCCGTGAAAGGACTCCGAGATGAATCAATCTGACCCAGTTATCATTCTGAACATCTCCACAGCCAACTCGTGTCGCGTCTTGGAATCATCAGTCCAGGCTGCGCTATAGGAGAGTACGGCACCAAATAACGCCTGCGTCGTCAGTATCTCCTCGTGTTTCTGCACAAGTGCCTTGTCTGCCTTTGGGGATCCCCATTTTTCTCTCAACGTGTCCTTGTCTTTCCGGAGATTGTTCAGTTCGAAGAGCTTAAATATTGCATCATATCCACTGCGAAGTGCTCCTTCCACCCATCTAGAAATCACAAGTTAGATCAATTGTATTCGACCCAGGAGATCACAGTACTCACGCGTGTTGAGGGCTGAGAGCTTCCCCGGCGAAGAGGAGTCGACCTGCTGCTGCACCTTGACCCCAGGCGGAATAGATGTTGCTGAACTGACCAGGACCGAAGAAGGCGAAAGCACCTATTCGAAAGTGAATCAGTTTTCGTTGTGGCGTATCAGAAGATTGTGCTTACCGAGTACATTTAGATCGTCATACCAACTCCAGGCGAACCAGTCGACGAGCTCATCCTTAAGCATGTCGTACTTGACGTCATGCAGAAGGGCGAGGTCTTTCAAGAGATTGTTCACTAGAATCTGTTCTTCAGGACTGTGACGCCCCTTGACCATTCCGCCAATTCGCGATGCATCCTGGGACCATGTGTAGCTGGCAATCATGACAGCATCAGCGTCAGGATCGTCGATACCATAAGATGGAAAGACGACTGTGCGTGCGATGCGGTCTGTCTTTGACTGTCCACCTTTGATAGAACCTGTCTTGAGGTTCTGCCACCACCTGGATTTGAATTTCAAGCCGATTTTACAACTATCGCCATATTGGAGAGAGCTGCGCGTAGCTGAGATTGCAGCCATCCATGTCCACGAAGCGTAGGGCGGGCAAGGGGATTGTTGATATGACGAAGTCGAAATTCTTGGTCTTCTCGACGCCTTCCTCGACGTACGTGACCTTCATAGGTTTGACGTTCTTGACGGGCGATATCGCTGTGACACGCTGATTATAATGTATGCGGCCAGCTTGACGTTGGTCTATCTTGTCCTTCATCGCATCGGCGAATATTTGACTTCCACCTCTGAATAGTAGTACAAGGTAAGTGACATTCAATTTGACATTTAGAAAAATCGACTTACTCAAGGCAGTACCAATTCCAGTCCTTTGAGACCGCGGCTTCTCCTCCAAACCTCACTGAAAACCCAGGCCCGGCTGCATCGCGAGGAGGCGGGTTCTTCTCTGGATAGTCGAACTCCATTTCATCGGTGAGCATGTCAACGAACGACCAATCGAACATGCCGCTCCCCATTGTCATCCTCTCTAGCCAGTTGATCACCGCATCGGGTTATGCAGGTTTGTCCAAGAAGAAATCGTGTTCAGGTTGGTGACCGTGGATTTCCAGGCTCATCAGCATCCGCGTCGAGTAGGAGTCATAATTGGTGACTATCTTCCATGCTGGTCCCTTATCAATCTCGTACTTGTCTTTGACATCCCTCGCCAGTATCTTCTTGAACGGTTTAAAACATAGATCGATCCAGTAGTCGACACCTGCCGTCGACCATTCCACTGGGACTAGCCCACCATTCAAAGTTCCGTCGTGGAAAGGATCAGCGGAGGCTTTGAGGTCCGATTGTTTGCAACGCTTGGAGTTGTATAAAAGGAACTGGTTGTCGCATGACATATAGTAGTCCAGAAGCTGGTCTCCGATGTCTAGGCGCTCTCTGAACAAGTCGAAGACGCGCCACATTATTGGGATGTCCGGATAACGCATTGGACCAACGTCCTGAGAAATCTTGCGTCAGTCAAAATTCTGCAGCGAGATCTGGAACTCTTACAAAGTAATTCCATTCGTTATTCCCCTTGGACTCCTTCTGGTCGTCGAATCTTTTGGTGAAGACGCGTCCACCAGCTCGTGGAGAAGCCTCTATGATCTCATATGGGACCTCGAAGAAATCGAGGATCATAGCAATGTACATTCCTACGGCGCCTGCTCCAATGATACCAACAGTGCCGATATCCTTGGCACTACGTGGAGGAGATGCTTCTGGGCCATTTGCCACACCACCAGGAGAAAGTACAGGGACCGGGAACGGGGTGGGAGAGAGGGGCGGTCGATCTGGCAATTGCTCTGGTGCTTGATTATATGCACGTTGGACACAGCTCCTGACTTCGGCCTGGGGACGGTGTCTGTGTCCTCGTTCCGACAGTTACTTATGTCGGAGACCTCCGCTGAAGGAGTGACAACTGAGAATAAAGCAGTGTGATCAGCTCCTGATACTGCCAAAACCGCATACTGTGGCTAACCTTGACTCGCTTGCTAGGTAGTTCAAAAACCCTGGCGTCACGACAGCGTCCCCGACCACAAGGTGAGCTTGATTGGACCATTGGGGGTTTTGATGCGATACAACTGCCCTCTGTCTCTCTATACCTGTGTTGGCGTGCAGGCGAGACGACGGGGCTCGAGCAGCATATATCCACATTAAAGGCGATATGCCCAGGATGTGATGTCCCCGTCGTGGTGAAGCCACCCTGTCCCCCGTTAGACGCTCTTCGTGATGCAGCTGACTCCGCCAGCGCTTTGTGCACTATCAGGCGGCCAAAGGGGCAGATATTAGGGTTTGTTCGGGCCTAGATCTAGGCACTCTCGTGGCACGTTTTATGCTTTTATACCCCAACGAGAGTCCCTGTTCTTGGCTGCAGGTTAAGCCATGATTCTTTCGGGCCGATTTCTGGATATGCGTTGATGAATGGTGGTTCACTTGGTTGGTAAATTCCAGCTCATGGGCTAGCACAAGCGAAAACAGAGGAAATCCGACCTCCTGAGGGTAGTTGAGTGAGTAACCATCATGGTGGTGGATAAACCTGTGACGCGACCAAGCAGATGTGCGTCACTCGAGCCTGCCCTGAACTCGATCCATGACCACATCCCTCCTGGTCTTCTCTAAGCCCAATCTTCTCCACCAGCCTCCTCACAAAAGACCAACCTAGCAAAGAAAAATTCCAATCTCTATATATATTGCGACCCGAACGAACGAATTACTGTACAGCGCGAATTTGACTAGATATATTATACACGACCAATAGCTTATATCTTCTGTCCCAAAGATGCAGTGTGCACAACGCAAAAACATGGAATAATGCATGATAAATAGAAGAAATCAAAGACCAACGAAGAGTGGGTATGTGTGGTGTTGTACCATTCACCAGTGAAGGTCAAGAAGTGCATGGAGTAAAGCCCAAAAAAGATCAACCTTCCATCCTCTACTCGACGAGTACCTCCCGATGACCATTTGCGTCAAAGTAGGCTGAAAGTGGCGAATCCTTGTGAGCACTGAGTGGAGTATGCAGCGAGTCGTGTTCCCTCTCCCATCGCTTCGCAATTGAATGTCCCTCTGGAATACCATTGATGGTCAACCACGCCTCGAGCCTCCTTCCCAGCTCTCCTCCTCGTCCGCCACAGAAGTCTCCATTGCTATTCAGCAAGTTCTCCTTTTGTTGCTCCTGGGCTAGTGGAAAAGGTAGCTTTGATGTTTGTCGTCGTTTAAAAGATGGGACAATGCTTGCGACGGGTGATGTCCCAATCGCCCTGGTCAACGCTGGTGTTGGAGAATATGTTGCGGGTGGGATGAAGTTGGATACGGCAGTAGCAGTACCAGACTCCAAATCCCTGTACCAGTCATCCTCGACCTCCTCTGGCCCCAGAATGCTGTCGATCAGCCCTTCCTCCCACCCATCCCACTCCACGAATCGATGTGCCATCCTCAGTCGTTGGCCAGCAGATTCATAGAACAGCCACTCCCTCGCAAGTGCAGCCAAGTCTATCTCCTTCCCGTTCTTGAACTTGGTCGTAGCACTCTCAGCCGTAGCCCTTCCGACCTTAACCACTGCTTCTCGGAAAATCTTGCCTATAAAGGGGCTAGACTGAACAAACGCCGGCGGATGAGCGCATTGCCAAAGTGGTCGTGTGGTCGTTGATTCCCAGTCAATCATGCACGTCTGTAAAGGGAATAGATTAGCGATAGGTATAATAGGCGGAGAGCCAACGGAACAACTTACGATCTTCCAGGGTTCTTTCGGATCAACGAAGATGTTCTCCAAGCTGAGATCGTGACAATCGAGCCCGAACTCCTCAATGCCTGGGTGTTCGTGCAAACATGCCTTGGAGAGCCGATCCATGAGCTTCATCCATCTCTGCATCTCCGCCTTCACCTGATCCTCTCGCTTGGTCAGATGGGCCACCAAGAATGTCGTCCTCTGCATTCTCCTATAATCCCTGTACATCGCATCACCAGGACCCTCCCATTCATCCTCGCTCTCTTCAAGATTGTACTCGTCGGAATCATCAGACTCATCTCCAGGAACAGCCCGGAGCTTATGATGCCTAGAGGAATGGATCTCGTCTGGGTCGAGATGAAGTCGATGCGGGGCAGACCGGCCTTCATGCTCAAGAACCACACCCGTGATTTCCCTCTGTGCACATGATTCGAAGTATTCCTTCGTTGTCGACCAAGGCCCACGATTGAGCTCATCTGGATGTGCCAGTTGTCCTCTGTTTGTTCCGAAGAACGGCCATGAGATTATCGGACCAACGTGGAATTCACGTTTAGATGCAGGTGCTGTTGTCGTGGATTTGCCGGAGGTATGACCATTGAGTGCTTTTGGCGTGACAACGCTTGCCATACCTAGCTTTGGAGAGAACGGGAACGCAGAGTACGGCGTCTGTGATGCCTTCGGCGTTGGAGCAGCAGACGACAATAGATCGCGTGGGTTAGGCCCAAGATAGAGGGATCCTATATCGGAGAACCGATGGGCGAAAAGGGGTAGTATTTTCGAGACGAGGTCTTCCATGAGCTTGACCAGTTCCGTGTACGACAACGAATGGAATATCGTTCCCAATTGAATACCAGGGGCCTTAGATCGGAGATAGTTAACAAACCATTGCCGAAAGGGATAATTTTAGAAGTGTAATTACCTTGGACATAAGAATGAACTCGCCGCCCAAGCGGTTGAAGGGATTGGAGTCGTAGTGATACACCTTTGGAACAGGGATATCGGTGTACTCGTGGAGGTACTCTATCGTCGCCACTTCCGATTCTGTCTTCAACCGAGGCATGTATCTGCGCGCAACAGACGCGACTAGCTCAGTATGATCAACCAATGTAACCAAATATCCCTATTCATGGGAAGTCAGTCTCTGCCATAATAATCGTGTTCTAAATGAATCACCTTGTGAAACGTGCCTGATAACGATGGCGTTCATAAGCACAGTTATGGCATTCATATGGAGCTCGGGGAACTTACCGGCACCAAGATACTTGATTCGTCCAACTTCCACTCCCATTTTTTCACGAACAACGTCCTTGAGGACTCGCCTGTCGACTTGGAAGGGTACTGAGTTGTGGTTTGCAGCGTCAGCCTTGGCTTCCAACTTCCTGTCTGCATGTTCTGTAGGCCAGTCCCATTGCAGTAGGGGCTGGCCGGATGATGCTCCTTTGGTAGTACTGGGGCTCCTGCTGAGCCCTGGGCGTCTTGCTTCTAGATGCATTGCAGGATCTCGTCGTTACAAGTATCCGGTCTTGCTAGAGGTATCTCGATAGTCCAGGATGATTAGAGAACAAAGTTCTGGGTAATAGGCGCGACAAAGTATCAAAGCAGCAGAGGATATCGAGCGCTTTGCCCAAGTCTTCCTGAGAGATGATGGTGGTAGCAGTTCAAGCTGGTAAGACGCGATATTGTTTGGACCTGGAAAGACTCAAGTCACAGTGCTACGCCTCCGCTTCGGCTAGAATTTGCCAAGTGACGAACTAATCTCTGATTTCATTACGTAAAGCCAAATACACGTGTAATTGCTATTTATAGGCAGACCAGAGTTGCATTCAACGCCGCCGCCATTGACGCCGTCACGGTCGTTCTTAAAATCTCCAGCGGCCTTCCCCACAGTTTCTTTTGGGTAAAAACAAGGTCGAGAGGCTTCAAGACACTTAAACTTGGGGTAGAAGTTGAGCCGGTATTTTTGAGGTCTTTGGAGCAGCCTAGGACTCATTGGTGCTCTGGGCTGCGGACTCCGTGTATCTCCAGATGCCTCCAGGTGGGCCCTGGTCGTCTGGAGCAAAGGCGTGCTTTCCCTGAGTGAGATAACAATGCCGTGCAAGCGAGAAAGGGCATGCCAAGGCCCAGGTACCAGATGACTGATATAATTGACGCTTCAATTGACGGCAACATCGAATCCGTCATCCTCCCTGACCGATCGGATTTCTTGAACGGAGGAGAAATGCAGCTTCCTCATCCTTATTGCGTCGTCTACACGCGCCCTCTGCCCTTATCTTCCGTGCACAAACCATTCGGAATACGACACTATGAGAAACTATGACGGTAGATCAGCCGTCGGAATCCAATCGGTATCCTGGAGGTTTCTTCACGTTATCCATCCTCTCACCCACGTTTCACGCTCATAACTTTCAGCCTTCGAACTCGGGCTTGGCACTATTCAATGAGCTTCTCGAACCCTTTCGCAGTCTCGGGCTGTGCAGTTGTCAAGTTTACTGGTCCACTAGTACATACTTGGCCTTCGGGGACGAATAAGGGTTTTCACTCAAAGTCTGGGCAACGCTCGGCAAATGACTCTCGTAGCGAACACCGATACGAATGTCATCGCAACTTTGGTGGATATCCCTACTTCACTGGAAAATCTTCGTTTGAACGAAGTCAAGTGCGATCAAGCAGACCTCTGGTGACCTCAACCATCTCTGATACGCCCTTGGCATGCTACTCGTACTGGCTGAAGATCTACCGTATGACAATGATCAAGAGATTTCAAGAAGTCACTGTGACTTGTCCAAGCCAGACGGAGGCCGTCTCGCTCGTAACCACACTTCCATATTTCACCGCTCTTACCAGCTCTATTTCCGAATCATTACGAAAGAGCTTCCTAGATGATTGAGCATTCCCCGTGAGGGAACGCTCATAGTTCTCAAGCTATCACATTCATCACAGTAACCCTCAGTACCTAGTCAAATGACGGATTTACCTCACCGCAATATACACAAATGACACCATCGTGACCTTTTGCATCATCTCGTGAGCGTGTTGTACTTCTTCACAAACGAGGTGGGAAGTTTGGGGATCAAGCCGTCTGCATCGGGCGGCTTCGAAATCTGTTCGCGGGATGATTGGAGTGTGCTGAAGATTCAGATGTACCCGAGAGATGTCGTGGCCAATGAGGGAGCGTGGATTTCCTGGATTACGACAATTTTTTCACCTCACAGCGACCGTCTTCATGATACCAGGGCAGAATCTCGCGTCATTCTATACTGTAATCATAATTATTTCTAAGGCCATCCACTGTACAGTGAGTATTGCCTTTCCCTTCGCGTACATCCGCCGTGAATACCAGGCAAATACCGTACTGCAACTGTGAACATGCTTGCTTTCACTTTATTAGTCTCCAATGGCCGTTATGAAGGTACAGATGGCCGGCACAGAGGACACCGTATATGCATTTAAAGTGACGCCCATGCTGATCCCGACGCCGGGCGGCCAGATTTGTCGAAACGGAGGGAAGGTCAAGTTTTTTCCATCCCACGTAGAATATTTATGTCGGGGTGCAGTGTTGCGTCTCTCTTGGGCATGGGCCTACTAGAAAGCCACTTGAACCAGCGATTGGGCTTACGGTAAATACAGTAGCAGTCATGGAGGCTCATTCATGGATTCCGACTGCACCGCAACACACTCCTTATGTGGCAGGCTGACGGCCCGGCTGGCCCGCAAAATGTGGCCTGTCAAGACATCAGTATTGCATCAGTGATAAGATGGTAAGATTTCAATTGAGCTCAAGATTATCAGGAACGATATCGATCATCTCATCGTCGACGTCGCAGGCAGTTACATTTCATTCTTAGCGAAGTAAATACAAAATAATCACAGTTCATTTCCGTCCTTCGGGTCTTAGACAGTGCCAGACTTGGCGATCGTGATTTTAGCTTTGGGCGTGCCAGCAGCGCTGCCGAGTGACTCGATCTGCTTGACAAGAGGTAAACCCTCAACGACTTCGCCTAAAGAGAAAGTGAGGATGAGTTGAGCGCAGAAGATATGAACGTTGAATGCTGACCGAAGACGACGTGTGCACCGTCGAGCCAGGAGGTGACGACAGTGGTGATGAAGAACTGAGAACCATTGGTGTTCTTGCCAGCATTGGCCATGGAGAGAATACCAGGCTTGGTGTGCTTCAACTGGAAGTTCTCATCTGCGATACATATATTAATTTTATACAGGTCGACGACGTCATGATGGAAAGCAGCGCACCAGCGAACTTCTCGCCGTAGATGGACTTTCCACCAGTTCCATTTCCCTTTGTGAAATCACCGCCCTGAAGCATGAATTGGGGGATGATGCGATGGAAGGAAGATCCCGCATATCCAAATCCATTTTGGCCAGTGCAAAGTTCACGGAAGTTCCTAGCGGTTTTGGGGACAACGTCGTCAAACAGCTTGAAGGTGATGCGTCCGGCGGGCTTGCCGTCGATCGTGATATCGAACTACGAGGTTTCATTAGTTATACGGTCTGTGATGCACACAGAAGGTTTCTTACGTATACGTTGGCCATGATGACGATGCAAGTTGTGAAGGAAAGATGGGAGTAAACGAAAAAGCGATGATGAATCTGTTATATCTGTTCGGGTTTTCCCGATGTGGTGAGCATCAACGTCACGGTGTTCGTTGTGTGGTGCCATGGCGCAACGGCAACAGCGCCTAATTCTGACTGGCGCCGAGCACACCCCTGCGGATTCTTGAACGTTTTATGAGATGTGGTTCCAGCCTGAGGACCGAAAAATAGAGCATGAAACTCCCGATTTGGCAGCACCAATCCCTGCAAAATCTAATAATCCTAGCGTTCCTATTGGAGGAGAGTTGAGCGGTCTTCAACACAGCTTTCGCCATCGTTCGAAACATCCCGGCTTTCGAAGGTATTGTTCCTTTGACCGCCTCGTGGACCTAGCTCGGCGCTGGAGGTTCAAATTTCTGATGATGGTGCCATCGGTGCGAGCTAGCTGTCAGACGCAAAAGAAGCTTCCAGAACCCAGTGCCTCAGAACATGGCCGGCAAATTAACTAGCCAGGGAACTGCGATTGCGTCAATAGACATGACCATAAGACGGCGACGATCGCAGTTGCGTTGGAAGCGTGGGCCTAAACTTCGTAGCGATTGGTAAAAGCAAAAGAGCGGGGATGTAAGGGTGAAAATTTCTGGAGAGGCCCTATTAAAGTCCTAGTATTTCAATTTACTGACACTCGGTTTGAAGAGTTTCCACCGAAATTTCTGTATTGCGTCCGTCCGCAAATGAAGCACACGTTGCCACCTAGAGGCAGGAGGAAGATCTTATCACTGACGGATCTGTCTTCTAACTGCAGGGACCGAGTATTTGATCACTTCCGGCAGAGTAACGCCACCGAGCTTCGCGGCTGCAGTTCTCCTCTCTGGAAATAGGTCAAGAAATATGATATGCAATGTTCGTCGATTATCATAGGGATATGAAACGAGGCGGTCCTAAGCTGGTGATACGTATGCTAACATGAGGTCGTAAGTACATTAATGGAAACTAATCCTCCGAGACAGATGACATGAATGTATATGCAGGCATGAAAATCGATGCAGAGAAGGGATATAAAAAGTATTCAACATTCAATTTGATTTGACCGTTCCGCTCTTGGAGATGATCACCTTCGCCTGGGGGTTTCCGGAAGGACTTCCGAGGGATTCGATATGCTTGACGAGGTCCATATTCTCCACGACCTCCCCTGAAAGTCCATTCAATCGATCAGCGTGTATGATACATCGGCCTTTTGGACCGATGTCGATATGAAACTTACCAAAAACGACATGAGACCCATCCAACCAGGTTGTCGAAATTGTCGTGATGAAAAATTGCGAGCCGTTCGTGTCCTTGCCAGCATTAGCCATCGACAAAAGTCCAGGTTTGGAATGTTTGAGCTTGAAGTTTTCGTCTAGAGAAACATAGCCCCTCTCAATCGTTAGAGCATGTTGGGTGCCGAGCGAAGGTAATGATCTCACCATCAAAATGCTCCCCGTAAATGGACTTCCCTCCGGTACCGTCACCTTTCGTGAAGTCGCCGCCTTGCAGAATGAAATTGGGGATGATGCGATGAAATCGACAACCTTCGTATCCAAAGCCATGTTTGCCGGTAGCGAGCTCCCTAAAATTTCTTGCAGTAATGGGCACAACATCATCGTAGAGCTTCATGACGATGGTGCCAGCCGGCTTGTCATTGATATCAATATCGAACTGCTAGGTTGTGAGCCAAAAATCAAAGTTGTTAAGCGAGACGCCTTACAAAGACATCTGCCATCTTAAGCGAGTTGAGTGGGTAAAAGAGAAGGGTGAATTGAGAGGCCAAACCTGGCACAAGCCTCGCTAGATATACCGCGCCCAGTAGCGACGGATATCACCCATAGCAATCGATGTTGATTTTCTCTTACCGGATCAATGGGCCACGAAACGAAAGACTATTGCCTCCGACGATTGGGCTCAGGAAAGGCAACTTTCGATTTTGAGAGTGTGTGCCCAGATCCAACCACGGATAGTTGACGACCGGTGTTTCGTCATCTGATAAAACGGGGTTGGTGGACGAGCAGGCCTATCAATCACCTTGGACGGAGCGCGCACTCAGGCGCACTTTTCAAAGGTCATCTGACGCGAAACGACGGACGTTTTTACAACCGAAAAGTACTTCGCAGGCCAAGTAACTGGGTGTGGGTGTATCAGATATCCTTGAGAGGCGGCGATGTCGTCATTCTGGAAATATGGTCCCAGCGATTACGATCCTCAAGGCGTCTTCTTGTGGCTGATAATTGTGTGATTGCTCGAATCTTGAACCGGGATCCTATTGATAAAAGACACTCGATTTGCGAATGAAAAGCTGTCAAACAAAAACTAGGAACATTAAAGCCACTAGACCAGATCTTGACGTGAGTTATGATACTCCAAATGCGACGACTTTCCATTCTCTTCTTCCTTGACACCCCGGTCGCCTGGATTGATGTTAAAGATGCTGTTGCTAGCCGTCTGCCTCATGGCTTTAGCATGTGCTCACTACGGCATGAGTACCGGTGCAAAGAGTCCAAGCATTTTTCAGGTGGGTTTGGTTTGGTTTGCGGAAGAATAAATCGTGGCGTGTAAACAGAGAAAGGCAAAAGGAGAAGGTAATGAGGCCATACTGACAAATACATATATCATTGCAAGATCATGGGGGCGGAACAGGAGAGATAGACGCCATAACACATAGCGCTAGACATCTGGGGTGAAAACCGTGCGATAAGGAATCCAGAGGTGAACAAAAATACAATTCACCGAGGAAAAGAATTCCTCCGAAGCGAGAGAAGCGATGGGAATAAGGAGTCTCACCCGAAAACCTAGTAAAACGCGGCTGTAACGCCCTGTGTAACGGTGCGAACGTGTTAGGAAAGAACTCCGCGCCAACAATTGTGAAAGCACCACCCCAAGTCGGAGAATAGAAAAATGGTCCAGGTCTCGAGGGGTACAAGCAAAAAAGGGAGTATACCGAATTAGCCGATCGTTAGGATGCATGTGGAGCAGAATTGTATACATGCTGCCACTCTTCCGGCGGGCGAGACAGAGACGGAAGCATTTGTCCCTGGACTCGACATAGCTGTGAACCCTCCGATGCAGTACGTCGATGACCCTCCGGTAATTGATCCTATCGCAAAATCTTTGTACAGCCCATGGTATTCAGCAGCCAGAGTAGCAAGATAAGCGCGTCGACGAGCTTGACTCGGAAGCCCCATCAATGATTGAGTCACGGGTAGGAGTGAAAAGCACCGACCTATCTCATGAACCCGTGCACTCAGCAGCGCAGTGTGACCCCGATCGAGCGAAGGATGATATGAGCTTGTGAAAGGTCAACTGATGGAACGGAAAGATCGTGAAAAAACTCCACAAGTAGCAAGTAATGGCGTTCATTCCGGTGGCATCCCACCACGCGAACAGGTTTGCCCCAACGAGCAATCTCTGGCTAGGTACGCTGCATAAGAAGACCTTGTTCGGTGCACAAACAGCTCAGCCCCGGTTAGACGCTTCTGTAAGCAATCACAGTCTTTACCTGTGTCTATCCTTCCTCCAGTAACGGATCCTACACCACATACAAATGCATTTCCTGTCCTCTCTGAGTACTGAGATCGTCAAACAAGCTTCCGAGGAGCTTTTGATTGACAAAAACAACCCGAGGAACAAGGTTCCGCTTGGCTAGAGCGGCGTTCATGAGGGAGATCATGATACTCGTCGCCAGACCAGAACAGTGATACCACGAGTTACAGTCGAACGTCTAGGCGATAAGCCACAGGCTTCTTTCTGTCCTGATTTGAGAGGTGACGCCGTAGTTAATCCATGTACCGAGAGCCGTACCGCAAAAAGGATGCCGAAAGAATATAGGACGACGAACCGATCATACCGCCAATGTGCCAACTTCGCTGAAGTAGGCATATGCCAGTAAGCTTCCCGCGCTTCGCCGGTGGTGAGACCTTTATCACAACTTGAATGGATTTGTTGGTATGGACATAGACATGCATGACGGAGCTCTTCGCTGGACATCTCGATTCAAATCTTAGTTTCGAGGTTGTAGCCTAAGTTCGACTGAGCTGGTGAATCCGCTGATGACGCGACCGGCATACTGAATACCGGGACCCGTGGGCACTCTCCAAAAGACCATGTTTGGTGTCATTAACCAGCAGACATTCGACGCAATAGCAGGATTTTTTCGCGCCGAAGGCTGCAGGCAACCCAGACAGGCACAGGCCAAGATCTTTCTGGAATCATGAGTTATGCGGAACCACAAATAAACAAGAGATGTATCGGCCTGGGGAAGGAGTTGGAGAATGGAAGACATGGTTGATGATACGACCTGATAGCACGAGACCGTCTTCGCGGAGCAAAAATCTGCTTCTCCTTCCTCCTCGCGAGATCTCGGAAGGAGTTAGAAATGGTCAGTCGAGCAAAATCATACCTGTGAACCAACTGTGAACAATCGAAATCGTTGATGACACAAGTGCATGTCGCCATAAGTGGGAAATGCGTCAGCCCATCATTATTTCGCCAAAGATAGCAACCAAGGCAGCCAAAATGGGCCCATAATGTACTGCTGCAGAAATTTTGGCGTCACGAAGTTGCTGGAGTATGGGGAGGTCCAACCAAATTTTGAGAGGGGGAGGACGGTGACGTTCTCGTTGACAAGCAAAATTTCCTCGAGATGTCATCTCGATCATTGCCTTTGGTGGGTATGGCGTTTTCGGTGATTGGAACCTTAAAATGTTCGGATGTTTGAGCGTATATGGGCAGCGTCAATTGGATTGAGAGGGAGTCATGAGACCAAAACCTTTCCTCCGTCCGGCCCTATCGCCTAAACTTTTGGTCTCATCGTCTGCCATGTGAACTCACATTCAAGTGATCTGAACTCTCGCAAGGAACGATCTTTGCAATTTGTAGTCTGCAAAGCACCACCAAGGTCTGTTCCCGTACCCATCTTGACGCCAAAATGGAACCACCTGCTGCCAAAAAATTCTACCTGTTCGGATTTCCGATCGCTCATTCGGCTGCACCTGCTTTGCATAACCACTGTTTCGCTGCATGGGGTGGTTCTGAGAGTATAAACTCCTACGAACTTTGGTCGACAAGTAGAATCAACGATGGAGTGGTCAACCAACTGAGGAGCGACGAGTGCGGAGGGGCTGCGTTGGTTCTTCGAGCATCGACTCTTTGGGCTATCTTCAGCTCATTCAGCCTCTCTACAGAATCACAATGCCTTTGAAGACCGAGATTCTACGCCACCTGGATGTCATTTCTCCTGAAAGCTGCGCAACAGGTGCATGTAACACGATCGTAAAGAAGCCCGGTGATCAAGGATGTCGTCTCATCGGACAAAATACGGATAGTGAGCATGACACACGGCCTCTTTGAAAATATTTCAATTGAATCCTCATATGGTGTCCTTACAGTTCTTGGGGTCAGAAATGCGCTCATTCGGGGCCTGCGAAGTCAATTTCCAAACGCAGAGATCTCGACAAATGCGTCTTACTCAGAAACCATTCAAGGTGCTGGTTTGGTTATCGGCGGTGGTGCCACCACTCAGTCAGCTGCATATGCGTTGACCATGCTGGGCCTATCTCCAATTTTCATCATCAATCGGGACCGAGAAGAAGTCGAGGTCGTGAGGCGGTCGCTCACTAATATTCGGTTTATCCATCTTGCTAATCCTCAAGATGTGGAGCTTCGTCTTGGCCAGAGGGATTCACCAACAATCCTAATGGCAGTTGGGGCCATACGTGAGCAACGATGTCCTTTGCCCATAATGATATTCAATGACGCAAACTCGTAGCTGCGGTCGCGCCAGTTACTCCTGCAGAGCATGATGTGTATACAACAGCCTCCGCCGTGTTGACGTTACCGTATGAGAGAAGGGCGTTTACTGCTAGTGATTCACCTCCGACACCTTTGCGACGTATCTTCCTGGAAATGGCAGTAAGCAGAGAGGCTTGTTCATGGGATGATTTCAATTTACTGAGGAAGAGATCGACCAGTATAAACCCCGCCTGACCCCAATGCTTCAAGCCGCAATAGCTCACGGATGGCATGGCCTCGACGGCATTCAAGTCAGTTCATTCATCGACGGCTGAGCTAGATATTTCTGACCCTCTGCCCCTTCACCAGGCTATGATAGAACAAGGGCTATCCCAGCAGAGGATGTGGTATACTGGCGACGCCTCCGTCTCAACAGGAAGTGACCCGAATATCCTGAACGCATCTGTCGAGCGAGCAGCTCGAGAATTATGCGAAGGAATATCTGACGTCGTGGTAGTGGAAGGTACTGAGATCGACAGGGCACTGGTAGACATCGATGTGCCTCGTCTGTAGGATCTGATTTGTCAAGAGATGCATATCTCTGTTCAAGTATGGTAAACCGTCGTTTGCAATGGAGGACGTTGTGGTAGCGGCACAGAGGCGGCTACTTCCGATTGGCTTTCCCACCCGTTGCGGCCTGACGTCTGCGGTCATCCTGATTGGTCAATGAGATCACCTGGGGTTGCAGCCAGCCGCAGAACCGCAGAGCCGTCAATGATGTCGAGCTTATATTCACAAGCCTTCTGCGGCCTTTCTGCATCCGCTACCCTCGAGGATTCGTCAAAGCTCAAGCGCTAGTCTATACTCACCCTCGACTGTCTTGAAGACGCAGAAATGGCCGACCCAGTGGCAGAGAAGTCTGGATTCTTGAAGATGTACATGTCCAACCACCCTGATACATTGGTGGCATACGCCAAATGGTACGGCAAGGTCTCAGAACCTATGACGGGTGCAGAGATGACCAGCATCGATACCAAGGTACGTTTCTTCGCCATTAGCTCCCGAGAATGTACTAACACGCCGTTCCATGTGAATAGAGTATGACACTGACCTGTTCGTTGAAAAACGGCACCAAGGTCGTCCGAGTACCAATAGAGCCGCCTCTCAAAGGATACGACGACGTCAAGCCCAGGTTATTAGAGATGAAGGCAATTGCTCAAGAAAAGCTTGGAATGGTGAGGCCATCCCAGCGTCCATTGAGGACTACACTAACCGTGTCCTTGCTTTGCGCAGATCAAGACCCCCAAAGTCAAGGGCTTCAGCCTGGGGTCTGATGCCGCCATATCTTTCCTCGTTTGCGCTCCCATATTCTTCGTGGGATTTGCACCTCTCGACAATCCTTCGCCGATCTTTGACTTCGCTCGTTATGTCCATGCACAAGTTGGGACATCCCTGGCACAGAACCTTGGACGTATCCTGCTCGGCCTTCATTCTTTGGAAGCTTTGTACACAGCCTCTCTATCCGTGAAGCACGTCTCTGGGATCTTCGCCGGGGTAAGCCGCATCGTCTTTACATTTTGGTGTGGCTGACAAACGTATCATTTTAGACTGCCTATGCCTTATCAACGCTCCTCCTTGGCTTCCCCGTCTGGGGCCACTTGAGGAAGCGTATCCAGGCAGCTCGCATTGATTCCGTTATGAAGGTGGAGTAGGATGCGTTAGCCATGATTTCAGATGAAGCTGTATACCACATGTTGTATAATGTATTACTACCAATTTTTATTTTTCCAGCTTCTGGGGCAAAAATCAACTAATCTTCTTCCTCTTCCTCACCCTCGGGTTCAGCTCCAACTTCAGGTGGATCTAGAGTAGTCTGTCCTGGTTCAGGGAACCAGCCGTACTCTCTGAAGTCGACCTTCATTTCACCCGTCCGACCAGTTATTACCTCCACACCTTCCGCCACCAGTTCATCCCGTTGACGAGCAGCACCTTGGGTACCAGGCCCTCGTGATGAGATGGCACCAGAGGAGCCTATTACTCGATACCAGGGGACAGGTGGATTCACGCCTGGTGAGAGGAATTTGAGTGCTGGACGGATATAAGTCGCGGTTACAAAAGAAAAAATCAGACTATGTACCTTGGCCAACATGTCTGGAATGCCTCGGCATGCCTATCATCTTAGCAATATGGCCTGCTGGGCGCTAAGAAACCAGAACGAAGTAGACTATCAGAGACACCCTCACCGTAGCTGGTTACTCGACAAGGTGGGATCTGTCGGACAATCTCATAGACCTGGCCCCATGTCTTTCAGCGAGATAGTAGTATGGTGGCGAGTCTTACTCACGGCTGCATGGAATTCCGCACTATCCATTGCTCGAGCCCTGCTTCAGCTTGTGGGCAATCATGAGTGTCCAGCCTTGCCGTAAACCTCAATGCACGATGGTCGGCACCGAGGTGGGAAGCCTTCAATCAACAAGACCAAATAAGCACGTGATGCTCGCCATATAAATCGATCGCCGAGCAATTTTGGTTCTTCACTCATTCCGGGTTCGCATTATTGTCCCCCTGCGATGGATTTCTTTTCTGCTCGCAGGAGCCTACAGTGGGCCCCAGAACGAAGATTATTCCCCTCAGCTGGAGCCCATTCTCGCTGTTCTCAGGCAGTCGTTTGACGTGGAGTGACGTTCCTTACCGGAGGTGCTACATATCAAGTTTCTTCATTGTGTAGTACATATCGCAATATATCGTTTTCTTGCAAGCTATCGCGCTTCGTGGCTCTGAGGGATCGCATTCACCATCGACAGAAGTTGTATCATCGGAGATTGGTTCCATTTCTACTTGCATTGTCACACTCATTCTTTGTGACTCTGACAGGACAGGATGCTATATATCGGCCCATCTGCTCTTGACTTTCTACTTTCATCATCAAACCTCCCAGATGTTTTTTGGCCGAAGAATCAGCTCGGAAGACGACGACTTGTACAACTCTCTGTTTGGAAGAGCGAATCCAGAAGATCAACCAGATTTCCTTGAGGGCATCAGGGTACGAATATCTTCCTCTTTTATTGGCTCCTTTCGTAATATTTCTGGTCGCAGGATGAACTTCAAGGGTTGATAGAAGCCTTTCATCACCCTGGCGATTTCTACCACGCCGAATATCTACCTCTGGCTCCCAATCCACGCTTGCATATCGACGGCCACGGGCTCGTTGACCTGCCACTCACGGAAGACGGAGCCAAGACTATAATTGCCCATTCTGCTCAGGCTCATTTCGGGCATGGTGACAAAACCGTCGTCGACCCCAATGTTCGCGATACTTGGGAAATCGATTCTACTGGGTTTTGGTTCGAGAATCCCGCTTGGAAGAACTACATTGAATACGATATTATCAAGAGCGTGTGGAAGGCATTGGGCGTCGCGGCGCCTATCACACCTCCCAAATGTGAGCTCTACAAGCTGCTCTTGTATGAGAAGGGATCACAGTGAGTTATGAATATATGCACTGGAATTCGTTTACTGACCCGTTATCAGCTTTCGTCCCCACCAAGAGTGTGTATATGCGCGCATACAATCACTTTCATAGGATCTAACATCTGTCTAGCACCGAAAAATCCAAAGGAATGTTTGCCACCGTTATCATTCTCCTCCCCTCCGCGTACACGGGAGGCGAGGTGCATGTCAGTCACGACTCGAAGACCCATGTCCTTGACATGGCGTCTCACTCCACCACTACTGCGGCCCTCCTTGCTTGGTATACGGACGTCGTACACGAAGTCAAGCCGGTTACGTCTGGGTACCGCTTAGCCCTCTCTTACAACCTCAAACACACGTCACCGACCCCCATCCCAAAAGCCATCGCCACAGAGGTTGTTGTATCCGACATCCGGTCAGTTCTGAGCCGCTGGACTGATTTGACACCACCTTCCGGTGGTGGTGCACGCAACCTCATGGCGTACCTCCTCAAGCATCAATACTCCACCTCAAATATGGAACGTGGGTTAACCACGTTGAAAGGTCGAGATGTGGCCACTCTTTCCCATCTCAAGCCTATCCTGGACGAACTCGGTTTTTCGTGTTTCCTCGGCGTCGTCACCTGCAAGATTCATGGAGAAAGCATGTCTCATTACGAAGAAGGCGAAATGCGCCGCTTTCGCAGTGACTACGGCGACTACGATTATGGAAACAGCAATGAAGATGAACCCGATGAAGACGTGTCGTCCGACAGTTCTTTGACGGCCTCGGACGACTCTCCTTTGTCCGCAAGCTCTGGATCCGAAACTGGACTCAAGAAATCCAACATCGATCTCGAATCCAAAGAATACACTATTGAAACTGTAACGGCCGAGACGACATATCTTGTGGATGTCAACGGGATGGAACTGAAGCTCGGGGAGAAGCCAGTTAGGATCCCGGGCCAGAGCTTCATTCCTAGGAATCCATTTGCAGGCGCCAATCCGGACAAGGAATTTGACTCGGGCTATTATGGAAACGTCAGTATGCAGAATCGATCGGCGTATTGACTTCAGGCTAACTCGCCCATAGGATGCAGGGAGCTTCTCGCAATGTAAGGACCCCAAGTTCAACGACCTCGTCTTGGCGCTAATGGCCGCCTCATTCGAAAATTCTAGGGTATAACAGATCTGTCTTGTTGATGGTGCCATCTTGCTACCTCCATGAAGTGATTTTTAAGAGCGCAGGTTTTGGATACGCATTCTCACTCATATCTTCTGATGGTCATGGTGTCAGTCCAACCGATTACGATAGGACAGTGGCTAATGACATCCTGGACTACCTCGGCGGTGAAGGCTCTGGAAAAATAGCAAGACTTGCGATCCAGTGGGGCGACCTAGAGCTCTGGAAGGCAGCCGTCAAAGTCGGCGACTATAGCTTTATTGGTGATTGTGGTCGCCGTAACCACGTTTCCGCATATACCAAGTGGGGCTTCGAGGCAGTTCGAGACAGGTACGTCTTTTTATTGCGGGTCTTAGGTCATGGTGGCATCGCTGACACGAGTAGTTTCGAGAGTCTAGCGGTTGCACATCATCCTCTGGTGTCTCGTCTCATGCTCTTCGGGGAATTACCTCCGCCTGCAGAGCTGCCAGAGAGGGACGTGGTCTCGACATGGCTGAAGGAGCAGAGCATACGTGCAGTAGCATCTCTCAGTTCTACAGAGAAGGACGATTACGGTCTTCATATCGTTCGCTTGGGGAAGGAGTATGGTGTCTCTTTCCTTGTTGACAGGTGGGTTACGTCATCTGGCCCCTATGCTCTTTCCACCGGTATCGGCTGACGCCCCGTAGGTTACTCCTTGGCATGCTTGAAAAGGCGTCAACGGAATTCAAGGTCGCACTTGGCTTTGTTCGAGATCTTCAGCAGAATAAGCAACAAATCCTGGACGCACCCTCTGGTATCTCAGCGGAGGAATCATTAATCCGTTTCGATGACATGATCTTGCGCCTCCTCAACACTTTGTGGGCCCATCGAGCCCCCGAGAAATCGACCTATTATTATTATGGTACCGTCGTTTCTATCCGAGTGGTAGCTTTGGTCGAGTCATTCATCCTCACTGATCATCTTTCCCTGTGCCAACGTCTCAACGAACATATTGGCGAGGATGAACCAACCTATTTCGATCATTTTAAGAGTCGATATGCGCCCTTGATCATTCGGCTAGTCCCAGTGCTACAAAGAAACGGACTGAAGATTACTCTGCCGGCTTTCAAATCATTCTTTGGTTATCTGCTCAAGGCGTATCTCAAACATCAGCTTCCTTTGGTCCCAAAGCAGGCCGGTATTGACAAATATGCCTTCGGCTGTGGGAATACTAGTTGCGAAGACTGTGAAAGGTTGGATGGCTTCATGAAAGACCTTAGGTTGTCGGACACTATCCTCTCAATTTACCCTCCTTCATCTCAACGCGTCGCACATGTGGAAGGCTACCTGAAATCATCCTCTGGAATGATAAATTTCTGCAAGAAAATCTATCTTGACGAAGACTGTCTGTACGAGATCAAAAAGGTCGAAAAATTGGTGAAGGCTCAAAAGAGGGAAAGGATCTTACGGGAATGCCGCAGTTTTCTCAATACGCTGGGACCAGATGAAGATATACTCGAGCTTGTGGGGGACAAATGGCCTGACGTACCCATCATCCTTCAGCCACCTGCTGGGGAGCTTAGGCGCTTGGGAGCCCAACGATCAGGGACCAGCTACGAATTCGGCCATGGATACGGGTCAAACTGCGATGAGGAAGGCCTGCTCAACTTTTTTACCAGTGGAAACAAGAGAAAGCGGACCCGAAGCAACGATGAAGTATGAAGGAGCAGTGAAGCGCCGAAGTGGACATGTTTCTTTAAGGAGGCTGATGTGTCGAGATTGCGGAATTCGGGTGGCAAGTGGAACATGAGCGGTGGTAGAGCTCTCTTTCCGGCATCAAACTGTTCAGTAGGCTGGGTCAACATGACTCCTGCATGTACTAGGTCAAAAATAATCATTATTTTGTCGCACTCCGCCTGATTCTTGACGTTTCTCGCAAAGTTTCTCGTCTTTTGAACCTTAGGTTGTACATGTACAACCTCGTTCTGTAGATAGAACTCGGAATCTTTGACGTCCACGCGACGCGACGCGTTGTCACGCCATCACATAGCGTGACAGATCGCGTTCATTTTCGTCCTCTCCGCCACCACATGCCAGCCTGGAGGTAGCTGCCAGCTGGCCAACATCGAGAGCACCGTCAAAGCTGCGTCAAGCTGCAAGTAGCGACCGGAGAAGGACGTACACTCGGGTGTCACTTTCGAGGAAATGAATATTGATAAGCTGTTGACAAGCGAAGTCAGCTCAACTCCGCCTGCCAGTATGCTTCCCACAAAGCACCTGTTTTCAATTGAGCAGATCAGGGTAAGTGACTGCCGCGAATGCTTCTGTCGTGTACAAGAGACTAATCTACAAGCTAGGAAGAGCTGCAGAAGGCCCTTCAGTCTAATTTTGACTTCACTGGAAACTTCTACCTCGCTGAGCGACAGGCAACCGCTCCGAATCCTTGCCTCAATCTCGATAGATTTGGACCAATCGGACTGCCCTTGAATGAAAGAGATGCAAGAGCTATCATAGAACTTGGGTCTCTCGCACCATTCGGGAAAAAAGACCAGACTATTGTGGACACCCATGTTCGGAACACATGGGAAATTGAACCTGCCAACATTAAGTCTGAGAATCCTGCCTGGCAGAAATTTGTGGACGAAGTCGTTGTGAAGAAAGTCTGTGCAGGGCTTGGCGTCCCAGGACCCCTCACTGGCATCAAATGTGAGCTATACAAGCTCTTGTTGTACGAGACTGGATCACAGTATGTGCTTTATTGTTGAGGGAACGTTCCACCAAACTCACCAAAATTGTCTAGCTTTCTGCCTCACCAAGAGTGAGTATTCTCCGTTACCACTATCCTGTCACGGTACTCAGACTGAAAAGTACTGAAAAGGCCAAAGGCATGTTTGCCACCGTCATAATTGTTCTCCCTTCGGCATTCACTGGTGGCCAACTTCATCTGCAACACGCTGGACATACAGAAGTCGTCGACATGTCTTCCGATTCAAACTTCACCACATCTGTCTTGGCCTGGTATACGGACGTCATGCACGAAGTCAAACCCATCACATCTGGCTATCGCCTCGCATTGTCTTACAATCTCTTCTACACATCATCCGCGACCATCCCCAAGATCCCTGGATCTATAGCCGCGGCATCTACTCTTCGCACCGTCCTTGGGCAATGGAGTACATCAGTACCTCCGACGGGCGAGTGTAACGTCCTCGTCAATCTCCTCAAGCATGAGTACACCGAGGCCAACCTCAAGACTGGCTTACAGAGCCTTAAAGGCGAAGATGCCCATCTCATGGCGCACCTGAAGCCTATCCTCGACGAATTTGGGTTTTCAGCCTTCTTGTCGCAAATCTCGTACCACTTGTCTGGCCCTAGCGCCTCCGGGCCCTGGAACGATGACTATTATGGCTCTGGCAAGCGCGGGCGTTACGGGTATTATGACGAGGAAGAAGAGGACGAGGACGAGGACGGGGAAGGACCGGTGGCAACGCCTACCCCATCGCAGAGCAGTAATGGGGAATCTGACTTCATAGAGGTCGAGAATCGGGAACTGCGGATTGACAACATGTTTGACCTGCAAGGGAAAGAGATCGAGATTGTCAACGACCCCATCGAGATTGAGGACATCCACCTTATTCCGAAGGATCCTTTCTCAAAGGTTAGACCCGATGAAGTTGAGGATGAAGGATATACAGGAAACGTATGTTCTGTGTCGCCTTGTCCGAGTACTACACTGACAAGAAAGACAGGAGGGCGGAACATGTGAACATTGTAAGTGCTCAGCCTTTGATTCGCGGGGTCTTGACTAATGAACTTTCAAGGGTATCGCAGAACAGGGCTTGTCCTCGTTCCTGATTGCAGTGTAGACGAGGTCATGTTCTCCAGCGCTGGGTTCGACTACGCATTGAGTCGACTGGATATGACGAATCCGGCTTTCCCAACAGCGCGGGAGAGGAAGGCTATAGACGCCATTGTTGAACACATCGTCGGAGATACGACCCAGGCGGCTACAATGATGGCAGACTATGCTGTTCAATGGAACGATCTCGAGATGTGGAGGAAGATTGTCAAGAATTGTTTTGACGCTTCCGAAAGACTCGGCGTGGAGAGGCTGGTACAAGCATGGAAAACCTTCGGCTTCTCCAACGTGAAGTCAAGGTACGTAAATATATGCTACCTTCTGTCTATCGTTGCTAACGTTTCCGGTAGCTTTGGTAGCCTTATGACCTTGTCTCACAGATCTTTGAAGAGTCGGATGGATACTCTCCATGCATTGGTTGGAAGTGCTACGGGAGAGGAGTATGCAGAAGTCGATGCATGGCGCGCGGCACAAGAAGACGCTATACTAGCAAGTTTTCAGAAACCATGCGCTGAAGATATACCTATCCTGATAAGCGCCGGGATTGAGCGAGGTTCTCTCTTTCTCCACGACGTGTAAGATGCCTTTTGCGAGTTCTTTCCCTGTGCTCATCAATTATCTAGCATACTTCCGCAACTTGCTGGGAAAACGAAGGCACCCTTCGAGGTTTTACTGGGTTTCGTGAAGACACTCCATGAGGACCTGGACAAATTCTCCGATCCACAGTCGTCATCCACAGATCTGGCTTCTACTCAAGGGGCGGTGGGTGAGGTGGTTGGCAAGTGCCTCGAAGCTGCTTGGGAAGAATGGGACAAGGTCATCGCACCTTCGGATAACCAGGGCTGGTACCAGCGTGAAACCGCGAGCAGATCCCCTGCTACAGTCAATCTCCGCATCGACCGCCTCATTACCTTGGTAGACGTGTCCATCAGCATCAACCAAGCTTCACGCTGCGACAAGCTCAAGGAACTACTGCCCCAGAGCAATGTGGACAAGCGAACGCACTATCGCGTTCTCCTCATCCCGCTTTGCAAGAAACTCATCCCCGTGCTTCAAAGACACAAGCTGAAAATCACCAGCCCTCCCTTCGATACATTCTTCCGAAGCATATCGGAAAAGTACCTGGATGGTCTCCTTCCGCTGCCCCAGATCACTAAGGATTACCCTACCAAGAAATTTGGGTGTAACTGCGAAGACTGTAAATCCGTCAACACCTTCCTTTCTGATGCGGAGACCTCGGAGAGACTATTTCGGATGGCTCAATATCGGCGCAAGCACATCGAGGACTATGTTCGCGATCTGCCAGAGTTGGTCACCTTCACCACTATCACCACCGGGAACCCCCACGGAGTACAGATCACCAAGAAGCCAGACTTTGTCGCCAGTCAGAAACGGAAGGCCCAGATCGTAGAAGCAGGGTCGTTCCTGCGGGTTTTGGGTACCAGGGACGAGGTGGTGGAGCTGTTGGGTTGGGGCATTCGGGATATACAGGTGGTTCTACGAGAGCAGTTTCCTCTTGTCCAGGTCGGACAACCGAAGCCTGCGGCCACTTCGAGTAAGCCGACGGTGCCTGTAGCTGGTCAAAAGAGAAAGAAGACTGTCATCAAGCCAAAAGCTACGCCAGTGGCCTCGAAGGACCTGGGTCTCATTGATTTGACGATGAGCGACTGATCACTTTCCGCCTCGATTTTGGATCCCTCTACCTCGTTTCATGTACCCTTTTTCTCGCTCTCTTGGTTGCTAATCTTCTTCAAGATGTACTGCTTTCTCGCTATTTTACTTCATATGGCTTCGGCTTTGCTTTCTCTATTGTACCTTCTGATGATTCATTATTTCGATGCACACTCCATTCGCACTCCAGCTCTTGGTTTCTCATCAACTTGATACCTTGTTACCATATACTCTAATCTCTATTACATTCTAAAGGCGTTATATATTCTTCTCGAATCCAAGCTTGAAACAACCACCATATCGCGGGGACCTGACAAACTTTAGGGCAGGCCTCACCGTGTGAGATCAGCCTAATGATCGGCTATGATTGGAGCTCGGTTTCAAGCCCTTCTCTTCAAGCGCTGAGCATACAGTCGAATATCCTGCAGATTTATGTTCTGTGGACCTCATGGAGCCGCTACATCCATCTGAACAAGAAAGCACTACTAGTAGCAAACGCGAGGGCCTGGATCTACTGTGTCACGACGTAACACCCACAATAACAATGTGACAAGCGCGCTTTATATTCTCATTATCTACGCTTTGGCCTTTCACCAACCTGGCCTTTCACCACCACCATCTCTTGTATACATGCACGCTGCTACAATTAAAAGTGGCGCTACGAGACAAATTTCTTCAACGACCGACTTAAGAGTGAGTAGTTCGACAGCTTTTGCTATTCTGATTGTCAACGCATTCGGGTTTTATCAGGACGAACTTGGCGCGTCCTTACAAGAAGGATTCCAATTTGACGGAGATTACTACTATGATCAGGCCTTATCAACAGCCCCAAGCCCAGGCTTGACCATCAAAGGCATTGGTCAAGTCGGGTTGCCGCTCAGCGAACGGGACGCAAAGTCCATTGTTCAGCTTCTCAACAAGCCGCCAGGGCGTGGCAAGATAGCCCCACGCAAAGCAAAAGCTCCGCGTGTCTGGGAAATCAAATCCAAAGAGGTCGCCTTTGAAAACGATGGATGGAATCAATACGTCGGAAAAACCCTCTCAGAAATGATTTGGTCTGGTCTCGTAGGGGACAAGGCTGCCAGCCTGCCGGAATGCCAATTGGACAAGATCCTATTGTATGAACCAGGCTCTGGGTAAGTCATCTTTCATGAAAGCACAAAACGCGACTAATGCTTTCTTCCTTCTCCTTGTAGATCATCGACTACAAAAATGTCAGTGGTCCTTACGCATTATCGAGCCTATCCTGACCTACTCTTAGTCTAGCAAACCAGGATGGTACTTTTGCGACAGCTATGTTGATCCTCCCTTCTTCTCATGAAGGTGGTCAAGTCCAGCTCACGCGCCCCGATGCAAATACTCGTGTCTTTGATTTGTCGGCAAAATCCAGCACTTCCCCATGGGTCCTTGCTTGGTATTCTGAAATTGAGCATATAGTGCAACCCATCACCTCTGGCTATCGACTTGCACTTCTTTTCAACGTGATTCACACTTGCACCCCATCGAGCTTTCCCCACTTCCCCAACATGGATAATCCCATCGCCAAGTTCCGCGCTGCTCTCACAACTTGGAAGGATTCCACTTTCGGAAATGACGAGCGTAAACTCAATGCGTTCGCTGTTGTGCTTAAGCATACGTACACAAGCATTTCCCTCAAAGGAAATGGGGCAGATATTCTCGACGGCCAGGATAAGCACCTTTTGACCTATGCGAAGGACGTCGCGGAGGAACTTGGTTTCGTGGTCATTTTAGGGGCCTTAGACTACCAACCCGAAGAGCCATCAGACGATGAAGACACGTCTTCTAGCGAGGACTTCGAGGACTACAACAGCTACGACATCCAGTACTATTACTCCCGGCAAAAACGTGCTCGGTATAGCTGCGCTGGCTACAATACTACGGACGGAATAGAACTCAAGCTGGAGGAGTTGGTCGACGTAGACGGCATGAAGGTCATTGGAGACGGCAAAGTCGAGATCAAGATGGAGAATCTTATCCCCAAGAACGTTTCGTTGACCCCCACTGAGGGTTCAGCCCCCTATGTAAGTTGTTCCGTTATCCATGCCCTGTCCTTTAGCTGACTTGACAATCCTCCAGGGGGAAAGGACTACTGAACATTGTAAGTTACCAACCTGGCTCGCAGAGAGACATTGACAAACTCTTTTCCAGTTGATCGTCACCTGGCCATGGTTCTTCTGCATCCAGACTATGCTGAGGATTTCCTCTTTGCAGGCGGCGGCGTCTCCTACGCTCTGGACCAATTGTGGAGATCTGCCTCCGACACACCATCGGAGAGTGACAAGAAGTTGACCAGGCTGGTTGTGGACGGCCTCGAACCCCGGGATGTCGGAATAGCGGACGCTATGCTTTCTCATGCTCTTCGCTGGCAGGACCTCGAGCTCTGGAATGAGGTCATGTCGAAGGTCGTGTCAAGGGGGCATTACACGCTTGAGAGATTCGGGTTGGAACGACCTGTATCTGCACTCCAGACATTCACTTTCAAGGAAGTCTGCCCAACGTGAGTGATGCAACATTTACTCAGAAGGCTCGTTCTGATTGGTATCCCCGCAGCTTTGAAACGTTATTGCGGAACAACAGATCACTCAAAACCCGCCTGGAGTTTATCGATGCCATCAAAGGCAGCGAGAAGAATACGGAGGTTCTACAATGGTGCAAGACGCGGGAGCTGGAAGTACTGAGATCCTTCTCCGATCCCAAGGGCGAGGATGTCCACCTGCTAGTGAAGATCGCTAAGCGTCGGGGTACACCTTTCATCT
Source organism: Clitopilus hobsonii (assembly GCA_015708445.2). Classification (NCBI taxonomy): domain Eukaryota; kingdom Fungi; phylum Basidiomycota; class Agaricomycetes; order Agaricales; family Entolomataceae; genus Clitopilus; species Clitopilus hobsonii. The sequence goes on along the minus strand of CP067997.1, from coordinate 1,825,380 downwards.
CCAAAGAGTCAGTCCGCCCAAATCAATGTCTAAAGCACGTAAGGCTCACATACATCATGATGCTCAGGATTCTTCCCCACATTGCCAAAATGGCGACTCAATGTCATGGCTTTCTCGTCGAGTTCACAAAGGCTCTCCACAGAAAACGGAGCGACATACCAACCACGTCATCGGATTCGGCAGATACCCTGGAATGGACGCCATTTCTGGATCAGTTGTTGTCCATCGCCATCGAGTCATGCCCTAGTCTGAGCATCGATGAGTCAGTCTTCCCTTACCATCGGTATCGTGGCGAGAGCTATGGGTTGCAGAGATATGTCAACGTCCTGGAGCTCGGGATCATCACCGGACGACTCAGTACCTGCTCAAAGCTAATCCAGAATATGCTGGGTGCCACCGGCGATACCATCAACAAGTTCAACAGCATCTACATTCCCTTCGTTCCAAAGCTTGTCAAGGTCTGCAACGATGCCAACTTGGACATCCTCACCTTCCGGGAACTCCTCAACCAGATCGTATCGACCTATCTCGAGAAAATTCTGGAATCATCATCGCAGCAGCACTTGTCCAAAGTCCGGAAACTGGGTTGTGGATGCAAGCTCTGCGTCGACCTAGACAAGTTCATCGTCAATATTGAAGCCAGGGACATCTCGTTCAAGAAGAACAAGGCCCCACGAAAGCATCTTGAAAGTCGTATCAAGGCAGCTACCGATTTACTCCAATTTCGCACGGAAACAGGAAAACCATGTACCCTTATCATCACCAAAACGCCGGACATTGCTTCCGCTCAAGGATGGCCACGACGTCAAAAGGCAGCCAAGGAGTTCCTTGCCAGCGTCGGCGACAACGACACTCTCGCAAAGTTGATGGGAGACCGATATAACGACGTCCAACTGGCCTTATCAGGTGCAAAGCCGTTTGTTGCGATGCCGAATGCCTCGATTCCTTTGGCCATCCAGTTGCCAAATCTCACCTCGACCGTAGCTGTCAGCACGGGAAAGAGGAAGAGGACGTAGTCGAATTTGTGATGTAACCTCTAAAGGTTTCCGAACGACGAATCCTTGCTCTGAACTATACCTCGAATTCTCTGCTTTTCCTTCCCATACGTCTCCCTGGCTCGTCCTGAATCTACCCTATGATATTTCTCATTTTTATATGAGTATACTTACATCCCTAGATATCGTACTCACCCACCCACCTTCTACTTGTCATTACGCTTCTTTGCTTCGTGGCTCATCTCAAGGTTATATTCTTTTCGACATATAACGTAGCTATACTATTATTCTGTAAACCTTCCACCAAGTTCTGTCGAGATTATTGGTCTTCTGGTCGTTGGTCTTGACGCACGATGGGTGAATCCGATAAAATCGGAACACCTTGGTCTGACGAAGATCCGGGTCATCCGTTGGCGTCAATCATTTCCTCTTCTAACTTTCAATGTTCTTCGCCAGATTTAGGCGATTATATACCAATGCCTTGCAGAACGCTGCCGAATCCGAGCTGGATTCTACAGAAATCGACCTTGCAGCCATATCTTGGTCACCACTGTGTGACCGATCATGTGGCCGTGACCAGCGCGTTTTCCTCGTCAAAGGAAGACCACCGTGACTGCCAGGACTGAAGCTTGAAGACGCTGGTTCAACGGTCCAGCGTTCAGCCTTAACGTCGAGAGCAAGGGCAGTACATCCCACTCACCATGAGTCGGAAGGCAGCTCAGAATGGTCCGAAAGATCTCAGAGTGAGTCACAACGCACATCAATATGAATTATGGAGCTCAGCCTGGCCATGTACTTCAGGACGAGCTCAATTCAGCCTTGCAAGGCGAATTCCTATTCGACGGCAGCTTCTACTGTGCAGAGAAGCTCTCATTGGTACCTAATCCATGCCTCAACATAGAAGGAGCAGGCCCTGTTGGACTTCCGTTGAGTGAACGCGACGCGAAAGCAATCATCCAAGTTGCTACCCAAGCGCCTTTCGGACACGGAACAGAAACAGTCGTCGACACGAATGTCCGAAATACCTGGGAAGTCGACCCTCGAAACCTGAAGTTTGACAATCCCGAATGGTCCAAGTTCGTGGAGACGACGATCGTGAAAACGGTCTGGGCTGGGCTTGGGGTTGCAAAGCCAACTTCGAAACCCAAATGCGAGCTTTACAAGCTCCTACTGTACGAAACTGGATCCCAGTGAGTTTCCAAGAATGTGGCCTGATTGCAGAAACTAATGACATATCTTGTTTCTGTAGCTTCCTGCCCCACCAGGAGTAAGTCGGTCATATTCTTGCTGTTTGTTTGTTACTCATGAGCAACAGTACAGAGAAGTCTCCAGGGATGTTCGCAACCGTTGTCGTTGTTCTGCCCTCGCCATACCAGGGTGGACAGGTCCACGTTACACATAACTCAAAAACCGAGGTCATTGACCTGTCTGCCAATTCCCATCTCACTACGTCCATCCTCGCTTGGTATACAGACGTCACCCACGAAGTCAAGCCCATCACCTCAGGCTATCGCCTCGCATTGTCCTACAACCTCATACATACCTCGGATCCGAATGCCGTACCCTGCCTCCCAAAGATGGACGACGCTGTTGTCAGGGTGCAACAAGTACTGGAGAAGTGGCGACTACCTCCTTTCAAGGACGAGCCACGGGAGAAGAACCTCCTCGCCTACCTCCTCAAACATCAGTATAACAACAACAATTTGAGCAAAGGAGCGAAATGTCTGAAAGGACAGGATGCCCACCTTGTTGCTCATGTTCGAGCAGCTGCCGAGGAGGCAGGATACCTGGTCCTCCTCGGAGCACTAGAGTATCATATGAATGGATACGGGGACGATGATGGACCTGGAAAACATGAGGAGTGGGGAACACATGACAGTTCGAATGTTGGATTCATGGAGGTCGAAGAGACGGAACTCAAAGTCGAACATATAGTCGACCTTGATGGAACGGAATATATCGGGAAAGTTGCACTCGAGCTAGAAGACACCAACCTGGTACCAAAGGACCCTTTTGACTCTGCAAAACCCGATAAGCGAGAGTACGAAGGTTATATGGGCAATGTAGGCCAATATTTCTACTTCTCGCTCTGCTAATATCTAATGAAAAGCTTTCTTGATTAGGGCGCTGGATCTCTCGATGAATGTATGCTCTCTATTGCTCGCATATAGTCGGGTGAACTGATCATTTGTTGTCAGGGTATCGAAGGACTGTCCTTATTTTGGTCCATAAGGACGATGCGGACCCTATATTTCTGGAGGAAGGCGGGATCTTCTACGCCCTCGCCAAGTTGCAGTCGCTAAGCCCAGAAGGTTCAAATGAGGAAGGGAAGAAACTTCTGGCGTTCCTCCTCGAGAACGTGACAGCCCAGCATGCAAAAATTGCAAGACAAGTCGCTGGATTTGCCATACAACAGGGCTCCCTGGAAAGCTGGAAGACGATGGTTGAGAAGCCGGGAAATACGATAGCCACCTTTGGGGCTGAAGGGTTGGCTTCTGCTCTGAAAGCCTTCACGTTTGATGAAGTTCGTCCTAGGTTAGCGTCGCCACTTCTCATATGTCTACTCGCGCTGACCACTTTCAGCTGTGAAGTCTTGTTGCAACAAGAACAATCGTTGAAAGACCGCATCAACCTCCTTGAAACCCTGCAAAGCTACATTAAGGAAGAAGACCAGTCCATCGTTACTCCTTGGTGTGACACTTGGACGACACAGGCCCTGAAAAGTCTTGGATGTATCTCGAACGGTGATATCCCGGCACTCCTTGATGCTGCAAAGAAGCGAGGGACTCCATTCTTAGCAAAAGAGTAAGCTCGACCTGGCTCAGCGATTCACCCTTTACTCATGTTCTCCTTAGGATACTTCCCCAGTTCGTAGAATTCCCGGAGTCGTTTGACACCATAGCATCCTTCGCCGGATCAGCGTACCAGGACCGAGATTCTATCCCGACTTCCGTTGGTGAAGACATCGAGACGGTGGAATGGGATGCCTTGATGACCCAGTGGTTGGATATTCTTACCGATCTCTGCGATGTTATTCAAGTCCAGCCCGCTCAGAATTACTCATACCGGAAGCCTGACTCCGTCATTGGCGGCCATATCGCGAGATACCTCCGCGTCGTCCACCTTTGCGTTGCCACCGAGATCCTAGAACCATGCGAAGATTTGTGCCAGCGATTGCTCCTAGTGTCGGGCAATGTTAGCGACAAGTTCATCACCGTTTATCAACCATTTATCACCCAATTCGTCTCGCTTTGCAAGCAGATCAAATTTGACCCACTCACTCCGCCTTTTGACGATCTCCTACGAAAACTGGTAGCTTCATACCTTCATTCAATCCTTGGAAGCTCTTCCGCTAAGCATCTGGCCAAGGTCAGAAAACTCGGTTGCGGATGCTACGATTGCAACGAGCTAGACCAATTCATTTCGAACCCCTCCCGAACCCAACACAGCTTCACGCTATACAGTCAACGAGGTCATGTATCCGACCATCTCGAAACTCGGATATCCAAAGCAAATGATCTGGTCAGCTTCCAGAATCTTCGTGGTTATAGGTCGCACACGCTACAAGTCACAAAACAGCCACCGGTTGTTAAGGCCCAGCAGTGGCCTACCCGGCTCGCGAATGCTAAGGCGTTCCTGGCGAGTATTGGGGATGATACCACTATCGCGAGGTTGATGGGTGAACGGTATCCGGAGGTTGAGCTTGCTCTTCAGGGTACGCAGAGGTTTTCGGAGAAACCAATTCCGGCAAACAGCGCAGAGGCTGCATCGTCAACTTCAGCTGTTTCTGAAGTTGTTGATGTTGATTCTGCTGCTGCTGAACAGCCCCAGACCACAGGTCAGAAGAGGAAGAGGTCGGACACTGTCAATGTTGTTGATCATGGTGTCATTGATCTGACGTGACTGGCATTCGATATACACAGGTTATCTATTAGTATTTTCTTTCCATGTAATGCATATATTTTTATTTGTTCCCACTCTTGTATTCTGCAGAAGGAAGTCATTTAATTATGGGAACGCGTATATCGCGTGTGTAACGTGTCGCGTCGCATAATGCACAATTGATGCAAAATCAGTACAAAATTTTGTTAATTTCGGCTAATTGTTGACACAAATCACCGCTCGTCAACCGTGATCTCCCGATCACAATGAACGTTCTTCTTGACGATCAGCACCTCAGAGCTTCATGCTCACTACTGCTAGAGATTCTGCCTTTCCACCAATTCAACAACACGCATTCCAGCCAACCAGCCAATGGAGATGGAATTAGTCACGTTTGTGCCGCGACGACAAGCATGTCAAAATAATCAACAGTGTCACGCCTTTCGAAATTACCACCACAATGGCCTCTCTTCCGAGCGCGCAGAATACATCCATAGCTCATATTAAAGTGAGTAGACGCATTATATGCGTTAGAATTTGTCTGTGAGAGGCTCTGGCTCAACTATGTCACGTCATAGAACGGACTCGGCGCGTCTTTGAGAGGGGAATTCCAATTTGAAGGCAACGCCTGGTTTTCGTCCGAACACGAAACATCCCTTTACGGATTAGAGTTCCTGATTTCAGGCCTTGACCAGTTCAGACTAACTCTCAGCCAAGATGACGCGCATGCTATCGTTGAGTTCCTGGCAAAGCGACCTGGCGTCCGGGGCAAGAAGAAATCGGTGCGCCCCGGCTCACGCGTCTTGGAAAGGAATGGCAGTCAAATCGTGTTCCCCGACTCCGATATGCCTGATTGGACGCAGTTTATTGAGCAGAAAGTCCCGAAAATGGTCTGGGGGGGCCTTGTTGGAAATGAGGTTGATGCACTCCCGACCTGCGTCATTGACAAGCTGGTGGTTCACGAACCGGGTTCAGAGTACGTTTGTCGTTCTGACTGTAGCGAAGTGGAAACGCGTTCTGACTGCTGTCCTTCCTGCCTTATAGACCGCTCTCCATCAAACAGTGAGTTTCATGGGTCACTTCTCCACTTGTTGATCTGACGAGTTTCTAGAGCGAAGACACCTGCCAACACGTTTGCTACGGTTCTCATAGTTCTTCCATCAGCCTACGAAGGCGGCCAGATTCGCGTATCCCGTGATGGACGAAGCCATGTTTTCGACGTGTCCGATCGCTCTAAGGATCTAGCATCCGTTGTCGCGTGGCAAGTGGGTGCCGTTCACCAAATCCAGCCAGTTACCTCTGGCCACCAGGTCGTCCTTGTCTGCAATCTCATTCATAACCCTGATGCCGGAGACATTCCAAGACCCCCGGTGATGGACAACGCAATTTCCCGCCTTCGTTCGGTCCTACAAACCTGGAATGATCTACCCGTCACGAACCTAGAACGCGGAACCAACTTCCTGGTCTACGTTCTGAGGCAGGAATTCTGCCAAGCCGACAATCACCTGCCCGGTTATGTTAGATTGGCCGCTGAGGAACTAGGCTTTCTGGTTCTCAGAGGAGCACTGTGTTACCGGTCGGGCCGCGGCTCTCGAGGATACAGTTTGGGCCCTAGTAAACGTCCTCGAAAGGACATATATGCGGGACTTCAGGTCGAAAGGCTTGGTAATTTAGATGCTGAGCCGATAATTGGATACAACAAGCTGGACATTTCGCAAGAGAACATCATTTCAAATGGTGTACCCGTCAATGTTAGTCTCTCATACTTGATGTCTTGCACTCTTGCTGATGCCCTAATGTAACAGTCCTACATAATCACAGATCCTTGTGAGTAGATTGCACAATCGTTCATGCTCCTTGACTCATGCCTGCCAGTCAAAGCTCAGTATGCCTTGGTTCTGATTCCTCGGAATTACGGTGATGACGTCCTCCTTCCGGCTGGAGGCGCCTCTTACTTGCTCACAAAACTACGCCAAACGGTAGCAGATATCTCAACGGAGAGTGATAAGATATTGTCAAGGAGTATCCTGAACACCCTCAAGGCCGACGACACATGGGTTGCTAGGTCATTGCTCCATATCGCTCGCCGTTGGAAGGACTTTGAACTCTGGAGGGCCATCCTCTGTAAACCCTGGTATCACATTGATACGTTCGGGGAGGACTTCATCGTCTCGTCTTTGAAAACCTTTGGGTTAGAAGGCATTGGTAAAACGTAAGTGGGATTATACCTGACTGAGATATATCATTCTGACATTGTCTGAATGACTAGGTTCGAGATGCTCCTGCTGAGACAACGGCAGTCCAGTATCTGCCTCACGTTCATCGACGTTATCCAGGGTTGCGATACATCTCCAGAGATCACTCAGTGGTGCCATGAACGGAAACTGCGGGCGTTGGAAAACATCACTCAGCTCAAGGAAGAAGACATACCGTTGCTCGTCAACCTTGCTCAGAGCCAAGGCATTGCCTTCCTGGCGACTGAGTGAGTTCCTTCCCTCTGCAAATCTTTCTCTTTCACATAATCTGATGCACTCTTAGGCGCCTTCCACTCTGGGCCAGAAGTCAAGACATCTCTGGCGAACATTTGCTCAACCTGGTCAAGGCACTCCACGAGAAACGAGCCAGCATCCCAACTGCGGAACCCGCCTGGAATTCGTTCGTGGATCAGTGCTTGACGATCGCGGCCAACCAATGCTCCAAAATCAAAGTTATGGACGTGCTGTACTCCGAAGCCCACGATAACTTGAACCGCCATTACGTGAAAAAATACGTGGCAGTCTTGGAGGTCGGTGTCATCACGGGTCGACTCAGCGCCTGCTCCAAGCTATATCAGCAGCTATTGGAGGCGGAAGGTGCTTTCTGGAAGAGATTTGAGATCATCTACGTCCCCCTTGTATCCCAACTTTCCGAAGTTTGTCGGAAAACCAACTCCGACATCGTTGCCTTCCGGGGCCTTCTCCGCCACCTCATATCGTTCTACCTTGTGAATATCCTGGGTTCTTCCTCGCAACAATCTCTTTCGAAGATCAGGAAGCTGGGATGTTCCGCTGAATGTGGTAGGTGCCAAAAGCTGGACGCGTTCATCGCCAACGCCGAAGCAGAGGAATATTCACTCAAAAAGGATGTCAATATACGCCACCACATTGAACAGCGTATCCATGCTGCCCGAGACTTGGTGCGATACGAAACCATCAGGGTTGGATCACCACACACTCTCGAGATCACCAAACTGGACGATATCATTTCGGCCCAACAATGGCCGCGACGTCTTCAAGAGGCTAAGGAGTTCCTCGCAAAGATCGGAAGCGACGACATCATTGCCAAGATTATGGGTAGCCGCTACCAGGACGTACAGCTCTCCCTTGAGGGCAAGAAGGCATATGTGGAGCGAACACCTTCCGGTCCTACTGCTCCTCCTGCTGTTCCGGCGACATCACGACAGGCCGTGGTTGCTATTATTTATCCCATGGAAAGAGCCCAATTTGTTCCCGCTATCCCGGCCACATCATCGAGTAAAAAGAGGAAGAGGACAGAGTCTCGACCTCCCCTTCAGGCCATTGATCTTACCATGAGCCCCTGAAGATACAATTTCTTACCAAATTCGTTTCGTTCCTCGCTGTCAATCCTGCTCTGCATCCACCCCCGTTATCTCAATGATTTGTGTATCCATATTATGTAGTATCTTGTTATCGCCCGCTGTCTATATCCCTTGTCCTTGTATCTGTGTACTCCTGTCGATCGACGCGACAGTTCAAATTACTTGTCACGCCTTCTGCTTTCTGCTGTTGTGACAGAGTCATGCGGTTGTGACTCGCGCGTTTTGCCTGTTCCAATTGACCCCACGGTCGGGACGAGGAAGCAGGCGTGTCTTCCTGCCCATCAGCCCACGGGGAGACCATTTTCAACCACCCACAACCCTCAAATGACCCGTACCAAGCAAACGGCGAGGAAATCCACATGGAACCGTCCTCCAAAACAAATGGCGGCGAAATCGAGCTATTATGGCGGTTATCATGACTCGGACGATGATGAGGATGAGGACGAAGAAGACCTGTCAATGGACATGGACAGCTTGGATGAGGGAGACTCGGACTCGAGGGAGAAGGTACGAATTAGGATGGCCTTTTTATTCACCTCTTAAAAGTAATTGATATCCAACAGAAACAGGCTTTGGGTCCAAAAGATCTAAGGGTAAGCATCAGAACTCGAGTTCTGTGAGTAGATGATGTTGAGTGTCTCTAGGATGAGCTCAATGCAGTGTTAGAAGGCAACTTCCACTTTGAGGGAAGCTTTTATTCCGCAGAAAGCATTTCTTCAGCACCAAACCCATGCCTCAAGATTGACGGTATTGGTACAGTCGGAGTGCCTTTGAGCGACCGTGATGCTAGGGCCATCATCCAAGTCGCTGCCCAGGCGCCGTTCGGCCACGGAATGGAGACCGTCATCGACACAAATGTACGAAATACCTGGGAAATTGAACCGAATAAAATTCGATTTGGGAATCCGGCATGGAAGGAGTTCGTTGAGACGACGGTGGTCGATTCCGTCTTGACCGGACTTGGGGTTAGTTCTCCAACCTCAACACCAATATGTGAACTCTATAAACTCTTACTATATGAAACAGGCTCTCAGTAGGTGTTGTCATATTCTCATTACTATCTACTTCTTAAGCTCGTTCTTTGTTATCCAGCTTCTTACCCCACCAAGAGTACGTTTGTCTTCCTCCTAATGCCTCCTTGACCTGACGAAATCACAGTACCCAGAAGGCGCCCGGAATGTTCGCGACCGTTATCATTCTACTTCCCTCCTACTACGAAGGTGGTCAGGTGCATGTATCTCATGGTTCAGAGAAGGAAATCATCGACCTCTCTTCCAATTCTGATTTCACAACCTCCGTGTTGAGCTGGTACACCGACGTAACCCATGAAGTCAAACCCATAACCTCCGGCTATCGACTCGCCTTATCCTACAATCTAATTCACACATCCGAGCCCGAAAGCATACCCCATGTACCGGAGATGAATGACGCAATTGTCCGGGTTCGCACTGTCCTCGAGAAGTGGCGACAGCCTCCATACAAGCACGAAAAACGAAAGAAAAATCTTCTGGCTTACGTGTTACAACACCAGTACAATATAATAGACCTCAAGAAGGGCGCTAGTTCTCTGAAAGGCGAAGATGCCCAGCTGGTCGCTCACGTCAAAATCGCCGCTGAGGAAGTGGGATACGTCGTTCTCCTTGGTGCCTTGCAATATTACCTGCAAGGAGCCGGAGATGATGATGGCGCTGGTGCAGGAGACGGCTGGGGTAATGGGGGTGGATGGGGTAGCCGGGGATGGGGATATAACGATAACCAACGAAATGAGGATGACGTCAAGTTCTCGTGGATTGATGAGAGGGAGGTTAAGGTGGAAAACCTCGTCGACTTTGATGGAAAACATGTCATCGGCGAGCATACTTTGTATCTCAGGGAGGAGAATTTAGTTCCTAAGGATCCTTTCAAGGACGAAGAGCCAGATCATCGAGAGTATGCAGGTTATATGGGCAATGTGAGATCTTAACTCGTTTCTCTCTAAATGACCACAGATGACTTACTAGAATATCCAAATACAGGGAGCTGGGTCATTGGAACATTGTGCGTCTCTCATTGCAGTCTCAACGACAGCAACTCATCAGTCAGCCGCTTCTATCAGGGTACCGAAGGACCGTTCTCATCATAGTCCACAAGGACGATTTGAGCAATATTCTCATGGATGCGGGTGGGCTACCGTATGCTCTATCCAAACTACAACAGATCAATAGTGATCAGCCTGACGAGGAGGGCAAGCGGATAATGGAGTATCTGATCAGGAATCTGACTTCACATGACGCCCATGTTGCCGAGCAGACACTTCAGTATGCGTTAAGATGGAAATCGTTGACCTACTGGAAGGAAATAGTCGAGAAATTGGGTAATACCCTGGAAACATTCAAGACGGAGGAGCTGCTAGCAGCTCTCCAGACCTTTACCTTCAAGCAGATTCGTTCAAGGTATGATTAAGTCTCAAATATACCCTCAGCCTAATGATGGTGTTCCTATATGATAGCTTCGATATCCTACTCGAACAAGACCAACCTTTGAAGAATAAGCTTGAATTTATCGATGCTATGCGCAGCCCCGCTAAGCCTGGTAAAGTGACCGCTGCGATTACAACATGGTGCAATGGCTGGGAAATTCGGGCGCTGAAATCAATCAATCGTCCCACCATTGACGACATTCCAACGTTGATCAACGCTGCACAGCGATATGGCACACCTTTCCTGTCAAAAGAGTGCGTGGTTTCCTAAGAGCGTCTACTACCACAAGATAATTGACGAAAATACTAGAATTTTACCTCAACTAGCCCACTGGCAATTTCCGGAACGCTTCGATGTGATAGTGAACTTCACAAGATCGGCATACGAGGGACGCGACGCCATACCAATCTCAAATGATCAAGATACAGAACCTATTGACTGGGATACCCTCATGACTGAGTGTATCGGCATTCTCGTGAAGCGCTGCGACCAGCTTCAAAACTACAGCCCCGCTCCTTACTATGGCTTCAGCACCAACGGAGCGCCCGTGAAAGAAGAGCACCTGAGCATGTATCTTCAGGTTATCAACCTTTGCATTATGACCGGAATTCTTGGACCATGTCAAGGAATGCTTCAACGTTTAATCAATATCCCTGGCGATGTCGAAATCAAATTCACCGCCGTTTATCAGCCCTTTGTTACTCAACTCATTGCGGCATGCAAGCAGTACAATTTTGACCCTATCATCCCTCCTATCGACGACTTCCTTCGGCGTCTTGTTTCCACATATCTCCACTCTGTTCTCGGGATATCTTCCAGTCAAGACCTCTCGAAGGTTAGGAATCTGGGCTGCGGTTGCCCCTATTGTAACGACCTCGACTGCTTCATCAACAACCCTACGCAGGCCTTCCAAAACTTCCCACTCGTCCAAGCCCAGCGGACCCATCTCGAGAAGCACATAAAGGCTGCGAATGACCTCGTTACCTACGAGACCATTTATACCGGCAGGCCACACACACTACGCGTTACCAAACAAGAGGGGGTACTCACCGCGCAGAAATGGGCTGCACGGCTGGCCGACGCCAAAGCTTTTCTCGCCATTATTGGGGACTTTGATACCATTGCAAGGTTGATGGGAGATCGCTATCCCGCGGTTCACCTTGCTCTTCAGGGTATCCAGAGGTTCGCAGAGATACCGACCACGATAAACCCTCCCACCGCATCGGGAGCACCGACTAATTCTGGGACAGTGGCTGGAGCGAATCCCCCGCCAGTGGTGGCCCCGCGACCACGGAACACTGCACGGAAGAGAAAGAGACCAGAGGTTGGGGTAGAACATGATGTCATCGACTTGACGTAGTATTGGGCATTGGTGTCATGAACCATCTGCGAAGGTCTTCGCCTACTGGTAACATGGATTCTACCAGGACACTTGGCTTCCGCCGCGTTCGCCTTTCAATCTTATGACAGCTCAGGTTCATCCGTCATCGTGATGATAATACCTTGGTCGCCGTAAGATACTCAACTATGATATATCTATCTTACTAGCATAATATTCTAAAGTTTCTTCTGGGAACGTACAAGGAACACGTCGAAGAAACAGAAATAGTAGGCGTGACATGTCGTCTAAAGATTGGCACGTGCGTGTGACGGACGCGCTGAGCGCGCCCAGAAACGGCCATCGTGACTGGTGCTGCAGTAGCGGAGGAACTTGCACCCCCACTCAACCATCAACACCGCTAGCTTCATCATCTTTGGATTTCATAGAGCCAAGGTTGGAAACTTGGGTGGAGATATGCTAGAGGCAGCTGATAACCCCAACGCTGAAACTTGCGCCCTGCAAGTTACACTCAGCCCGACGTTTGGCGGGAACTTTTGGGTTCGTTCCTCTATCAACTTTATCGTGCATTTGTTCGTGACCAAACGTCCAGGATGACATTGCCCACGTACTTGAATCGGATCCAAAGCTCAAGGGAGACTTCTATCACATGTCTCGGACGAATTCAGCTCCCAATCCCGGTCTCAGCATCGATGGTCTTGATTTTATTGGGCTCCCTCTCAGCTCTCGAGAGGCAAGGATCATCATGGGATACGCATTGGCTGACAGCGGGAACTCCCAGGATACGTTGAACATGTGGAAGATTAAAGCAGACCGAGTCAAAGTCACCAACCCTGCTTGGAGCAATTTCGTCGAGACAGCCGTTAAAGAGGCATGTTCTGCCTTAGGCGTTGCATCCTGGCAGTCCCCTGTCGGATGCTCTTTGAGTCAGCTTCTTCTGTTGAGCGAAGGCCAACAGTGAGTAACTGGCTGCTTTAATTGACAATGGCTTAACCTGAGATTACGAAAGGCTTCCGATCCCAGAGCAAGGGTCAGTTTGCATTCTTTCACGGGACCTGTTCTGACCCTCTCCCCAGACATTTACGAGCGCATACATTCGCATCCTTGATGATTGTATTGCCTTCTCCGTCTGCAACCGGCAAATTTCACATGTCTTTTGACGTGCGATCGTCTGATTTCGAACTCGCCCAAGATCCTTTCGCCACAAACACTTTTGCTTGGTACAACGGCGTTACGTCTGAATTCAGATCTCTTGGATCTGGTCACCACCTAGCTCTCCTCTACCATCTAGATCATCAGGAGGATTCGTCTACTCCGCCAAAAATTCCATCTCAATCCTACATCCACCGCGGGCTACAACATGTTTTTCAAATGTGGCATGGATCCGAATACTTGTCTTCGCCTGAAAAAGGCAAGATCGCCGTTCCACTGAAGACAAGACGGAGTTCAACCACCGTTAGGGCTATCTCGCAGCTTGAAACGTGTGACAAGGCCATTGTCAAGACGTTGGGTGACGCTATCAGCCCTCTTGGATATAGAATCTTCTTTGGCCAACTCGTATACCATAATTTTATCAAGATAGGCGCCCGAGCGACTGGTGATGCTATTCCAGAAACGCAAATCCTTGTGCGAGAGCTGCATGAGATCACCGGTGCCCAACTCGACGGGTTGGAAATACCTCTTCAGGAGGGTAACCTTGTGCCGAAGAAGTCATTCGCCAAGTATGTGGCTGATTCAGTTCACCTTAATAAAGAAACTGGTATCGTGAGTCATCCACCCAACCTATTGAAACCAGTGTCTTAATCTGCTCGCTTGCGCTCCAGGTGGATCAATGTACGTCTACCCAAGATCATGTCCGCCACGTTCTCACTGGTTTCACTTTTACAGGTTTTACATCGACTGTTCTGTTGATAGTGTCTCCGGAAGAGCGCATATCTGTCCTGAACGCGGCAGGGGTGGCATATAGCCTGGAAAAGTTACGTGGAACTCGATCAAAACCAGTTGGATATGGCCGGATGTTTTATGAATTAATGCTTGACCGGCTGTCTGAAGCAGACAAAAATGAGAGGCTTCAAATGATGCGCCTTTGCCTTTCGTGGAAAGATGTAGAATGTTGGAAAGACCTCATTTCGAAGTCTGGGGGCATCATCGGGTTCTTTGGCGCCTCGGTTCTTGTGGAGTCTTGCGAAGCATTGACGTTCAAGATAACACAACCGACGTAAGCAGATCACGGATAGAAGATCTCTACCCAACTAACAATTGACTTATAGGCTACGAGAAATGATTCTCAAAACTACGTCCCTCAAAGACCGCGTAGATCTCGTCGAAGCGCTCTATGAAGCCCGCAACCGACTACAACCCATAGCCAACACGATTGTCGAAGAATGGTGCAAGGAGCAGTATGTTGCCACGGTTGCAAGTCTGACGGCACCAGGCGTTACACACGTTCCCGAACTCATCCGAGTCGCAGTGAATACTGAGGATATTTGCATTCTTGAAGAGAAGTGAGAGTCCTAGACCCCTAGTCGATGTTTGTGCGCCACTAACATAGAACAGATTCCTTCCAAATTTGATTGCTCTGTCAGGTTCTTCAGGAGTTGATGTCGTCCACGCCCTGGTAATCGGACTAAGGGAAGAAGTCCCCCTTAGTCAACACACAGTCAAGTATTTCACGCATCGGTGCGTGAAGATCCTGCTCAGTCAGCCAAAAGTCAAGTGCTATGGAATATCAAGACTTCGAGAAGCTCATATCCACGATCCGGCCCTTCTGAAACGCATCACAAAAATCTTAGAGCTCTGCATCGTCTCTGGAGATCCTTCCACAACCGTGGCTCCGCTTACCCTTTTGCTACACGCCGATAACTATCAGTCAGTCTGTAGCGCTGCGAACCTGGTGCGTGCCCTGTCGGCCAGTGGACTCGTTCAAGAAATTCTAGGGCGAGGCTGGCAAGTGTCCGAGCCATTCAAGACCTTCTTTCGAGCACTCATAGGAATTCATATGCATAACGGTGCTCCTAAAAAGCCATCCAGGCTGGAAGATATTCGCGACATTGATGACTTTGGGTGCTGCAAGAATTTCTGTCAATCTTGCTACAGCATCCGAGAGTTTTTCCGAAGTGGCCAAACTACTCTGTCTTTGGAAATCACATCACCCGAAAAGCGACATTTGGACCCATACCTTAGCAAGATTTCCACACTTGTCAAGAATGAGGTTTCCTATCGACCTATGCATTTGATTCTCAGCAAGAATTCGGGGTTATTAAAGGCTCAGAAGTGGCAGTCAGAAGTCATCGAAGCAAAGCACTTTTTGAGGAGCATCGGAAAGGATGAGGAGATCCGGATCATCATGGGTAGTCTCCATATGAACGTCAACAATGCTTTGGAAGGAATACAGCCATTCGAAGTTAGGGAGGATTTCCGTTCGGCCTTTGGGACGATGAATGATGATTTGGAGATCACACCGCCGAATCCACTACCTGCAACGTCAAAGAGTAAGATTTCGCTAGACAACGCTCCTGCCCGTGGCGTGAAGAGGATCATAGTGAGGACAACCCCAATCTTAGTTGAAGATTCCCACTCAGATCCACTGAATTTGGTCGCGACCCCTCCACCCAAAAAACAAAAATTCAAACACATCTGAATGTTACGCTGGAATCTGGGGAAAGTTCTTGTAAGTCTGTTGTACCGTTGTTCGATTACTACTATATGACATTCCTTGGATAGGTGCCGGATGTTTCGGGTTTTTGATACGAACTACTATCCGCCTGACACGCCCATCGCTCCGGCAAAGTAGACAAATTCGGGCCAGTAACCTACAATGTTCTGCGCCTCTAAGTTCGACTTCCTGTACATTCAATAAAATATGTCGAGTACCGAATCTGTGTCTAATCCACTGGCAAATTTGCCACTCTCGGGGATTCTGGTCAGTTCTTGGTCAGTTCAGAGGCTTTATGAACGACATGCCCTTGTTGAATGCATTCAGATTTCACGTAAGCTTGACCCCATATTTCGATTCACGAAGTAGGATACCCAGAATGGTTGTTTCTCTGAACTAGGATCGCCTTTGGCAATATTGGCACGCGCTTTGCATCGCGAATCGCGATCAGACGGTTAGTCCGAGTAGGAATTGAGCGTATTTTACCCCGGCTTTCCGATGGTCAACCGCAACACCCACAACGCCCATCTACGTATTCTTGGGTTCATTCAATTATCATCGCCCCGCCACGCCTCCTGGTACAACGTTGAATTAATGGTCAGAATCAGGCCATGTCACGCTCTCCCGCTCTCCCCCCAATTCTTGTGACGAAGTCATGTGTTTCTGTGACTAGCGTGTCTTCCCTTGGTTTCGACCTGCCACCGAAATGGTCTTGACAAAGCAGACGGCCAGGAAGACCACAGGTGGCACAAATCCAAGGCTTACTGCACAGGCACATCAAAATTTTCAGCAATTTCTTCAGCAAGCTATCAAGAGCTGCTCGGGAGAAATAGCACTTACAAGGAAGGATGTACGTGCAATGACTCTTGAGTGCTCCTCTGGAATAACGTGTTGTACACAGGGGAACACACTCAATGGTCAAGATCTGAGGGTGAGTGTTTGACTCGGGACCTTTCTGAACTCGTTCTAACACAAAACTTCTCCAGGACGAGCTCGCTTCTGCCTTGGAAGGGGACTTCGAATTCAACGGCAGCTTCTATTGTGCAGAAAGTCTCCCAACTGCGCCAAATCCATGCCTCAAGATTGACGGTATAGGCCCAGTTGGGCTCCCACTTAGCGACCGCGATGCCAAAGCCATCATTGAGGTTGCAACTCAGGCGCCTTTTGGACATGGAACGGAGACGGTGGTTGACACCGAGGTTCGCGACACCTGGGAGATCGAACCAGGACAAATCAAGTTTGACAACCCAACGTGGGCGGAGTTCATCAAGAAAACGGTAGTCAAAGCTGTTTTGAATGGACTGGGTATCGATTCACCGTCGTCGCCACCGAAATGCGAACTGTACAAACTCCTGTTGTACGAAACCGGCTCCCAGTATGTCCAGTCCTGCATACCATATCGCTATCGCCCACTCATAAATGCGCCTGCTCTTACAGCTTTCTACCCCACCAGGAGTTCGTCACCTTCATTGCGTCACATTTCCGAAATTCTGATTTGAAATTACAGTACCCAGAAGGCCCCAGGAATGTTCGCCACCGTGGTTATCCTTCTCCCTTCGTACTACGAGGGCGGTCAAGTACATGTCTCGCACGCCTCGAAGCACAAAATAATCGACCTTTCCTCTAATTTCCATCTCGGTGCATCCCTGCTGAGCTGGTACACCGACGTTACCCATGAAGTCAAACCTATCGCCTCAGGCTATCGACTAGCCCTCTCCTACAACCTCATTCACACATCTCATCACAATACCATACCCCGCATACCCGAAATGAGCGACGCCATAAGAAAGGTCCGAAGTGTGCTGGAGAAGTGGCGGCAGCCTCCATATATGCATGAAAAACGAAAGAAGAATCTTCTTGCTTACATCCTGGGTCACGAGTACAACAACTTTGATCTTGCAAATGGCGCAAATGCTTTGAAAGGGGAAGATGCGCATCTCGTTGCTCACATCCGAGTCGCGGCCGAGGAAGCTGGATACTTGTTGCTGCTGGGAGCACTGGAGTACCATCTTCAAGGCTCGGGAGATGATGAGGGTTTCCGTAAGCGTGGACGGTGGGATACGTACGACGATGAGGATGACGAAGAGGATGATGATGAATTCGACGAAGACGACGATGTTGGGTTCGCGGACATATACGAGAGGGAGTTGAAGGTGGAACATCTTGTTGACCTCAATGGGACCCACGTCATCGGAGACCGCGCGTTGGAAATCGGAGAAGAGAACCTTGTTCCTAAAGATCCTTTCGAGGGAGAGGAACCGCATGAACGGGAATATGAGGGCTACATGGGAAATGTGAGAGCATTTATTCATTCTAAAATATGGGGTGCTCACCCTCTCTTGGTATGCAGGGTGCAGGCTCGCTGGATCATTGTGAGTTCATATTCGGTTGTCCTGAATTCTATAGGCCTGACTTCCCACTTCCTAGGGTATCGAGCAACGGTTCTCGTCCTCGTCCATAAGGATGACTCAGACGACATTTTCATGAGTGCAGGC
The DNA here is from genome assembly GCA_015708445.2 of Clitopilus hobsonii. NCBI lineage: Eukaryota > Fungi > Basidiomycota > Agaricomycetes > Agaricales > Entolomataceae > Clitopilus > Clitopilus hobsonii. The sequence continues at coordinate 1,806,957 of CP067997.1, read as the reverse complement.
GGTCTGCCATATGTCTTGTCAAAGCTGCTTATGACGGACCCTGATCAGCCTAGTGAGGAGGGTCAGCGGTTGATGGAGTTCCTCATCAAGAATCTCACCTCGAATGACGCCGAGATAGCCCACCAGGCACTTGACCATGCACTGCGGTGGAAGTCCCTGGATCATTGGAAGAGGATTGTCGAGAAGCGGGAAAACACTTTGGCGACGTTCACTCATGAAAGCCTGATCGCAGCATTCGCGACGTTTGGTTTTGAAGATATTCACCCAAGGTACGATCTGGTCTCTCATATGCAACACGACACTTAATATTTCTTTCTGCGTTTTAGCTTTGAATACTTGCTCAAACGAGCTCAACCTCTGAAGGACCGCCTCGACTTCATCGACACCGTGAGGAATAACGCGGGATCTAAGACTGCGAGTACACCAATCCTTGCATGGTGCAACGGCTGGGAAATACATGCTTTGACGACAATTGACCGGCCCACACTCGATGATATACCAACGCTGATAAGTGCTGCAAAACGTCATGGTACTCCGTTGTTGTCCAAGGAGTACGTGTCTTGGTGTCAAACGTCCCCGTTTTCAAGCTAACCAAAGCAACAGCATTCTCCCACAACTAGCACAATTCCCAGACCGTTTCAACGTTACAGTAGCATTCACGAGATCGGTATATGAAAGCCGTGATACTATACCGACCTCGAGCGTCCTGGATGCTGTACCTGTCGACTGTGATACCTTCATAACCCAGTGCCTCGACATTCTTGTCAGGCAATGCGAAATCGTACCAACCACCAACACCACATATTACGGCCGCAATGCCTACCGTCCCGGCGAGGCAAACTTGAGCAAATACTTCCAGGTCATTGACCTTTCCCTGACCACGGGAATCCTTCATCCCTGTCGGAAACTCTTCCAGCATTTACTCAATATCCCTGGTGACGCCAAGACTAGGTTCAAGACCGTTTATCAACCAGTCATTAGCCAGCTCATTGCGCAATGCAAGAAGACCAAGATTGACCCTGTCACACCCCGAATAGACGACTTCCTTCGACGCCTCATATCGATATACCTTCACTCCATTCTCAAGACCTCGGCTAGCCAACATCTCTCAAACATACGGAAACTCGGCTGTGGATGCCAGGATTGCGATGTCCTTGACAACTTCATCAATAATCCCGCGGCGGAGCTTCACGATTTCCAGCTTGTACAAGCTCAGCGTACGCATCTCGAGAAGCAGATGAGAACGGCTTACGACCTTGTCAGGTGTGAAACCATCCGGCGTGGGATTCCACATACGCTTCAGGTCACCAAGCCGCCAGGGATTGTTTCTGCACAGCAGTGGCCGACGCGTCTCCGGGCTGCAAAGGCTTTTCTGGCTTGTATAGGCGAAGATGATACCATTGCGCGGTTAATGAGCGATTACTATCCAGCTTTTCAACTTGCCCTTCAAGGTGTTCAGAGGTTCGCAGAAATACCGATGCCGGTTGAAGCTCCCACCACATTGGCCTCAACGTCTATTCCTGGAGCGATCAATGCTACCATCGTACAGCCGCCAGCCAATATGGCGCAGAAGAGGAAGAGGACTCAGGAAACTGTAGTTGATCACGGTATCATTGACCTGACCTGATTTCTCTGGATCGTCGTTGTTACGAATGCAATACCTATAGCTCTCGCATGCTCTGATTATACCTTTTCCCTTGATCACCTCATACCTGGCGGACGTTATGGCTGTGGACCTATGGTACTAAGTAGTAGTGATATACCTAATATACTATAATAAATTACTAAGAGGTACTTCTGGTGTCGTATACTAGTACTCACTCGTCACCTGTGTGGTGCACGTTTCAACGGTAATGTAGAATTAAAATAGTACACATCTAAAGGACATTCAGAGCCGTCTCGGCCAGTTCGAAGCAACGAGGTGACAGGACCGTGTGCGCACGTGCCATGGTGACGCGCGACGCGTCAACTCAAGTGACACGCTTGGTCGTTGTTGCTGTCGTTCGACACTAGGCTCGTGCAAAGGGGCAACTTGGCGCTCAAATATTCTCGACTGGATCAGCGACTCAGATGTCGGATGTGGATGTTGACATGGAAGGAGGAGAGGAGGGTGCCCTCAAGATTACCCTCCGTCCTTCCTTTGGGGAAGATCTATGGGTTCGTTGATTCTTCATCTTGTCGGCGCATTGACTCGCTGACCGCTCCATTACTTCTAAAGGACGACCTCGAGTACACACTTGGGCTTGACCCAGACTTCACCGGCAATTTCTACCACTCGGCGGAAGCAGCATCGACGCCAAACCCAGGATTAAACATCGACGGGCTTGACGCAATTGGAGTCCCCCTCAGCTCACGAGAAGCAAGAACACTCATTGGATATGCTTCGGCTAGTCTCAGTGGCCCGAGAGCTACTTCGAGCTTCTGGACTATCAAATCCGACCGTGTCAAATTCAACAATCCCGCCTGGAACCAGTTCATCCAAGAATCTGTCGAGAAAGCTTGTACTGACCTCAGTGTCGCATCCTGGCAACAACCCATCGAATGTCACTTTAGTAGACTCGTCATACTTGATGCAGGTCAACGGTGAGTCATTCAGTCTGACATTTGTCTCCTACCCCATGACTTCGATTTAAATAATCCATTTTGTCACAGAGCATCGCTTGAATCCCAAGAGCACGTACCACCGTTCTCACTTCAGTTCTGAAAACTAATATTCTCATTACAGAGACTTGCCGGACCGAACGTTTGCGTCTCTTGTGGTCATTCTACCCTCATCATCTACCCATGGCAAGCTCAACCTTTCCTTCGACTCACAACCAGCAAACCTTCAGTTGACTGAAGATTCCTACACTACAAACACCTTTGCTTGGTACACCGGCGTCACCTCCGAACTCCAATCCGAAGGCTCTGGCTACTATCTCGCGTTGGTCTACTACCTGACGCACGCAGAGAATTCTCCATGTCCCAAAGTACCATCAAAGACGTACGCCCAGCGAGCACTGACACATATCATTCAAACGTGGCATAGCGCCAAGTACAAACATGCACCGCCGTCTCAGAAGCTTGCCGTCCTTTTGAAGAAGCAGTGGGGCCCGAATTCATCAACATACCTTACAACACACAGTCCATTTACTTGGCTTGATTCAGGGGACCGAGCAATAGTCGCCCGATGGAAAGAGGCCAGTAGCAGTCTTGGATATACCCTGTTTCTTGGAAAGTTAGAATACCATAATTATGTCAACCTCAGCGACTCGGCGACTAGTGGCGTTAAAACCAAGGCCATGGTACAGAATCTCCGCGAACTCAATGGCTGCACACTCGATGGCTCAGAGGTACCGTTGCTGGCCAATTGTGTTGCTCCGTTGACTCCATTCCGCGATCAAATCGCGGATTCAATCAATTCCAACAAAGAAACTGGACTAGTGAGCACCTGGTTATCAGACATCGTGCGTGAATACTGACATGTCTCTGGCCAGGTCGATCAATGTGCGATATGTTTACCATGAACGTCTCCTGGATATTAAACTGCTTCTTATTCTTAGGCTTTACGGGTACCGTCATCTTTGTTGTTGGTGCCGAAGAGAAGATGACTGTCCTGAAATCCGCCGGCGTGGCCTACAGCCTTGATAAGCTCCGGAAGCTCCGATCTGCACCTGTGGGGAACGACCAGCCAATGCTCACCCTTCTTTTGAACCGCATCCGGGAGTCTACCGAAGATCAGCGGTCGGTGATCATGCAGCTTTGCATCCGGTGGAAGAAACTAGACCTGTGGAAGGGCGTGATCCAAGAAAGTGGAAGCACTATTGGATTCTTCGGAGCAAAGGCAATCGTGGAGGGATGTAAAGCCTTCTCATTCAAGTCAACGCAGCCAACGTAAGTCCCGCAGGGCGTTCAACGCTCTCGTGTACTAGTACTGACTACCTCAACAGCCTTGATAAAATGATGAAGAAGACATCATCATTGAAATTCCGTGTAGACCTGATCGATGCAATGTTCGCAGAGCGTAATTCCCTCGAGCCCGTTGACAGAGTTGAGAACTGGTGTCAGCTCCAATCTAAAGCTGCTGCAGCAAGCGCAACACCCCTTACCGCAACACATGTTCCTGAGCTTATAAGGATCGTCGTGAATACAAAGAATGGCGGGCTTCTAGTCACCGAGTATGTCAGCGTTAAACCCCTTTAAATTCTCTTACTGATTCTTGGATAGGGTATTACCTCGTCTGCAAGCCTCTCCTGAAACTGTGGCCCTTGATGTAATTCACTTGTTGGTGGCTGGTTTAGCCGCCAAGCTATCCTCCCCTCACCTCAAGAACTTCGCGAGCCAATGTCTGGAGCTCCTGCTCAAACAACCAAAATCTAAGCTTTTCGCAACACCGAATCGTAGGTATGCCTGCATCGGAAGAACGATATTTGTCAAACCTCTCGCAAAGATCCTGATGACCTCGATCCTGTCTGGCAACCCGTCGTTGTGCACATACCCGTTGTGCGTCCTCCTCCATTTGAGGCATGCCGATGCTGCTAGTGGAGTACTTGCCATGCTGAAAGACGAGGGTGTTATGCAAGCCATCGAAGAAGCAAACAGCAAGACTCTGGTCCCTTTCAAACCATTCTTCCGTGCCCTGATAGGGTCATATTTTGTGGAAAAGCTCAATACTGTGGAGTTATGCAATCCCGTGAAAATAGACGAGTTCGGATGCGACAGAGACGAGTGCCAGCACTGTGACCAAGTGCGCGAATTTCTCGGGGACATAAACCACTCAGCATTAGGATTATACCCAATGACGCCAGCTGGAAGGAGACATTTGGAGCCGCTTCTTAAACGACTTGCAGACTATGTCAGGTATGAAGTCATTCATCGCCCATTGCAGCTGCATCTAGACAAGCAGCCAGTTTTGGCGGTATCCCAGGCATGGGAAGCCGAAATTGTCAAGGCAAAGGCGTTTCTAGCAGCGATTGGAACAGATGAAGAGATAGAGGATATCGCAGGGGACCTCTACCCTTACATCATGAAGACTCTGAACCGATCAAAGGCGTTCATCACGAACGAGATTTTCCGTTCTGCCCTCGGGGTAATGAACGACGACTTTGCAATTGTTCCATCGACAACATCCCATCTTGATACGAGTGATAGATTGGAATCGGAGAAGCCTACTGGGTCCAAAAGACGTCACAGTGCTCCTGGTGCTTCTGATGACGAAAGGCCCATGGTCCGCCGGCGGTACAAGGGGAAGCCAGCGACAGCATCAGCGTCTTCATCCATTACCAGTGACTCGGATTGAACCTTGGTAAGTCTATCTCACTGTTTCGTTGCTTCATATTGACTTCATACTGAGGAATTCGTCAAACATCTGTAGGCTTCTCATCAGCATACCTTTCTACTTTGCCACAATATATGGCCGTGGCTCTCCTCGCTATCAGAACCTCTTGATTATCTGCAGATTTAGATATGTGATCTACTTCCTAACCTCTTGCCGTACTGTAATAAAAAAAGCATTTTAAGTAGTTTATATACACTGCCGCCTGCAATTCTGTATACCAGAATCCCAGGTGACCGTATCACTTATCTCATGAACTTCGAGTCACTGTCAGAGCGACCAACTTTATAATATTAGACGCTAACCATGTTCACCGTTCAAGCGCCCATTAGCGCTGTCAGTGTCACGGGATTTGCTTTGCTCTCGACAACACCCATGTCCACTCCTTGCTCCTTTGCCCTTTATCATTGTATAGCGCCTCCCTTCATCAAACCATGCAGAGTCGGTGCACAAGAGGCGTGAGGACAATCATTGTGGTGCTATGATCGAATAGTTGGCTTAGTTGGACGTGTGTCAGGGTTGCGAGCACGCTTCCCTATCGGCGAAGGCCAATTCTATGCGCATCGAGGTGCATTGATTTCCAGCAATTTGCGTGACAATTTTGTGCTAACCGCTGTGGCCACGTCACGCAGTGTAGATTGTGTCCCCGGCTTGGGTGACCTCGACCAACTTCATCACTCATGCGACGCAGCAAACGTCTTCAAGACAAGTCCCAACCAGCAACTGGCAGTGGCTCACAGGAGGTGGGTTCTGTGCACATTCATCCATGGAATTCGCAACTCACTATGCTTATAGCCAGAGAATTTAGCGGCCAATCCTGTAGATGCCCAACTACAAGGCGACTCAGCTGAAATAGTGGCGGCGTCCCTGAGTGATGTTCCAGATACCGACTTCGATGTCATCACGGTAAGCTATCTTTACGCTACTCAACGGATTATGAGTCGACTTTTCCTTCAGGAAGAGCTCCATAAAGCGTTGCAAGGCGACTTCAAGTTTAACGGCGACTTCTACCACGCACAAGCCCTGCCGTCAGCCCCCAACCCGTGCCTGATCATCCAAGGGATTGGAACCGTTGGCCTGCCTCTGAGCGACAGGGATGCCAAGGCCATTATAAAAGTCGCAAAACAAGCACCCTTTGGGCATGGATCTAAAACCGTTGTCGACAAGAAGGTTCGGAATAAATGGGAGGTGGAACCCGCTTCTATACAGTTCGAAAACCCGGAATGGGAAAAATACGTTAAGGATACTGTGCGAACGACAGTTTGCAAGGCGTTGGGCGCCTGGGATACTACCTCGCATCCAAGAATGGAACTCTACAAGTTGCTCCTCTACGAGACTGGGTCCCAGTACGTCTTTTGTATTGATGCTTAATCTTGTTCTAACGGCATCCTTCAGCTTTCTACCTCATCAAGAGTACGTATTAATATATCTTCCATAATGACGCATATACTCACGACACCTCTTCTAGCACCGAGAAAGCAAGCGGGATGTTTGCGACCGTCGTCGTTCTACTGCCCTCCCGGTATACTGGAGGTCAAGTCCACGTTACTAGCGGTCTTGACATCCAAGTCATTGACCTATCATCGAAATATCTCTCTACCTCCGTCCTCGCCTGGTACGCCGACGTTCTCCATGAAGTCAAA